>CM064498.1:15826096-16030109 GCA_032716605.1 Paralithodes platypus | reverse complement strand
GCTGTTTAATTATGTTTATGGTATGGTGTTGGGTGAGGGAGGTCTCAAAATGATGAACATGGGAAAAGAGAAGAGGGGATGGATTGGGTTTAGTAGGGGAAAGAATGGCCTAGAAAAGAAATTGAGAGTTGAATCAGTTGGGGTTCGCTGATGCCACAGCGTTGGTTGGGCGGATTCTGAGGAGAAATTGCAGCGGGTAGGTAGTAGTCAAAGAGTTTGGAGTGGTTTCGTGGGAGGAGGGAAACTGAAGGTGAACGTCAATAAAAGTAAAGATAATGGTGGTAATGGTTGTGTAATAGGGGTGGGTGATTGTTAGGGTGAATCTAGATGTGACGGCTGGATGGGGAAAATATTGGAAACAAGTTAGAGTGTGTTTAAAATCTAGGGAGGAACCGATAAGCAGGAGTGGAGGTATGGAAAATGGAGGTAACACAGAAGTGTGTGATGAAGAAGGAAAGGAAAGGTTTCGGAGCAATGGGAAGTATGTGGAAGACGAGAAATCTCGGACCACGAAAGTAAAAAGTGCAATGTATCAAGGAAAGTATTGTTGCGCCACGGAGGTGTAGGTATGGGGCTGATAGACATGGGCTCTGTAAGGAAAAAGAAACGTGAAGTTGTAAGAAAGATCAGAAAGATGGATGGTGGATTGGTGAGTACGGATTGGAGGACTTTGAGGAGTATGGATTGGGGAGTTACTCATAGAGACATGGATTGAGGAGATGAAGAGATACGTAGGAGAGTGGATGGGCAGCAGCTAGCAGAGGACACATTGTCAGACAGAGTGGACAGACAGGGTGCTCTGCACTGGTATGGTCATGTTTGCACGAATGGTGTGGAGATGAAAGGCTTACAAAGAGAATATATGAGTCAGATGAGATAGAAAGGGCAGGAAGACCCCCATTGAGATGGAGGAGACTGTGACAAAGACAAGCTTTGGATGATAGAGGAATGCACAATAGATCAGACAAAGGACAAGTGGTAATATAAACAGGAATGACAATGAGAGAATGCTTGTGAATAGTTGAGTGAACACGTGGTCATTTGGGGGGGGAAGGGGTTGGGCGAAAGGTTGGGACTAGATAATAGTCCATCAGGTGCCTGTCCCGGGAGACAATTAATATGGCGGGTGCGCCTGGAAGTGTGCATGGGCCGGGGCTGGTGGCTTTGTTGCTCCCGCTGCATCTCTATACACCTGCCGATTGATCGGAGCCATCCTCCGGGGTGGTGTCGGGGGCGGGGGACGGAGGGAAGTGACGGGAGCGAACTTGTGTGACCCTTGGTCTCTGGGTATTCTCCTGGGTAACCTAGATGTGTGTGAATTTTGTGTTTTGTCTGTGTTTTTTCATTGTTTTGTCTTGTGTTTTGTGTTTTCCCTGTTCTTGCTCTGTCTTGAGTCGGCCACCCCCAAGGAAATTAAAAAAAAAATATAACTAAATAGAATAAAATAGAAAAAAAAAAAAAAAAAAAAAACACCCAAAAAAAAATAGGAAAAGTGGGGATTGGGCCTGAGCATATAGATAGATAGATAGATAGACAAACTTCCATAATTATGTTGTATTCTTGAAGAAGCCGTAAAAGGCGAAACGTTGAATAAACCTGGGACCATAATCTGCTCATGTGTTTTTACCCATATCTAACTGTCTCTGCCTCACACACACACGCACACACACTCTCTTTCACTCTCACTCTCACACTCACTCTCTCTTTCTCACACACACACACACACACACACACACACAAATAGATACTTTAGTGATGTAAGAACATATATCAGCATCCTGTTCTATCTATCAAAGCATTTGTCTATTTTGAGCTATCCACTCTACATTCTCTCTCTCTCTCTCTCTCTCTCACACACACACAGTTTGGTGAGGTCGGGACATATCTACATTCTCTCTCTCTCTCTCTCTCTCTCTCTCTCTCTCTCTCTCTCAACACAACACAAACACCAGTTTTTTGGTTGAAGGTCGCGGGACATATCTACATGTTACTCTCTCTCTCATCTTCTCTCTCTCTATCTTCTCGCGTCACACATACACACAGTTTGGTTTTGGGGATGGGCGGGGTCGGGACATATCTACACTTCTCCCGGGAACAGCATATCTACATTATCTCTCTCTTCTATTCTCTCTCGCACTCTACTCTCTCGCTCATCTCTCTCTCTATCTCTCATCTGCGCTCCCTCTCTCCTGATTCCCGCTCTCTCTCTCTCTCTCTCTCATACACACAGTTTGGTGAGGTCGGGACATATCTCAGCAGCCTGTTCTGGCAAAGGTTTCAGTTTAACTGTTCCTCAGCAAAGATTTATTGCCCCCCTTTCCGATATTACACTTGGGATGCTGTTGATGGAGATTGCTTGTGTGTCTGTCTGTCTGTCTATCTACCGTATGTGTCTGTCTCTTCATCTATATATTTTATCTATCTATTTATTGATGGAGATTGCTTGTGTGTCTGTCTGTCTGTCTATCTACCGTATGTGTCTGTCTCTTCATCTATAGAGGGGTTTTATCTCGTGATCTATTTATTGGTGTGAATGGAGATTGCTTGTGTTGTCTGTTCCTGTCTATGTCTATCTACCGTATGGTGTCGGTCTCTTCATCTATATAGGTTTATCAATCTATTTAGTGATGGAGATTGCTTGTAAGTTGTCCTGTCTGTCTGGTTCCTAGCTCCACCGTATGTGTCTTTCTCTTCATCTATATATTTTATCTATCTATTTATTGATGGAGATTGCTTGTGTGTCTGTCTGTCTGTCTATCTACCGTATGTGTCTGTCTCTTCATCTATATATTTTATCAATCTATTTATTGATGGAGATTGCTTGTGTGTCTGTCTGTCTGTCTATCTACCGTATGTGTCTTTCTCTTCATCTATATATTTTATCTATCTATTTGTCAATCTCTATTTATGTATCTGTTTATCTTTATAATTATCGATTTATGTCTCCATCGTTCTGTCTATCTATCTGTCTGTGTAAAGTA
Source organism: Paralithodes platypus (assembly GCA_032716605.1). NCBI lineage: Eukaryota > Metazoa > Arthropoda > Malacostraca > Decapoda > Lithodidae > Paralithodes > Paralithodes platypus. Next base: position 16,027,128 of record CM064498.1, on the reverse strand, counting down.
TGTCTATTTATTTACCTGTATCTGTATATCTTTCTATAATGTATCTGTCTAGGCTATATCTTTATATATCTAAATGTTTAAGGGTGGTGTTAATGCGAAGACAGGAGTTGGAGTTATATTTTGTAAAGGTTCGCTACTCTGTGCCTTGGTCACACAGATTGTATATTATTTTAGATCAATTCAGTTAAGGGGGTCACCTGCTTTTTATTTTTCTCTCCTTCTCTCTCTTTTTCTGGCTTGTATCCATTCGGCCCCATTCAGCCAACTGTGTTAAAACGTTTATCCCCATCCAGGTGTTGATTTCTTCCTGGCAAGCGATAGCGAGCCAGCATTGTATGAAGAAATCCGGCTTCGCCGGAAGATAGAACATTTTTTCCTATCGAAAAATGTACACATGTAGCTTGCTGTCAAAAAACAAAATATATATATGGTGGCTCAGCTACCCCTCAACCAAGGAAAAAATATTGACACCTGGATGGGGGTGGTAAAAAATAACAAAAAAAACCGTCGTAAAACCAGTAGGCCTGAATGGGGGCCGATTGGATACAAGGCCAAAGAAAGAGAGAGGGTGATTCGAGGGAGAGAAAAAAAGGGGGGGGGCCCGGGAGGTGGGCCCCCTTAATAATGTGAGGAGTACGATAGCCAGTTTGTTCTTTTTGTTCTTTTTGTGCGGGGATGAGAGCGAAAATGATCGTGTTGGATAATAGATGTATCAGAGTATGGACTCTGGAATATTTGAATGGTATTTCTTTTAGTATTTAGGTCCATTAATTCGTGTGTCAAGGTGAAAGGACTCGATTTTATGCTACTAACTTTCAATTAACGCCAAAGTGGAAGTAGCAGTGGCCAAATATCAACCTTTCTAATCCAATGGGATACGCTGCAATAACTTTAATGCCCTCCTAATGAAACTCATCCATAGGAGACAACATAAACACCCGAAGAACAATAATATAAAACAGTTAATTAAAAGACAAAGCAAGACAGACAATGTATAAACCAGGGGTGGATCAAATACTGTTTTTTTATAGGTCAAATACAAATACAAATACTTTTATTCCTTAATGCAAAAATGCAAATATAAATACAAATACTTCTGAAATTAAGATGTAAAAATACAAATACAAATACTTTTCGTTGCCGCTCGATCTGAGACTGTGATCTAACTCAGTGAATCAGACCGAGCATCAACGGCCGGAAAGGTGGCGCGGGATTTCAATTCAAAACAAACGGGACAAAATGCACAACAGATTCAGAATATTCAACGTTACTGCTTGCAGATAACAATAGCGGTAATATAAATATCAAAATTATAAAAAAAAAAAAAAAAATTGTTTACGTGTTTTCGTCCTCACAAATTATCTGTAAGTAGCAATAACAAATATTAAAATTTCCTTTGTTTATGGAAGAGGCAAAGGCTGTAGCTTTAAACTAGCCTACTTCCTGTAACACTAACAAGTGTCGAAATACAAATACAAATACAAAATACTTTTTCTTCTAGGTACCAAAATATAATTACAAATATAAAGACAGTGAAAATCGTATTTAAATACAATTCAAATACAAATACAATTGTATTGGATCCACCCCTGGTATAAACTATGCATTGATCAAAACGAGACAAAGTATAACGCACAAAACAAAAACGAACAAGAAACCCTGCTGAATTTAGGGTGAGGCACGAGATTTTCAGAACAAATAAAAAGCGAGAGCCGAGAAGATAAAAAAATAAAAAGCGAGAGCCGAGAAGATAAAACTGAGTAAAAATGTGTGCCTCCCCGGGGTTAGCTTAATAAATAAATATTATTTGTGGCAAGCGTCCACGAGAATACTGAGTTACAGGGAGTTACATAGATAAACATAATTCACACAGCCTGTGGATTGTACTAGGTAGTCCAGAGTTAACCCCTTCAAGATAATATGACCCGTTTGTGTATGCTATTTTGGTTATCCTTAATTTCCTATATTTTAGAATGGACCTCTACTAATCGAAAGGGTAAAATCTATCTCGATTCACTCTCTAGCTCCCACAGCATCATCGTAAACAAAAAAGATGCCTTATTATAACAAAATAAAGTGTAGTATAGCGTCCTTGATTACTGAAAGGGTTATTTCTAACACAGTATATGCTACTAGGTGCAAAGCAAGGACAGTATTGCAGTGGATTGCTTCTCATCCACCACTACCATTGAGTCTACCAATGTACAGTCACGTGCTATTAAAAGGTTACACGAATTCGAATCTGTAAACCTATAAAGCCAAGTTATGATGCATTTGGGCTATATTAAAGTACTGTACAGTGTTGTTGGTAGTTTGCGTGCGATACTGATTCAAATGGGTGTGTTGATATTAATATTGTTGATTGTATATTCTGAGATAAGGAAAACAGAACTGCACACCATACTCAAGGTGGAGCTTTACAAAATATGGCACGGTATTATACTGTTATACTATTATACTTGATTTCAATGCATCTCATTGCTCTATTGGCTTCTTTGCAGGTGCTGCATGTTGATGTGAGGCCACCAGGTTATCAGATAAAGGTATTGCAACTCCCAGGAATGTAACTAATATATTTCAGTTTGTTGACATTTCATCTCATATAATATTTCTTCTCTGTATTACCAATCTGCAAAACCTGACAACTCATATTACATCGGTTGTACCATGCATCTTTGTTCTTCGGTTTATACCTTCATACCTCCATTTTTATTATTATATTTTTTTTTCTTTGTTGTTTTTGTTTTTTTTTTCATATATCTTCATATCAGCGCCAATCTTTGGTATCATGTTATTTAGTCCTACATCAATATTTCATTATATAAATGAGAAAACAAATGGGGTAATGAACTGATCCCTGTGGCCCCTCCACAATAACAGGTGCCTCCTTAGAATCTACTCCTTTTAGTAACACTCTCTGCCTTCTGTTTCCAAGCCAACTTGAGAGAGAGAGAGAGAGAGAGGCGAGAGAGGAAAGAGGAGGAGAGAGGAGACGAGCGATCGAGAGGACTGAGAGAGAGAGAGAGAGAGAGAGAGAGAGAGAGAGAGAGACGCTTGAAGAAGAACAGAAATGAAGGAGGGGTTGAAAGTAAGAGAGCAAATAATAATTATGGCGAAATACAAGCAAAACATAATAAACTACATTTAAAGAGAATGGAAGGGTATAGAGAACACACAGTGTGTGTGTGTGTGTGTCATAAGGGCTCGGCTATGGAGTTGGGATGTGTGAACATGAGAACAAATGATTAACTCCGGTAATTAGGGAGTAAGTAAGTGGGATTTTGGAGCGAGTTTAATTAAAAGCAAGTGAATGTGAATTTTAATTTGAGAGAGAGAGAGAGAGAGAGAGAGAGAGAGAGAGAGAGAGAGAGAGAGAGAGAGAGAGAGATAATATGCTAAGCAGTACGGTATATATATTTGAGGCGTTAGATAATATAATAAAATTATCTCATTAATCTTCATTATCTCTACTGTCTTTTGTGTTTATCCAGAGTAAACTCTGCTATGGAATGACCTTTGAATATATGACACGCTCTACTCCTAACATACAACCAATCTTTCCTATGTTTCTACAGATAAATGAATTCTGCATAATGGTGTTCCATTTCGTTCTTGATTTCGTTCTACCAAGTATCTAATTTATGCTATATACTGTAGCTGGTGAATGCAACCACTACTGTCGCTTAACCCAGGAAGCGCGGAGCTATGGTTTTACGTTTAATATGAAGATATTAACATTTAAGAGCAATAAAATAAGTGGGAATAGCATATGGGTGATGAAAAAGACGTATTATTGCCGCCCGGTCGTATCATGAGGCGAGAGCCGGGGCGGCGTATATCTTCCTTCTCAGAGCTCCAAAGCGACACTGATGCCTTGCAAGAAAAGTCTCTCTGTTGCAAAGATCTCTAGCTGCCTCGCCCTTGTTAAAGAGACCGTGTGAGGGAAATTTGCGCTGAAAATTACCCGATAGAAGGGAGAATAAGAGGAAAAATAACTGATATTTGAGGAGGGGAGAAAAGAGTGGGAAATATGGGAAGGGACACATATGTAGGAGTGGTAGCAAGTAATGGAGGGGAATTATCTCACATAATCACATATTGCTTTGTTTTGAGTGCCAGTGAGGTGTTTGAAAGACTTTTTTTTAGGTCTTGGCTTTTATGAGGACCTTTGCCTTTGCCCACCAAAACCTCTTATGAAGACCCTCGCCTTTCCCGGGTTAACACTCGACGTTGTTGTTGTTGCTGTTCCCCAGGCTGCCTGGCCGAACAGCCCCAAGGCCCCGAGTAAGGCCAAGTTCATAACCGAGCGCCCCCACAGAACTCTCCCTGCCTACCACAATAAAGGCTGGGTGATCGAGGCCACTCCATGGCGGGGAGCTGAGGAGGGTGCGGAAACGCCCGGGAAACCAAAGCCCCACTCAGGGCCCTATGCCCCTCAGCAATTATGAAGAGAAAGTAGAGGGGCAAAGGAAAAATGTGATGCTTTGACTTCCAATCTGCCAACCTCTAGGTTGGCAGATTGGGAGGTCAATCCACGGAAGAGACGCCGTCACTTGAGATCTAGAAAATATATAAATAAAAGGAACAGTCAGAGTAAGCTATGGGTATGGCAGAGATCGCTCAGTTCTCACTCTGATAGACCAGTCCATCACCACATGACTAGAACCCAATCCTCTCAGCATCAGCTAGGAAAGGCCCTAGAAAGCCGCCTTTGGCGGGGGGATAGCTCCCCCGTTAACGCTTTTAGCGTACGATGACGTTTGTCTAGCTAATATTAAATATTTTCACCCCATCATGCATTTCTCAAAAGATATAATCTAGTCATGCTGCTTCACCCTTTCAGACAATGACGATAATTGTCCTTGTATTTGGCTATCATTAGCTTATATTCAGGCAAAGAAGGATATCCTAGAATAAAATAAGGTGCAGTCACACCGAAAAAAGTCCTTGACCAGGGGAATAAACAACAGTTATGTCCAATTACACAGGATAGTGATCTGTTTCTTATTAAACGAATTTACTCTTTACTTCATAAAGTTATTCCTGGGTGAGAATTGATAGTGTTTGTGTGTGCAAACACTTTGTTGGCTTACTGTACACGTTTTTCGATTAACTTACTACTCTCACAGATCTCTCTTAACCTGAGCAAAATGAATATAATATTAACCTAAATATAATCAAGAAATGCGTCATGGTATGATGGAAGAGTTAAATAATGTATTTATTCCTTGCTCCCTTTATTTCTTCTCTGCTTCTTATGTTCGTCATTTATGTCGTTTAACTACTAAACTTTGTAAAAATATATGCTATATCATCAGTATCAGACCACAAATTATATAAATTACCAAAATCTTACATGTATCTTATTATAAGAATAATAATAGAACAGTACGGCTATACTATTGTTAATATTTGTTGTGTATACCATTGCAAAATTGAGATCTTTCAACAGCATTCTCCATACTACTGACAGGCTAATGAATTGTTCTCTTGAAAAATCCTCCAATACCTTCACTCTCTATAAACTCACCGTGCACTAAAATCCGTAACTCTATTTCATTATTATATGCTTGATTTTGTAACCCTCAGTTTTATTTATCATTTTATAGCAGATATATTTATTCAGAAACTACTTGATAATATGCTAATAATATTCACCAGTTGATTTCCTTTTTCATTACTTCATCTAGCAATCTTGCACGTCTATAAACATGTATTCGAAATATTTTGTTGATCATATCTTTCTTTAATAATAGTATTTACTCTATGTCTTTACGTAACTGCCTAATATCCTTAATTCTCAATAGTATAGTTTTTCTTCTGAGATACTAGTTATGATCTTTGCTAAATGATACATTATATTGCTATGATTGTACGAACAAATTGAAAATTGTATAATAGTGCACAAAGAGAGAGAGAGAGAGAGAGAGAGAGAGAGAGAGAGAGAGAGAGAGAGAGAGAGAGAGAGAGAGAGAGAGAGAGAGAGAGTACTTGACATTACGAGAACTAATGAGCTGGAAATGTCAGAGTAGGCGACAGTCGAGTGAAATTGAATTAATTGGGACATAAAGGAAAAATTTACAATAATAGGCACAGCCTCCAAATAAATTGAATACATTTTGAGAAAATATCGTATTATATAAATATATATATATATAGAAACTACACATTAAACATATCCTAGTTGCGCCTCTGATGTACATTCGGATACCATAGTTATTATACAGTATATATATATATATATATATATATATATATATATATATATATATATATATATATATATATATATACTGTATATATATATAAAGAGAGAGAGAGAGAGAGAGAGAGAGAAAGGATAGATAGATGAATAGATAGATATTTAGTTACATACTGTACACATACTGTACGTAGCCACGTTTTGTGTCCTATGTGTTGGTCAGACACTGCAGTTTTGTTGGAATGTGTATCAGGTCAGTAACCAGTTGTACTTTCCAGAGTCACGTGACGGTGGTTGTTAAGGGGAGACGGACCGTTTTTTGTTTTTCTTTGGTCTATTAATATTCATTTATTCCTGTATTTCTTATTTTTTTTGCTAGACCTCCATCAAGCTTAGAAAAACACCCCCTAGACCCCCCTTCAAGATAAATTTGTACATTTGTCGGTAGAAAAATGGTCCGGCCGAAGGCCGCTTTCTCTTAAAATTTCAGGCTCGCTATCGCTCGCCAGGAAATAATCGACACCTAAATGGCACGAAAGGTCTTAGAATTGACACGGGCGAAAGGTGTTAAAATCGCCAGACTAATGGACCGAACGTCTTATAATTTCATAACAAATGGGGCTCAACACGAGGGAGAAAGGGGACAAGAAAAACGACCAATCTCCCCTTGACAGTCCATCAGCCTCACCTTAATAGAGCCGTGGGTGCAAGTAAGGACGTACCGTATACGGCCCTGTAGCCTACTTGGGAGCACTATAGTGTTCCCAACAAGTTCATAACTACAGACCCTGGAGGTGGTATTTTTACTAAAGAGAGAGAGAGAGAGAGAGAGAGAGAGAGAGAGAGAGAGAGAGAGAGAGAGAGAGAGAGAGAGAGAGAGAGAGAGAGAGAGAGAGCTACATAGAGCTACATAGAGCTACATAGATACACAGACCACACAGACCTCAAGGTCCTTACTAGGCAGTCTGGCCTTACAAACTATATATGTATATATGCATATATATATATATATATATATACATATATATACATATATTCACCGGTACATACATATACACACATACACATACATACATACATACATATACAGTATATATACACATACTGTACAGTGCACACACATACACTTACATATATATATATATATATATATATATATTTTTTTTTTTTTTTTTTTTTTTTTTTCATATCACCCCAGCCCTCTGCAGATAGAGGTCAAGCCTTCCCTTGAAAGCGTTTATTGTGTCGCTCTCCACCACTCTCGCTGGTAGTTTATTCCACTCTGTCGCCACACTGTAGGTGAAGAAACTCTTTGTGACATCTAGGTTTGCCTTTTTGGTTTTTAATTTCATTCCATTTCCGCGAGTTTGATTAGTATTGTTTAATGTGAATAGTGCATTTACATCGACTTTGTCGAAACCTTTTAGTATCTTAAAGCACTCAATAAGCTGACCCCTCAACCTCCTCTTTTTTAATGAGAACAGGTTCAATCGTTTAAGTCTTTCTTCAAAGAGAGAGAGAGATTTACATAGATTTACATAGATTTACATAGATACACTGGCCACACAGACCTTACGATCCAAACGAGGTGGTCAGGACTTGATTGTAGCAGAGATGTCATATCCGATAGAAAAGGAAAGTTAAAGGAAAGGATAGAACAGAGAGAGAGAGAGAGAGAGAGAGAGAGAGAGAGAGAGAGAGAGAGAGAGAGAGAGAGTACTTGGCATTACGTGAAAATAATGAGCCAGAAATGTCGGAGTGGGCGAAAGTTCAGCAAGTGGCGCTGTAATTAGGGAATAACAGAAAACTCGTGATATTCAGGTAGGACTTCGATAATAAAAAGTGCATTACACCAACCTAAACGAATGGTTAATAAGTAATAATATAGGGTTATCAAAATTAGGAAGAATCTAACATTCTTTGGTAATTTGTGAATGAGAGAGAGAGAGAGAGAGAGAGAGAGAGAGAGAGAGAGAGAGAGAGAGAGAGAGGCGGAAGTGTGAGTGTTTGTGTTTGTGTCTAAGAGACAGGGGGAGGGGATAAAATAAGTGTGTTTTGATTTGTGTGTAGAATATGTACGTGTTATGTCTGTCCATGTGTGCGAGCGTGCGCGCGCGTGTGTGTGTATGTGGTTGAGCTTTCACTCGATTTTAATTTGTGTGTGTAATAGTGTATAGAATAGGGTGCACGTGTTTCATAATTATGTAAATATGTGTGAACGAGCGCGTGTGTATGTGCCTTTAAAATACTTTTGCGTGTTTTGTGTTCTATGTGTATGAAGTAGACAAAAGGCAGGTTGTCTGTAACGAGTGTCTCCCCCAAAGCCAAAAAAAATGACAGGGCCAAATTCAAAAGACATTGGGGTCAAAATGCCTGGACACAAAAAGTTTAAAGCAGTTTAATTCATAGAATGAAGGAAAGATTGATTGAGGGAGAGAGTTTCAAAGCTCACTTGTTGAGTAGAAGAAAGACTGAGAAAATGTGCCAATTTTTGGGTTGAAGAGCTGGACAGAATAGGAGTGGGACTGTGTTGAAAGGCGGGTGCCTCGCACTCACCGCAAGGGAGGGGGTATACACTGAGAGAGCTCTGAAGAACACTGATTGTTGCAATAGCGATAGTAGAATGAAAGAGGTGCAACATCGTGGTGTGTAGAAAGAGATTGTAGGAATCTACTAAGAGGAAGTGAGTTGATGAGACAAAATGCTTTGGACTCTACTCTTTCGAGAAATGCGGTATGGATGGAGCCAAACTAATGGAGCGAATGTCGTATAATCTCCAAACTGACTGTGCTAAACATGAGGAAGAAGGATGTCAATAACATATTTTGTATTTTTATTATATATACGCCATGCAAGACAAAACAGGTGAAGACGAAAATACTGGGTTGGAAGCAGTGAATGAGCAGTTAAGAGGAGGAACGAGATTAGGAGGGGAGCCGGCATTAAGGGGGTAGTGCCTGTTTTTTGGCCTATGTATTTATGTCTTACTTTATATTTAAGTTTCCTCGCTAGATCTCCACCAAGCTTAACAAAAATACCCCTTTTCAAGATATGTTTGTACATTTTCGGTAGAGGTTCCCTCTAAGACCACAGGTTCGCTATCGCTCGCCAGGAAAAAAATGACACCTAAATGGCACAAAATGTCTTAATATTGACAAATAAATGGGGCGAAAGGTCTCAAATCACCAAACAAATGGAACGAACGTCTTAAAATCGCAAAACTAATATGCTAATCATGCGGGAGAAGGGGATCCAGAAACAGCGACTACTTCCCTCTTAAGGAAAAGCAGGTTAGACATTAGAGAGAGCAGAAGGAGGAGGAGGAGGAGGAGGAGGAGCAGTAAGAGGAGGAAGAAGGAGAGAAGGAGTAGTAGGAGGCAAGGTAAGAGGAAAAGGAGGAGTAGCGAGAGTAGGCGGAGGAGGAGGAGGAAAAGAAAGAGGAAGAGGGAAAGGAGGAGTAGCAAGAGGAGGTGGAGGACTAAGTCAACAGAGAATGAAGGGAGGAAAAGGAAATTGAAATAGAAGGAAGAGGGGGAGAAAGATAAAATAAATAGAAGGAACATTGAGGCAGAGAACGAAGAGGAGGAAACAGAGGAAAAGAAAAATATAAGATAGAGATCCAAATGGGAAGCAATTAATGATATAAGTAACACCCCGTTCTTTAACAATAATATCAAATACAAACCTCAATTTACTTGAATAAACTAATGAAAGCATATGGCCCTCCCAGGATTCGAACTCGGGGCACCACACCCAGAACATACGCACCTAAACCATTACACCACCAACACAGTTAAAGGTTGAGTACACTATCACGATATGAAAGTATACAGGAAGGCAGGCGGGTACTAATCTACTGATAATTACAAAGCGGCCTGTGGCTTATTGGCGGGACTTTTATTTATATATTTATTGTTTTATTTATTTTTGTTGTTGTGGGGGGAGGGGGCCCTCTCCCTCATGTCTAGCCGCATTAGTTTTGATATTTTAAGACCTTTCGCCCATTTCTTTGCCAATATTCACACCTTTCGTGCTATTTAGGACTCAATTTTCTTCTGGCGAGCGATGTACTTTAGGAAGAACCGGCCTGGGGTCAGGAAATTTGTCTAACAATAAATTTACACATTTATCTCGAAGGGGGGGGGGGGGTATTGGAAGTGTTTTTTTATAGCTTGATAGAAGTTTATGCAGGAACCTAAGCCCTTCACTCTAAATCTGATTTGTCAAAAATTGTCAAAACAGTTGAATCAGTCTGAAAGATATGTGAGGTTAAAAATAAAAAATATAGTTGAAGAAACATGCAGTAACTGAGGGTGTTAATATGTGCTATTATCAGTAATAAACGAAACACAAAAATATATATTGCAGTTAAGAATGGGTCAACCTACTATAATTTTGTATACGATCTGCGGATTATTGTTGAAGTGCACAGACAACGAGTGGAGGGTCGAGCTCTCCCCTTCAGTCCATGCTTTCACCCACTCAAAAAAACACTACTACTATTACTGAAATACCTGGGACCAGCCAAGCACCACCAAGAACCTGCTCCCGTATCCAGACAACAGCCAAATCAACCAGTGCCGCATTGCCAACATATCATGCAGACCGAAAAGCACAAAGCCTCATCCATCACAGACACCGCTTAAACCAGGTCATGTCAAGGAAAACGCGACAAAGCCCATTCACGTGACAGAAAACGCATCACTTTCCCTTTCCAGGAGAGTGAACGCGGTCATACCCCCCTACCAGGACATGCCCTACCCCCAGCCAGACCTTCTCTATTCTGAGGAGTTATTCATGGAAATTCGGCACCATAACCCCCAATATCCTCCTGTATCTTCTGCACAAAGCGAACTTAACTATGGCAGCCAAGTGAGCAAACAAGTAGAAAAGCAATACCACCTGCCCTCTAAAGTCACTTCCATACAACAGGAATATTCTCTACTTCCCCCACCATCAAGAATATTTGTTTCTTTACCCCAGCAGGCCATCACCAAGCCAAAAGTCAATGCCAATAAACGAGGAACATCCAAGCCATCTCGGAGAAATAACCCTCATATTTTTAGCATAAATAATAAGCTCACAATAAATAAAAAAACTCTCCCCACCATGTCCCTGCTGCCCCGAGAAGACAGCCACTTAACCCTAACCAAAGAGTGAATAGGATCTCAACTGACCCAGAGAGAGTTAGGCAAAACTGATCTGGTTATACAGTTGAGTGCTTCTCCCTAGGGCGAACACACTTAACTGGTAGCTAATACAGTTCGGATAAAGATTCCGTAGGGGCTAGCCATTCTCCCCTTAAACTCTAGACAAGCAGCCTTGATTAAACAGTCGAATAGCTCTTCCTCGGACGAACCTAATTAACTGCTAATCAATAGTTAACCCACTGAACCCCAGCTAATAAATAATAAATGTACACCCCAGGACCAGCAGGTTGTAAACAAATTTTTTTTTCCAGAAAACACCAGGAATGGGTTAGAAATGAAGGAAAACTCACAAAAAACCGATCCCCTAGGTCATTAAGGGGTCCTACGGTGCACCTGAAAGTCAGAATTAACATGGGGAAATGGGTAGGCAAAAACAGGTTTTTGCGTGCTTACGCGCACGCGGTTGGACTTTGAGAGTTTTCAACCATCGGCATTGTTGCGTGGGATACTTACACAGTTCGCATACAAATCTGAGTCCTCTAGGTGCCATAGGACCGGAGTAATTAACCAGGACGCACCTTATGCATCCCTGGGGTTTAGCGTTACATACATTGCGGACGCAAACCATGCGTTTCTGGGGTTCTTTGGGTTAAGAAATAAGATCTCTGTCAAGGCTAACCTTGGATCCTTGAAGAATCTTATCAATAGTGCATACAACTGTATTGAATTGTGATCCTGAAGAAAGGACGTAGAAGAAAAAAAGAGAGCATCACCTACCTTGACCGTGTGCTGATACCATGACCTTCCCCATGGTCAAACAAGAGGGACAACTGAACTTGTCTACCTCTCCTACTCAAATCCTTTAAGTAACTTATTGTTTTGTAAAGTGTTTTGAAGATTACAGTAAAGGTTAATAAGATATGCTAAGATTCGCATTAATGTAGATTCTTAAGATTTTCCATTCTTTACTTCTCCTAGATATTTGTAACTCGATTTAGAGGGAACACTACACTTCTATCAGTGGGATAAATAGATATATAATTCTTCGAGTACAGGCACCTGCATTCTTGTGAGGAGTAATATAGATATTTGTTCGGGAAATTATACATGCACCTATACACGTAAAACTAAAGTGAACTCTTATTCAGATCTTATTCTATGCTATCTCATCAGTAGGGTATGTAAGATATAGATGAGTTGTTCACAGAGCGTTTTACCATTCAGTCTCTTCATTGACTATTTTTAATTATCACACTTCATGACTTATAATTCACTACATAGTGTTCATTTCAGTTATTTCTAACTCTGTATTTAACGTCGCATTAATCATACGCCCCGGCGAGGATATTTTCAGTCACGGATACATGACTATTATCCTTATTTAAACCATTTATGAACTTATATTCATTAATTTGACTCTTCGAGTTCTTTGAATTAATTCTACTGTAAACTTTGCCTTAACGTAAAGGTTAAACTTAAATAAAATAGCACCTTAATTACCATATCCTCAGTGCTGTATGAATATCGTCGCAGTAACTAATATTTACACTCAGCGCGTAGCTACCTCGCCCCGCTAAAACCCCTTCACGGTACTATTTATTGTTTGAGACTAAATCTCTCTGTGTACACCTGTTCTGTGTTTACGATAGAACATTCGATCTGTATTGTTTGTAATATTGTATAACCTAATCTACTTTCTCCTAGGTCATCAGTTATCCTAGGACCCATTCCATTTATGTTTTGTATTAGTATTCATCGAAGTGATTCCTTACCCTAGAAGGGCTTTCGATTCCTATGTACCACTATCTGATTTGTACCCTAGCCAATTAAGGAATACAACTTGTGAAACTCAATTGTGTATTCTGTGTCACTGATTATTATTGTTGCATGATTTATAATATTAAAGTTAGTTACGCTCCAGTGAGAGTGTTCAGATTCCCCACTCTTTCCTAAGGTAGAAAAAACGGAATCATTATAAAGCACGTTAAATTACAACGTTGCATAACAATTACAATTACTACTACTACTACTACTACTACTACTATTACTACTACCAACACCACTACTACTACTCCTAATAATAATAATAATAATAATAATGATAATAATAATAATAATAATGATAATATTTATGATAATAATAACAATAACATAATAACAGTAACCATCAGCTTGGCTTTCAGTTCCAAACCAAAAAATAAATAAATAAATAAATAAATAAATAAAAAAACACGAACACACACAAGAAATGAGACAAATAACCAATACACTTCGCCCTCATAATTAGACGTACGAAATGCTGAATTGGGCTATATATAAAGAAGAACCTAGTGGAGTTTGTGCTAGCTCTGAGAAATGAAAAATCCAACAATGATAAAACACGCACACCAGACACACACAGACACACATATATATATATATATATATATATATATATATATATATATATATATATATATATATATATATATATATAAATAAATAAATATATAGTAAATAGAGGTAAAGAAAGTAAGTATCAGAAATAGTAGAGCGGAGAGAAGAGTGTAGTGAGGATGGAGTAAATTATGACGTTACCATGGTTACCGCGAAGCCTCTTCAGCACAAGTAATATCACCATCACAACTCTTCCAATAATATGTTTCTCTCTCTCTCTCTTTCTCTATTTCTCCCTTTTTTCTTTCTCTCTCTCTCTCTCTCTCTCTCTCTCTAGATTGATTAGGAATGAAATATCCAAGGCAAAACAAATTAAGTGCGAAATTATGATTTTCGCCTAGATTGTTAGATGTTTTTTGTTATGCATTACTCCAGTAAATCAATCAACTATTGTATTGATATCTAAGCACACACGACACATTATATCGTACACCGCACATTATATCGTACACCATAATTACATTAATTGCTTTGGGCATGATACTTAGTATTTTTGTAATGTGTTATTGTTTTCCCCTAGATGATTATTGTTATTATTAATATTATTTTAGTTTTAGTTTATATTATTGATTTCAATCGGGAATTATTAATTAACAATGTAACTTAACCAACCTCACCTAACTTAACCTAAGCTACCTATCCTAATCTAGTTTTCCTAACCTAATATAACTTACCTAACAAATCTAGCTTGAAATAACGAGAGCTGAACATAAGTACGTAAGTGCCTATTAAAACATGGCGGACGTCTCTCACCATTTCCATCCCTTCCTTAAATGGTCGATGGGAAAACGAACACATTATTAAACTCGATGACTTAGAAGCTATAAACCTTAACATTCGCTCTGAGACAGCTCTAACGTCTTGTTAGTCCGATATACTGTTTTTTGTTGTAATTAATTTGATTTGGACATAGAATTTGTACTGGGAATGACTGTATTTGGTATATTTATATAATATTAGTATCGCCTCCTAATTAACGGTTATGGTTTCTAGCTTTTGGTGTTTTACTTTATTCAGGAAACCCTACATTCGTGGATATGAGTTTTGGTTGAAAATTACTTAATTTTTGTCTGTAGAATTATTCATCCTTTGTGCAATAGTATAGCCGCTTTCCTAGCCTCCCCCTCTCCCCGAGTCTACCCTAGCGCAAGCCCAAGAGCCCCGTTTTATATCAAGCGGGGGAGCAGAAGCATCTTTCCGATTCGTATTATCACTTAAATCATTTACCTAACCTACGAACCTACCATAACTTCAAATCCCTGCTGTTTGCTCATTAGTAGGGTTTCCTGAGAATGGTTAACTAAACCCCCCCCCCCCAACATGAAGTCCGTATGATAGAAACTTTATCAATAGAGACGATATTATAATACATTGATCTAGGGAGGTTACATGTAGGTAATGGGATTTGAGAAAATTATTAGGGGTAATAGGGTGCCTAACACTCCGCGCCTATTAAATGAAGCGCTTGTATAATACCGAAAGAGTAACCCATCCTACTTAAAGTACGGTTAATTTGTGGGTGCGTTTCGAAGATTTAGTATTTATTAGTATCCGGGCGTACGGTCGTCATGTTCACAGAGGTCAGACGCTCGCGGTTTCATTCCTGTCTATTTTTACTTTATTTTCTGTTATTTGCCCCGTGCTGGCAATATTTATGATGACGATAATAAGTCATGGGTGGGTGATCACGAGCGTGTGAATATTTGTTGTTGCTTTGGTGTCTTAACCCACTGAGGACCAGGCAATATAATATAAATGTACACTCCAGGACCAGCAGGTTGTCAAAAAATTGTCTTTCCAGAAAACACCTGGAATGGATTAGAAATGAAGGAAAAATCACAAAAAAACGATCCCCTATGTCATTAAGGGGTCCTACGGGGCGCCCAAAAGTCGGAATTAACATGGGGAAATGGGTAGGCAAAAACATGCTAAAACACGTTTTTGAACACGCACCCGGCTGGACTTTGAGGGTTTTCAACCATCGGCATAGTTGCGTGGGATACTTTCGCAGTTTCCATACAAATCTGAGCCCTCTAGGTGCCATAGGGCCGGAGTATGCACCCTATGCGGCTCTGGGATTAGCGTTACATATATTGCCGATGCATAAGGTGCGTCTCTGGTACTCGAGGGGATGGATTACATTTTTTTGTTTTTTGTGTTTTGCAATATCCGATGGGTTCATAAGAAAACATCCCTAAAACCCCAAAACAAGGACAGAACATAATATTATATAATATTTGTAAAAATCGTCCCTGGTGTAAAACTGGATTTTTACCCTTTTACTAGGAGGCGCGGAGTGTTAGTGTGTCACTATTACCCGCTTAGGATTAGGGAGATGATGATTGAATCATAGCAAACAATAATACCTCTTACACTGTACTCACCTAATTCCAAGAAGCAATTACAATTGCTGTATCCACTCTTTGCATATCTGGTTTAATTCTAGCGGTGGCTCCAAATCACGCCCATCGATGTTTGTGTGTCTTCTAGGTTTGTTATATCCCATAGTGCATTGCTATATATCATATTACCGGGGCAAATGCTAAATAACAACATTTTTAGAAATTGTCTCCATAATTATGTCCGAGCGTCTAGTCGTAGGTTTCCTCCATGTTTTTGACCATTCAGTGCTGCCCTTCTATGGTCATTTTTGTCTGTACAATCTCAAAAGAACTAATCAGGGATCATTACATCCTCCGCCCCTTCAATGAGTCAATCACAGACGAAACAGACGTGCGCGCACATCCCATACTTCCACGATTTTCAGTCTAGTCACGACATGGGTGTGTACTAAATGATTGTAGGGTGTGCTCGTGTTTTTAGCAACGTTTTTGTGTGGTAATTCTGCAGAACAACAACTGTATTTTTAGGTTTATTTTTTATATTTTTTATATTTTATACGTTCATTATGGTGTATTTCTTTGTTAGAAAGTGAGGAAAGCAGTTTGTATTGGCATTTTCATTGTTAATTGTAATTCTGATACCCACACAACCTAGGGGAGAGTTTGGGAATGATGGGTTTTGGGTGGGGAAAAAAAAGGGGGGAATATGGGAATAACTCAGAATTTGTAATACCCAGTATTGAAAAGTAACAAAACCTTAAAATGAGAAAATCCGAGCCAAATTTTAGCAAATGTTGGCTCGGATTTGGCCGTTCTTCAGAGTAAAAAAAAACGCAAAATGTAAAAAACAAAGTTCGGATTTGACCATATTTCAGATAAATAAAAAAATAAAATTTGAAAATCTGAGCCAAGTTTTGACAAAAGTTAGCTCGGATTTGGGCATTTTTCAGAGTTCAAAACCCCCAAACTTGGAAGTAAAAGTTGGCTCAGATTTGACCAATTTTGAGATTAAAAAAACAAAACACTAACATTGTAAAAAGAAGTTGGCTCGGATTTGGTAAAATTTGAGAGTAAAACAATGGGCAAAAATAAAAGGTTTAATGTTATTTTAATACCACGAATTTTGTTGATATATTTGAAGATAAATATTGAATCTAAATGCTCTAAAGATCATAATAAAATTTGTTTTAACCCTCGGTAAAACCTAATAAAAAAAGTATGGTACTAAAATTTCTTTTTCGTAACAAGGTTGTCAATACGGTACTTTCAGTCATCGATAGCTCTAAAGATCATATGAAAATGTGTTAAACCCTCGGAAAAACCTAATATAAAAGTATGGTACTAAAATTTAATTTTCGTAACAAGGTTGTCAATACGGTACTTTCCCGTTATCAATGTACAATCAAGCTGAAGATTGCAGAGTAAACACCATAGACATCATCGACTTTTCTTTCACCTTCGTATAATCGACAGCCGATTTTTTTATTTTGTTTATTAAGGGATTAGTACTCAACCAGCGGGGGTGTGGGGGCGGCAGCCCCCACTCATAATACTAGGTTAGGTTAGGTAAGGTTGTTAGGTTAGGCTAATGTCTTTTCAAATCACTATCGGGGAGCGAGCGTGTCTCAACATCGATCGATAGGCCTAAATGGGAAAATAGGTTTTCCCGAGATTTCTAATTAATTACAAACACTATATATTGATGCAAATGACCAATTTTGTTTATAAAAAACACTCGGAAAATTTGTGGTATTAAAATAACATTTTTCCAAATAAAAAGTTGGCTCGGATTTGGCGAATGTTCAAAGTCAAGAAACTCTAAAGAGGAAAAATAGTTGGCCTTATTAGTTGGCTCGGATAAGGGCAAACTTTACAACAGTAGGTCTAATGGGTTAATAATATATATGGGCTGTGATGGATTGAGGCCCCCCCCCCCCTCCCCCCCCCCCGCAACCTGTTCGTGACCTATTGAAATAATCATCTATTTAAAACAGTTATGGCCCTCCCAGTGGCTGTCCAAACACAGAACATGGTAATAAATAAATAATATGATAGCCTACTCACGAAATGGAATAAACGACATTCCAATTTTGGGTTTTATGGACTGTGAAAATGGCTAAATCCGAACCAAATATGGGCAAAGCTTAGCTGGGATTCGGTTACTTTTCAATATTATAAATTCAGTTATTCCTGCATTAACTACATTATATCCCTCACCAGGCGAGTTAACCCAAACGCCGGCATTCCCACGCTCCCCCTTAGGCCTAGGGTATCGTAATTGGAACTAAGAATGGGAATTACCATAAACAAATGCTTACTTCATTCTATAATGATTGCATACACCACAATACAGCTTAAAATAAAAAAAATAATCGATGTTTGCAGACAATGTAGCAGCATAGTCACAGTGATCAGGTGATGTTCCGTCACGTATCACGTGTTGGGTTAATATGATGGAAATGTAAGATAAATTTCCTGTTTGACACCAAAAATCCCCGTTTATCCCATATATTCTCCATGATTACATAGATTTACATAAAATATTGAAGACAAATACCCATATTAGATATAATATCCCTAAGTGTGGGGTAACAGCAAAGCAAACTAAATCGACAACATTGAAATTATGAATCAGAGATATATAGAAAGATGAATCAATAAGAAATTAAAAGTAGATGTAAATAATTGGAAGTCATAAATAACGTCAAATTTGAAAATAAGAACCGAATAAATAAGAGTCACGGATTTGGTCGCATGTGTACCTGTCCGCCTGAACTGCTCCGCCCTAGCAGATCGGTCCGTACCGCTCACGAGTGTGAATCGAGCCTCACGTACGTAAATGTACAATAAATATATGATAATATTTAAGACCTCTTTCGCAGCCCTATTAGAAATAATTTATTAGGGAAAATAGGGACCTATAGACTCGCCATATTTTCCTCATTATAGTCCGCATGGAGGAATTTCGTTATCGACACTTGAAAAAACCCGATTACACCGAAAAATAACACCAAATCAAAAAGTCGCGACCGTAAACAAAGCATTGTGCACAATGAATCTTTCGACTTGACTCTCCTTCTTCTTCTTCTTTTGAACGATGGGGTAGGTGCGATTCACCCAATAAATGGCGTGAGCGTTACTCACAAAAACAAAATACCGACAACCTGTCTTTGCCCCCTTACTCATCTACATATATGAGGATGACAATAAATCAAGGGGGTTGCCCCCCCTCAACCCATCGTGTATCCAATTTACCCCACAATTTCCCTTACCTACTGTAAAAGCGTGATTCACCCAATAGATGGCCCCATTTGACGTCGTATCTTCAGATTAATGAGTAATGGGTAAGTTAATGCAAATCTTCCACTCCAACCATAAAAAACAACAATATAACACTTCATTCCTTGAACAAAATATACAGAAAACTTGGTAAATAAGGCGGCTCTAGCTGTCTTGAATTTGTCCTAAATATAAATGGTTGTAGCCTTGTAATTCGTGATTTTATGTAACCTTGAGTTTATGTGTGACGATTATATTAAAACCTGTCAGTTAATTATCCAAATCAATGGCAATTAATGCGGCAATTAATGAAATAATGTAAATATTGTAAAGTATTGGCAAATGAATTGGTAGTGATTTGGCAAAATATCTTACATGCCTTAATGTAATCGTCAGACATACACACAAGGATAGATACAATCACGAATTACATGGCTACGATATATTGAGTGTGCATTTAGGTAAGACTTGATCCAATCTGCGAGGGCGGTATCGTGTAAGAAAGGACTCCTGTATTTACTACCTTCTCGTCCCAGACTGGCGAGCGATGAGGTACTGTACAATCTGTTAGGGCGGAGCAGTTCAGGCGGACGGGTAAACAGACGGTAAATAAGTTAGTGTTGTTGTGATGGCCGCCCAGCTGAAGACTGAAAATTGGGTTTAAGTTACCGACCAACCAGTGACGGGCCCCATCGATGATTATTAGTGTGTTATCACTTTCATGAACGATACTTTGTTGGTGTATATGTACTTACCGTCGCAAAATCGTTATATGTGAAATACGAGAAACTGTAAAAAATACCTCCCTGTCGATGGCCGCGGCGCAATAGTACACAATGGCCGTCATTCGGGAGCTCTTACCCTCAATCTTTCAGTCGAACGTCACTACACCTGGCGGTCTTTTTAGGAATCATAGCATGAACCAATCACAATGCTTCCTGTCACTCTTGGAACCAATCACAGCCTTCCATCAAATTATCAACCAATTACACAGTCTTTCAGTCGTCACGTCACGCGCCACGCCCCTCGCCGGCCCGGCCGGGCTCAGTTTGAAGATGGAGCCCTAACATGGAGGTCGTGGTGGTATGTGCTACGAGTTTTTCAGGTAATTTGTTGTACTTTGGTATTTTTATTTACCGGATCAGTCTGAAGATGGTTTTTTCTTTGATATACAGTGTTGTTTAATACCAAGGACTGTCGCATTTTACTATTTTCCCATTATCCATCAATCTTAAGACACGGCCACCGATAGTGAAGATCAGGGAAATTGCTGGGTAAAAGCCGTGAATAAAGGGGTAATATTGGAAGAACTCTGAAAATACAATATTTAAAAGTAACAAAACCTGAAAATGGAAAAACCCGAGCCAAGTTTTGACCAAACTTGGCTCGGGTTTTTCAATTTTTCAGAGTAAAAAATCACAGTAACCTCATTTCTAAAGTTGGCTCGTTTTTTTTTTGGCAAATGTTGGCTCGGATTTAAGGGATTTAGCGGGGGTGTGGGGGTGGCAGCCCCCACCCATTATACTAGCTTAGGTTAGGTTAGGTTAGGTTAGGTTAGGCTATTGTTAACCCCATAATACTAGGTTAGGTTAGGCTAATGTTAACCTCATAATACTAGGTTAGGTTAGGTTAGCTTATTTGGTTAGGTTAATGACAAAACTTGGCTCGGATTTCATGGATTTAGCGGGGGTGTGGGGGCGGCAGCCCCCACCCATTATACTAGGTTAGGTTAGGTTAGGTTAGGCTAATTTTCACCACATTGTTACTGGCTTTATCCACGTTGAAAAACAAAACAAAACGAGCCAACTTTCGAAATGAGGTTACTGTGATTTTGGACTCTGAAAAATTTAAAAACCCGAGCCAAGTTTGGTCAAAACTTGGCTCGGGTTTTTCCATTTTCAGGTTTTGTTACTTTTAAATATTGTATTTTCAGAGTTCTTCCAATATTACCCCTTTATTTACGCCTTTTACCCCGCAATTTCCCTGATCTTCATAGCCCTCCCCACTATCGGGGGCCGTGTCTTAAGATTGATGGATAATGGGAAAATAGTAAAATGCGACAGTCCTTGGTATTAAACAACACTGTATATCAAATAACAAATAAAAAACAACAAAAAATAACCTGAAAAACTTGTCACTGGTTGGTGATAAACATTTACCGAAAATTGTATAGGGGAATGCAAATCAAGTTCACAAAATGTGAAAAGTAGCACTTATCCGTGGATCTGTAAGGTCCCTTGAGTATAAAAAAAAAAAAAAAAAAAAAAATCCATGAGACAGGAATCCCGTAATCGAAAAGTTGAGTATAACTCCATTTATTGGTCACCAATTATTTTGACATATTTGAAGACAGATATGGAATTTATATGCTCTAAGCATCATATTAAAATTAGTTTCAACCCTCGGCAAAACCTATTAAAAAAACCGGTAACAACATGTCTACCTACCGTAAAACGGTTGTCAATACTCTCTTATAGACGGCGCGGCTTTCAGCGACGCCATTTTTTCGTGAACTGGAGAGCTCTACCCTTCAACTTTTGTAATAATATCACGCCATCTGCCAATCCTCATTGGAAATACTGAGTTTCATTTCCTAACTCCTGCACAATACGTCACGAAACACTTCTGGATTCTTATTGGGGTTTTTTTCTGACCACGTCATTAAACTCATAGATTCCGTCACGCATACAACCAGCAACCTATCAGGTGAGTTTATTGACCTTGATTACGTCATTGCACTGAACCAATCACAGATACACACCTTCATTTAAGTCTCTCCTCACTTTAGTCATGGACGCCGCTTGTAATGGTTGTTCACCCCTCCCACATTCAGTGATTATTGACACTACAAGGAACAATAGTGCAGCCCTTAAGGTTTTTACTGACCATGGTTGTTTGCCTACCTCTGTTTCCTGCAAACTCTGCTCAAACGAATGTTACTATTATGAACCGGCAGACCAGTGGCGATGCGGTCATTATTGGTTTTTAAATAAAACCACTACTCGTCGTAACTCCTCGTCGAAAACGTGGACGCATCTCTTCCCCACCTACTCCCTCCACATCTCAATAAGGTATGCAATTAGGCTTTCATACTTTCGCGGGTTTAAAAACGGCGAAAACAAAATTATTTAAGCAAAACTTGGCTCGTGTTTTAAGGTATTTCCGTAATTGTTTAATCGAAGTCCTCTTTTTTCTAGTTATTAAAAACGTATTCTATGGTGTATTATATGATATATAGAAGCAATAGAACTGTTCAAATGACCTGGGAAGTGTATATTAAACCAAATACAAAACTTTGAATAATGAGGTAAGAGATACGAGTTTTTTATCACTTTTCATCCCAAGACCAACGGGGGTCTGGGGGCAGCAGCCCCCAGGATGCCCAGGTTAGGTTAGGTTAGGTTAGGTTAGGTTAGGTTAGGTTAGGTTAGGTTAGGTTAGGTTAGGTTAGGTTAGGTTAGGTTAGGTTAATGACCAGCTATGTAAATACAGTAGTGAACATTTGGTTTAGTCTGTGCTCAAAAATCCATTTTCTTTAGCAGGCCATACACTAAACAATTACCCCCTTTTCACAGACAAATACACAAACAATCTGTCAAAGATGCAAATAGCGGGGGTGTGGGGGCGGCAGCCCCCACCCATAATACTAGGATAGGTTAGGTAAGGTTGTTAGGTTAGGCTAATGTCCTTTCAAAGGGGTATAGGCTTGTAAACACTATGATAGCTTAACATGAGCCAAAAATCGAAATTAGGTTAGTGTAATTTGTTTACTCTTAAAACTCGCAAAATCAGAGCCAACTTTTCCCAAAACTTGGCTCGGGTTTTCCAAAATTCGGGTTTTATGGCTTTGCAATTTCGGGAAACCTGAGCCAAATTTCTAAATGAGGTTACTGTCATTTGTTTGTCTACAAACTCGCAAAATCCGAGCCAGCTTTGGCCAAAAGCTGGCTCGGGTTTTCCAAAATTCGGGTTATATGGGTTTGCAATTTCGGGAAACCTGAGCCAAATTTCTAAATGAGGTTACTGTCATTTTGTTGTCTAAAAACTCGCAAAATCCGAGCCAGCTTTGGCCAAAACTTGGCTCGGGTTTTCGAAATATTGGGTTTTAGGCCTTTGTAATACCTTCAAACCCGAGCCAAGTTTTGCTTGAATACGTTTGTATCGCCGTTTTACGCATTTAACCCCTCATTTTCCCTGTACTTCATAGCCCTCCCCACTATCGGGCGGCGTGTCTTAAGATCGTTGTATAATGGGGAAAACGGTTTCGCCGAGGGTTCTAATTATTTCTAAACACTATATATTGATGAAAACTAACAGGGAAAAATAAAAAAATCCATGGGAAAATTGGTGACCAATAAATGGAGTTTTTCCAAAAGTTGTTATTCTATAGAATACCCCAAACGAAAAATGTATGCTAAAATTGATTTAGAGCCACTGGTAGAATTTTACCGAATATCTTTCTGTGCACATTAACTGGAAATATAATGTTTCCCACCTGTATCTTCTCTTATCTTTCTCTATAAGCTCTGTAAATCCTGTCCATCTGGCACAAATCAACAAGTTCCCGACGTAAAGTAACACATGATTAAGCACACGAAAACACACACGCTGGCAGAGAAAGATAAACACTAGAATTTAGAAACGAAGAATTGTCTTACCAAATGGATCTGAATGTATCCTTTAATATTGTCAAGTTCTAAGATTTCTGCAGTATTATATAAATCACCCACACGTAAAACTGTACGAAATACGCAATAAGCAAGGCCAAGTATGTGAAAATAATACTGATATTATACTGTCCCTGTGCCAGGATTACCGTATTTTATGACCATAGAGTACGACCAATTTAAGGGGTAACTATATTTACTTCTTCTTCGCCTCTGACAACACTTACAACAAGCACACGTACAATTACACCATCACACATAAACACATTATTACATGCACATTAACTTTCACAATCACAAAAACACACTCTTTAAGCTACATCATTCCTCTGAGTGTTGGGGCTTGTGCCAAAGGGAGCAAAATACAAAAAAATAACCCCATTGACACACCGATACTGTAAACACCAGCCAGCATTAATATACTCGTACACATACATGCACACATTTACATTTACTGTAAGCAATGCACATTCCTTCAACATCCTCGTTCCTCAACGTGTTGGGGCTTGTACTGAAGGGTGTATGAACAATAGAGAATAACACTTCAGCTATACCATTCTCCAGAGTGTTATTGATCTTGTTTGAAGGGTGAATACAGAATATATGTAACACTGCTCTCTCTCTCTCTCTCTCTCTCTCTCTCTCTCTCTCTCTCTCTCTCTCTCTCTCTCTCTCTCTCTCTCTCTCTCTCTCGTTCGTTTATACAAGCTAGGTGTTGTGGAGTGGTCTTGCTACTGAACTGGTAACTCTAAAATAGCGATGTCACACGAGTGATTTTTCCAATTTTCGTTGAGAAAGCTTTTTTTTGAGACATTTACTGGTTCTACTGAATTGGTGTCTGAAACTAAACTGACGATAAATTACGTTATTTGGCTGTATGCTGATAAGACTTAAGTTTTAATGCTGTCAGACGAGAATTGCTCTGAAAGAATTCTGGAAAAAGTGCTCGTGTAACACCAGCTTAAGGTCCCTAATAGTCAAGGAAATATATTATTATGAGACAATTGTGTAGCCCTACATAATCAGAATGTAACCACAGAGCCAAACCACACCTCATTAGTAATGTAACAGCCTTCTAATTTCACTTATAAATACAAACAAATTTGTTGCTTAGCTTATAACAAAATTATGATGGTGTAAACTTGGAAATACAATACATTTTTTTCTTGTATATTGATTATCGATGGGAAAATTGTATCTTATGAGATTTTTGTTCAGAGTTTATAATATTATGGGTCTAACTATCTTTGGATGTATATAATACATTGTATGTAGATATATTATTGTGGGTTAAAACAGAGCGATGATATACGTGCACCATCTCGCTGTAGTGCAAATATTGCTTGAGAGTCACAATAGTAGTAATAAGTTTCCAAAAATACTTGAACGTGAGTGGGTAAATATTGACGAAGAAATGGGGCGAAAGGCCTTAAACTTGCCAAACTAATGGGGTGAACATCTTCAAATCTCAAAACCAATGGGGCTAAACATGAGGGGAAAAAGAATTAAGAAAAAACCTCCCCTTAAGAAGGACCTGTTAGAGTTAGAGGTATGAATAGATTATTTGATTATTAGATAGTTAGATTATTATGGCATCCGAGGACCACTTCTTCACTGGATTATGACATTTTTGACCAATCGGGATCAACGCGTTGTTCTCGAGGGTTCTCATTCTTCCACTGTCTCTGTAACTTCTGGGGTCCCACAAGTCACTGTCCTGGGTCCCCTACTTTTCCTTTCATACATAAAATATGACCTCCCACTATCGCTTACTTCTACTACTAGACTTTTCGCAGATGATAGCTTAGTTTATAGACCAATTACTAATAGGGACGATTGCCTTCGACTACAGGACGACTAAACTGCGCTTGAAGAGTGAGAAGCCAAGTGGCAGATGACATTTAGACCGGACAAATGTCACCATATCCGTTTCACCCGTTCAAATAAAATCATCCCATTCTCCTACAAACTCCATAGCACATTTTTGGATACTGTTCCCTCCCACAAATATTTGGGGGTCCACATCTCAGCGGACATGAGGTGGACCACTCACATTAGCAGCGTCAGAGCAAAGACTAATAGGGCCCTGAGCTTCCTGCGCAGGAATCTCACCAAGTGTAACGCAAACATCAAAATTCTAGCATTTAAAACACTTGTTCGGCCACACTTAGAATACTGCGACATCATCTGGGATCCACACACTCACAACAATATAAATAAATTAGAGGCCATACAAAACAAAGCTGCAAGATGGATCAGACGTGATTACAGACACACTACATCTGTCACTTTGCTCAAACAAGACATTAAACTCGACCCACTTGCAACAAGAAGACAAATGCACAGACAACAGATGTTATATAAAATCACCAACAGACAAAGATATATATTTACACCCTACAAGTATACGATTTACAAGATGCAGCCACAACCTAAAATACCACACATATCAGGCAAGCACGGACATACTTAGACAATAATTTTTTCCCCGCTGCATCCAAGAGTGGAATCACCTCCCTTCTCATGTAGTTAATAGCCCCACCCTTGATTAATTTAGAACTAGGATCACCAATCATTACATCCCTAATCCTGATCCTGTCCCCAACCATTAGTCCTAAAAAGCACAACCCCCGCATATCATGCCGCCCGAGAGCGGCCCTCTGCGGGTCCCTCAACGTAAACGTAAACGAATAAAATATTTGTTAGCTTTTTCCTACTCGGAAGCTTTCTACAATGAAGAAAAGTCTCTGGCAGTATCATTAACCTGGGGGCTGCATCAATCATGTTTTGAAAGGTCTGCCAGTGTGGAACCTTCAGAAGTTAATTCGGACATAATTTGTTATATTAATCATATAAAGCAATATTACTGGTCCATATGCGTATATTTTTACTTACGTAGTGAACATAATTATGCACATTGAAGAACCAGATAATAGATTTAATAAACAAATATCCAGTGAAAAACTATATTATTGTGACGGGAGAGGTGCCAAATGCATACGAGACAAAAGCGATGTAGGTGTGCTCTCTCTGGCTGTTATATCCACACTGACGGTTCTGGCTGTCTCTCGCACATGTGTGAGGGTGGAGGGAGGTGGAGAGAGTGTTGAGGAGGGTGACAGAAGGGAGGAAGTAGGGTGGGAAAGGGGAGGGAAAAAGTAGAATAAAGGAAGATGGGGTAAATTGAGGGAGAAAGAGAGGGAGGGAGTGGGGCGGCGGGGTGAGACATGTGCGAGGGCAAGACAGGAGGAGGTGGTAAGGAGACATGCATCTAATTGCTCGGTATTTAATATCTTCTTATTCTAGATTAGTAGACAGTCTCCCGAAAGATAATATAGAGTGAACCACCATAACCATCACCAGCTTGGGAAATCATATAATTATATCACATGGACTAACTAGTAAAGCACTCGGGAGAGTGCATACTTCCACCTACGCTGGCGTAGGTATACGTTCTACCGATCGCCTCCAAAATAAAATAACATTTTCCTTGGTGCATATCCTATATGGTCACCAAAATTCGTGAACATCGGTACATAACTTTATGAGACATCTTGTTTACAGACAGACAAACTGATAAACAAACAAACAGACAAATGGGAACAAACACATAACCTCCATCCAACATGGTTGATGGAGGTAAATATTAATACTACGAACAGCATAACCAAAACACGCGTTCTTCTTTGTTCTAGTAATTGCGCTATGCAGGCCGTTTAATTATAATGATATATAAACAAATATGGTGCACGGCTTCGTTTACTTTTATCCACAACTAATTATGCTTTATCACAACTTATTATGTTTTATCATTAGTGCAAGGTTTACCTTTTCAAAATTTCGTGTTAATAGTATTGTTATTTTGTTGTTGTTGTTATTATTGTTGTGTTATTGTTGCTGTTGTTATTATTGCTATTATTATTATTATTATTATTATTGAAGTACAAATGTTGGGGACTAATCACCAATCAGTATTTGCTCAGGAAAATGATAGAAAAGGGTGTCAAGAATATCACCAAAACCTCCCCATAGCGGCAGCCAATCAGCGACATGGCTTTGATCCTGCCGAATTAAACAGTACGGAGATCGAATAGCTTTTAACTCGCTCTCATATACCTCCCGCACTATATATCCTGGCAAAGAGCATCCTATTACCACTGAGCCAACCCCATACTCTTGTCAGCCACTTTAAAATGTGGGAATTGCATTGCTGGGGTCCCATGAGAACCCCCCACCTGCCTATCCTGTCATGTTGCCCTTCCTCTCACCCTTCTCTGAGTCGCCAGAGCGAAAAGGACACAAATTCAGGTCACAGGCGAGGTACAAGGAGACTTTCATGCATGCAACACCAAGACTCCTAGGTGGAACAGAAACATACATTTACCACAACTGGACCAACCTTTGTCAGCTCACCTGCACCAAGGCAAGATTACCCTATGTGGTGTCTTGTAGGAGGTCGACTAGGTATCCTATCAGCAAAATCTGTGTTGAGGCATCATGGCACAGTACTATAATGCACAAATTATTCTGTGGACAAGCGACAAAGGATATTTATAACAAGGTGTTCGCCAAACCAACGAACACAAAATCTGGGCCCTATCCAGGTAATATGGTGAGTTCTCTCGCTGCCAATACTACAGACTCACAGCGTTCCTCATTATGAGGCAGTATGTAAATATTCTGCCGAAGTGATTTGCCCTGCAAGATTGCAATCGGCAAGGAAGAAGACAAAAAGTAAGAAGCTTTATGCCTCTGTACCTACAGTGGGCAAAAGGCATACACCATCCGGCATTCCACCATCATTCCGGGGAAGTCTTCAGTCCCTATATCATTAATGCCTGTGCCTCCTGGAAAGAATTTTAAGTTGTAGTGCAGGGTATTTCTTGTATCTTGCTTTCAGGGACGCTTCTTATTCAAATTACACTTACACAATATGCACTCTTATTCTAGTTATCCTTATTCGAATATATTTATAATGTAGATCTCGTGAACGACTTTGTTTATGTGAACATTAATTGGGATATGTTTGATTACAGTAGAAACCTCCTAACAACACCACGCTACTTATACCTCATACTTTGCTAGTTTCCCTACCTTTCACCACGCTATATTATCTTATTGTATTTCACAGGGCCATTCGCTCACTTAAGGCATAATAGGCTGCGCTCCTATGTATACCTAATAATTATAGAGGTACTAGCATCTTCATTTATATTTTGTCTATATACACTCTTATTCCCTATACGTAAACTTGATTAACTTTACCTATCGTATTTTTTTCAAGCGATAAGTTGCAATTATTCGACTCCACTGACAAAACATTTTCCCCAATATAGGATGCCGGCCAAGAAAGGAGGGTGTGATGGCCATGATGGTGATGATGGTAATATATGAAGGGACATAGTGGGGTCTATTGGTTGAAGGGGTCCACTGGTTGAAGGGGTCTACAGGTTGAAGGGGTCTACTGGTTGAAGGGGTCTACTGGTTGAAGGGGTCTACTGGTTGAGGGGGTCTACTGGTTGAGGGGATCTACTGGTTGAAGGGGTCTACTGGTTGAAGGGGTCTACTGGTTGAAGGGGTCTACTGGTTGAAGGGGTCTACTGGTTGAAGGGGTCTACTGGTTGAAAGGGTCTACTGGTTGAAAGGGTCTACTGTTGAAGGAGTCTACTGGTTGAAGGGGTCTACTGTTGAAGGGGTCTACTGGTTGAAAGGGTCTACTGGTTGAAGGAGTCTACTGGTTGGGTTGTCCGGTACCTTGATCACATGAATGCTAACATGTAAATGCAAATGATGTGAGCACGTCCAGGCTTCACTTGCGGTTCCTAAGGCTGTTCGAATCCCTTTCTGTACACGATGACAACATCTATATTACATTCTGGCTAACATTACACGGTTTTATTCAGCATAGTATGGATGTCTATTGATAGAATGGGGTACATACGATCTCAGTTACCTTTTAACTTCCACAATTCCTTCCCAACTGCAGTAAAATCGTATACTGCTAGCAAACATACCACCGAGTAAGGCATCACAGTAATGACGTTTATACAGAGGACTACAAAGGAATAAAGATAATCAAATTGTCTTTATTAGGCAGGTAGTGATTGGGGACTGGGAAAGGAAGGTTCGGGATTCGGAAAGAGAGGTTAGGGATTGGGAAAGGGACTGGAGAAGGGATGATAGGAATTAGGAAGGGAACTGCGAAGGGAAGGTTAGGAATTGGAACTTGAACGGGAAAGGAGGATTGGGGATTCGGAAAGGAAGGTTAGGGACTGGGAAAGAGAACGGGAAAGGAAGGTTAGGGATTGGGAAAGGAAGATTAGGGACTGGGAAAGAGAATGGGAAAGGAAGGTTAGGGATTGGGAGAGAAAGTTTAGGGGCTGGGAAAGGAAGGTTAGGGATTGGGAACGTAAGGTTAGGGATTGTAAAAGGAAGGTTAGGGATTGGGAAAGGAAGTTTAGGGATCGGTAAAGGAAGGTTAGGGATTGGGACAGGAAGGTTAGGGAACGGGAAAGGAAGATTAGGGATTGAGAAAGGTTGGTTAGGGATTGGGAAATGACGATTAGGGATTGGGAAAGTAAGGTTAGGGATTGGGAAACAGAAGCTTAGGATTAAGAGGGGGAAGACTGCTACACAATTAATATCAGTAGGTGGGTTTCTTGTCCAGAGGCCTACAGGACAAAATACATTACCAAGGCACAAAGGCTGTCAGTCGGGGATTTAGGTCGATATTATGTATCTGCATTTTTTTTTTAATATTGATTCTAGGCTTATGCGATTTTTCCCCAAAAAGACTGAACATGAATGTAATGTCATATGTTGCATTAGTTTTCAAAATAGCTAGATTTATTTGATCGAAAGTACGCATCTTGCACTATTTTATTGATACTAGTTAAATAATTGCCCATTTTTTTTTTTATATATTATATGGTTTAGAAAATATAATATACTCTTGCCTAACAAACATCATTAATATTGCCTTATAAAACATCTCTACTGGAATATGAAGATGTACTATATATACCCAACACTCAAGCATAATTACATTCATTACAAAATTATAGCGAACCTCATCCCCCATTCTCAGGAGGCACAGGAGAACGCCAGAAGCTAATTAGCTATCTTACACCAATTGCATGAATAATTCTGGGTATACATTTCATGAATTGATGATGATATTGTTATTAACCCCTTCTGTACCGTCGACATTCTATTTATTTTATTTTGGCTACTATTAATCGATTTTACTCAGTCCAGGAAGGATCTTTAGCAATTATTAGGCTTCGAACTATCTCAATCAACTCTTTTAACTACCACAAATCCTGCTTAAGCTTCATAAAATCGTCTAATTGCAGCTGTAATAAATACAACAAGACGTCGTCGGTAAAGAAGGTGTTAGATGATTATTCATATGCCATGATATTGTATGATCAAAATAAATATTTCGATGAAAATATTGCTAATCAAATATTTAATATTAAGTTACTTTCACTGTTTCTAGTCGATCTTCACAGGTTTCTAATAGCCTCTGACAAACACTGTACTGTACAGTCTGGGACTAAAGTCGTGGTATGGATCTTTAGCCATCCATTAGTGCCCCCTGACGGCGGTATTTGAAACAATCCGAGATATGATGCTTTTGGCTCTCCATAGATGGCTCTGTTCGACACGTCAAGGTAGCACCAAAAGTAAGCGAGAAACTTCCTGTTTCTTGGTGGATTACGACCATGCCAACTAGAACACACATACACACACCTCCACCTCCCACTACCCCTCTCTCCCTCTACCTGACACTTACTCTCTCTCTCTCTCTCTCTCTCTCTCTCTGTGGCATCGTGAAGTCACTGTGCGAGAAATACGAGTTTGAGGAGAGATACTCACAATGCAGTAAATGGAGAATTATACTCACCTGGTGGAAAACGATTGTTTATTATTCACATAGACGCAACAAGAGTCCAAATTAATTCTACTTAGTGCCATTCGATTTCTCTCGCCCAACAGCTTCCATACATTGGTCGTAGATTCCAATTTCTACCAGCCATTCGCCCAGAATCAAACAATATTTTTTTGAAAACACTTGGGTTTTAGTCCAGGCGAAGCCGAGTACCTTGGCAGGTCATGTTCGAATTTTGTATTTTCAAGGGTATATATGGATTCGTCTCGTCGTTTCGATTCCAACGGTATATAAATGTTTGGATTTAGACCATTTTGTAGGCCCAATAAACCTAATTTTGATTTTGATTTTGAAAACTTTATTTGACCTCCAGAAATGCCCGAAATGAGCTCTTTTTCAACATTTAAAGTCTTCTGTAGCCCAAACTAAGAGTCCAAATTAATTCTATTTGGTGCCATGCGATTGCTCTCGCCTAACAGCTTCCATAAATGGTCATACATTCCATTTTTGACCAGCCTTTCTCCCAGAATCAAACAATATTTTTTGTAAACACTTGGGTTTTAGTAACGTCCAGGCGAATCCGAGTACCTTGGCAAGTCATGTTCGAATTTTGTGTTGTCAAGGGTATCTATGGATTCGTCTCGTCGTTGCGATTCCAACGGTATATAAATGTTTGGATGTAGACCATTTTGTAGGCCCAATAGACCTAATTTTGATTTTGATATTGAAAACTTCTAAATCACCCATAGATGGGTTATTTATGTATGGATTATGCTCAAATTTCTACCACAAGAACATTTTCACCCGCTGAATCCAATGGCAAAAACAGAATTACAATTGGACCAGTACTTTAGGATTTTGTTTTGATTTGAACTCCAGAAGTGCCCGAAATGAGCTCTTTTTCAACATTTAAAGTCTTCTGTAGCCCAAACTAAGAGTCCAAATTAATTATACTTGGTGCCATTCGATTGCTCTCGCCTAACAGCTTCCATAATTGGTCATAGATTCCATTTTCGAAAGCCATTCTCCCAGAATCAAACAATATTTTTTGAAAACACTTGGGTTTTATTTAGTCCAGGCGAATCCGAGTACCTTGGCACGTCATGTTCGAATTTTGTGTTTTCAAGGGTATATGGATTCGTCTCGTCGTTGCAATTCCAACGGTATATAAATGTTTGGATGTAGACCATTTTGTAGGCCCAATAGGCCTAATTTTGATTTTGATTTTGAAAACTTCTAAATCACCCATAGACGGGTTATTTATGTATGGATTCTGCTCAAATATCTACCACAAAACAAATTTCACCCGTTGAATCCAATGGCACATCATAATTCAAATCGGACCAGTACTTTAGGATTTTGGTTTGATTTGTAATCCAGAAACGCCCGAAATGAGCACTTTTTCAACTTTAAAAGTCTTCTGTATCCCAAACTAAGAGTCCAAATTTATTGTACTTGGTGCCACTCGATTTCTCTCGCTCAACAGCTTCCATAAATTGTCTTAGATTCCATGTTGAACCAGCCATTCGCCCAGAATCAAACAATATATTTTGAAAACACTTGGGTCCAGGCGAATCCGAGTACCTTGGCAGGTCATGTTCGAATTTTGTGTTTTCAAGGGTATATATGGATTCGTCTCGTCGTTGCAATTCTAACGGTATATAAATGTTTGGATTAAGACCATTTGTAGGCCCAATAGGCCTAGTTTTTATTTTTATTTTGAACACTTCTTAATCACCCATAGCCAGGTTATTTATGATTGGATTTTCCTACAATACTGTATCTACCACAAAATAAATTTTTCCCACTGAATCCAATGGCACAAGCATAATTCAAATCGGACCAGTACTTTAGGATTTCAGTTTGATTTGACCTCCAGAAACGCCCGAAATTAGCACTTTTTTCAACTTTAAAAGTCTTCTGTAGCCCAAAACGTAGAGTCCAAATTAATTCTACTTGGTGCCACTCGATTTCTCTCGCTCAACAGCTTCCATAAATGGTCGTAGATTCCATTTTGTACCAGCCATTCGCGCAGAATCAAACAATATATTTTGAAAACACAGGCGAAGCCGAGTACCTTGGCAGGTCAGGTTCGAATCTTGTGTTTTCAAGGGTATATATGGATTCTATCGTCTTTGTGATTTCAACGGTATATACATGTTTGGATCTAGACTATTTTATAAGCCTAATAGATCTAATTTTTATTTTTATTTTGAACACTTCTAAATTCCAACGGTATATAAATGTTTGGATTAAGACCATTTGTAGGCCCAATGGGCCTAATTTGGGCCTAATTTTTATTTTTATTTTGAACACTTCTAAATCACCAATAGATCTATGACAATTTATGTATTGATTTTCATCATATTTCTACCACTCATACAATTTCACCCGCTGAATCCAATGGCACAAATATAATTCAAATCGGACCAATACTTTAGGATTTCGGTTTGATTTGACCTCCAGAAACGTTCGAAATGAGCACTTTTTCAACTTCAAAAGTCTACTGTAGCCCAAACTAAGAGTCCAAATTAATTCTACTTTGTGCCATTCGATTTCTCTCGCCCAACAGTTACCATACATGGTCGTAGATTCTATTTTCGACTAGCCATTCGCCCAGAATCAAACTGGTCATTTGGGCCGTTCTGTGAGGCCAAGTCTAATTCGAAATCCCGCCAAGTCCAAAAATATTCATGGGGTAAAGCACACCAAACAGCACACCAAGCCGCACACCAAACCGCACACCAAACAACCCGGGAGCAGGCCACTTCGCCTCATTACCACTTCGCCTTGGTCTCTTCGCCTCATGACCACAACGCCTTACAACCATTTCGCCTTGTAACCACTACGTCTCACTACCACTTCGCTTCACGACAACAACGCCTCAGCTCCAGTTCGCCTCACGCTTTCTTACCGCTTCACCTCTCTACTAATTTGACGCACAATTTGAACGATGTACATTAGTTTTTGATAGTTAGGTTAGGTTAGGTTAGGTTAGGTTTTCTTTCGAAAAATGTATAAATTTAGCTTGCTGTCAAAAACATTTAAAAAATATTCTGGCTCGCTACCGCTCATCAGTAAAACAAATGACACCTGGATGGGGACAAACGGCTTAAAACAGTAGGCTGAATGGGGCCGAATGGATACAAGCCAGAGAAAGAGAGAACAGGAGAGCAAAAAAAGCAGGTCACCCCCCCTTAACCCTTTTTACAACCACAGCTTCTTCAGAAACTGCACATGAGGCGAACTGGTGCTCAGGCGTCATTGACTCAAGGCGAAGTGGTAGGGAGGCGTAGTGGTGGCAAGGCGAACTGGTCGTGAGGCATAATGGACATAGGCGAAGTGGTCATGAGGCGAAGTAGTCGTGAGGCGGAGTGACTGGAAAGCCTTCCTGGAGGGCCCAGGGGACCGTTTTTTGGACTTTAAAAGGCCCCCCTAGGCCTATTTTAAAGTTTAAAAACTCCATAGACGAGTTA
Organism: Paralithodes platypus; assembly: GCA_032716605.1. Lineage (NCBI taxonomy): Eukaryota > Metazoa > Arthropoda > Malacostraca > Decapoda > Lithodidae > Paralithodes > Paralithodes platypus. Next base: position 15,991,682 of record CM064498.1, on the reverse strand, counting down.
TTTATAAACGGATTTTATTTAAATTTATACCATAAGTACACTTTGGCAAGCTGAATCGAATGGCGCAAACAAAATTAAAATCGGACCATTAGTTTAGGATTTCGATTTTGACTGGGCTTCCTGGAGGGCCCAGGGGACCGTTTTTTGAACTTTAAAAGTCCTCTGTAGCCCAAACTATAAGTCCTAGGGAATTGTACTTGGTGCCATTCGATTTTTCTCGCCGAGCTGCTTCTAGACCTGGTCTTAGATTTCATTTTCGCCCAGCCATTCGCCCAGAATCGAAAACCAATTCTCAAAAAACGCCCAGGCAAATCGGGGATTTTGGTCGAATTTTGACTTGTCAATATTATTACATATTTGGATTCGTCTCGCCGTTGCGGATTCAAAGGTATATTTTTTTTTAAATTTTGAACTATTTTTAGGCCCCTATTCCTATTTTAAAGTTTAAACACTCCATAGACGAGTTATTTATAAACGGATTTTGTTTAAATTTATACCATAAGTACACTTTGGCAAGCCGAATCGAATGGCGCAAACAGAATTAAAATCGGACAATTAATTTAAGATTTCGATTTTGACTGGCTTCATGGAGGGCCCAGGGGACCGTTTTTTAGACTTTAAAAGTCCTCTGTAGCCCAAATTATAAATCCTAGGGAATAGTACTTTGTGCTATATGATTTTTCTCGCCGAGCTGGTTCTAGACATGGTCTTAGATTTCATTTTCGCATAGCCATTCGCCTAGAATCGAAAAAAAAATCTCAAGAAACCTTTAACTCAGGCAAATCGGTGATTTTGGTCGAATTTTGACTTGTCAATATTTTTACAAATTTGGATTCGTCTCGCCGTTGCGGATTCAACGGTATAATTTTTTTAAATGTTGAACTATTTTTAGGCCCCCTAGGCCTATTTTAAAGTTTAAAAAATCCATAGACGAGTTATTTATGAACGGATTTTTGTTTAAATTTATACCATAAGTACACTTTGGCAAGCTGAATCGAATGGCGCAAACAGAATTAAAATCGGACCATTAATTTAGGATTTCGATTTTGACTGGGCTTCCTGGAGGGCCCAGGGGACCGTTTTTTGGACTTTAAAAGCCCTCTGTAGCCCAAACTATAAGTCCTAGGGAATTCTACTTGGTGCCATTCGATTTTTCTCGCCGAGCTGCTTCTAGACCTGGTCTTAGATTTCATTTTCGCCCAGCCATTCGCCCAGAATCGAAAACAAATCTAAAAAAATCTTGGATTTGCCCAGGCAAATCGGTGATTTTGGTCGAATTTTGACTTGTCAATATTATTACATATTTGGATTCGTCTCGCCGTTGCGGATTCAACGGTATATATTTTTTTTATTTTGAACTATTTTTAGGCCCCCTAGGCCTATTTTAAAGTTTAAAAACTCCATAGACGAGTTATTTATAAACGGATTTTGTTTAAATTTATACCAGAAGTACACTTTGGTAAGCTGAATCGAATGACGCAAACATAATTAAAATCGGACCATTAGTTTAGGATTTAGATTTTGACTGGGCTTCCTGGAGGGCCCAGGGGACCGTTTTTTGGAGTTTAAAAGTCCTCTGTATCCCAAACTATAAGTCCTAGTAGGGAATTCTACTTGATGCCATTCGATTTTTCTCGCCGAGCTGCTTCTAGACATGGTCTTAGATTTCATTTTCGCATAGCCATTCGCCCAGAATCTAATTTTTTTCTTCAAAAAACCTTGGATTTGCCCAGGCAAATCGGTGATTTTGATCGAATTTTGACTTGTCAATATTATTACGTATTTGGATTCGTCTCGGCGTTGCGGATTCAACGGTATAATTTGTTTTTAATTTTGAACTATTTATAGGCCCCCTAGGCCTATTTTAAAGTTTAAAAACTCCTTAGACGAGTTATTTATGAACGGATTTTGTTTAATTTATACCTTAAGTACACTTTGGCAAGCTGAATCGAATGGCGTAAACAGAATTAAAATCGGACCATTAGTTTAGGATTTCGATTTTGACTGGGCTTCCTGGAGGGCCCAGGGGACCGTTTTTTGGACTTTAAAAGTCCTCTGTAGCCCAAACTATAAGTCCTAGGAAATTCTACTAGCTGCCATTCGATTTTTCTCGCGGAGCTGCTTCTAGACATGGTCTTAGATTTCATTTTCGCATAGCCATTCGCCTAGAATCGAAAACAAATTCTCAAAAAACCATTAACCCAGGCAAATCGGTGATTTTGGTCGAATTTGTCAATATTATTACATATTTGGATTCGTCTCGCCGTTGCGGATTCAACGGTATAATTTGTTTTTTAATTTTGAACTATTTTTAGGACCCCTAGGCCTATTTTAAAGTTTAAAAACTCCATAGACGAGTTATTTATGAACGGATTTTGTTTAAATTTATACCATAAGTACACTTTGGCAAGCTGAATCGAATGGCGCAAACAGAATTAAAATCGGACCATTAGTTTATGATTTCGATTTTGACTTGGCTTCCTGGAGGGCCCAGGGGACCGTTTTTTGGACTTTAATAGTCCTCTGTAGCCCAAACTATAAGTCCTAGGGAATTCTACTTGGTGTCATTCGATTTTTCTCGCCGAGGTGCTTCTAGACATGGTGTTAGATTTCATTTTCGCCCACCCATTCGCCCAGAATCGAAAAAAGATTCTAAAAAAACTTAAGCCCAGGCAAATCGGGGATTTTGGTCGAATTTTGACCTGTCAATATTATTACATATTTGGATTCGTCTCGCCGTTGCGGATTCAACGGTATAATATTTTTAAATTTTGAACTATTTTTAGGGCCCCTAGGCCTATTTTAAAGTTTAAAAACTCCATAGACGAGTTATTTATAAACGGATTTTGTTTAAATTTATACCATAAGTACACTTTGGCAAGCTGAATCGAATGACGGAAACAGAATTAAAATCGGACCATTAGTTTAGGATTTCGATTTTGACTGGGCTTCCTGGAGGGCCCAGGGGACCGTTTTTTGGACTTTAATAGTCCTCTGTAGCCCAAACTATAAGTCCTAGGGAATTCTACTTGGTACCATTCGATTTTTCTCGCCGAGCTGCTTCTAGGCATGGTCTTAGATTTCATTTTCGCCCAGCCATTCGCCCAGAATCGAAAACAAAATCTCAATAAACCTTGGATTTGCCCAGGCAAATCGGTGATTTTGGTCGAATTTTGACTTGTCGATATTATTACAAATTTGGATTCGTCTCGCCGTTGCGGATTCAACGGTATAATGTTTTTTTAATTTTGACCTATTTTTAGGCCCCCTAGACCTATTTTAAAGTTTAAAAACTCCATAGACGAGTTATTTATGAACGGATTTTGTTTAACTTCATACCATATGTACACTTTGGCAAGCTGAAACGAATGGCGTAAACAGAATTAAAATCGGACCATTAGTTTAGGATTCGATTTTGACTGGGCTTCCTGGAGGGCCCAGGGGACCGTTTTTGGACTTTAAAAGTCCTCTGTAGCCCAAACTATAAGTCCTAGGGAATTCTACTTGGTGCCATTCGATTTTTCTCGCGGAGCTGCTTCTAGACATGGATTTAGATTTCATTTTCGCATAGCCATTCGCCTAGAATCGAAAAACAATTCTAAAAAAACCTTCGGTTTAACCCAGGCAAATCGGTGATTTTGGTCGAATTTTGATTTGTCAATATTATTACATATTTGGATTCGTCTCGCCGTTGCAGATTCAACGGTATATATATTTTTTAATTTTTGAACTATTTTTAGGCCCCCTAGGCCTATTTTAAAGTTTAAAAACTCCATAGACGAGTTATTTATGAACGGATTTCGTTTAAATTTGTATCATAAGTACACATTGGCAAGATGAATCGAATGGCGCAAAGATAATTAAAATCGGAAAATTAGTTTAGGATTTCGATTTTGACTGGGCTTCCTGGAGGGCCCAGGGGACCGTTATTTGGAATTTAAAAGTCCTCTGTAGCCCAAACTATAAGTCCTAGGGAATTCTACTAGGTGCCATTCGATTTTTCTCGCGGAGCTGCTTCTAGACATGGTCTTAGATTTCATTTTCGCATAGCCATTCGCCTAGAATCGAAAACAAAATCTAAAAAAAACATTAACCAAGGCAAATCGGTGATTTTGGTCGAATTTTGACTTGTCAATATTAGTACATATTTGGATTCGTCTCGCCGTTGCGGATTCAACGGTATATTTTGTTTTAAAGTTTGAACTATTTTTAGGCCCCCTAGGCCTATTTTAAAGATAAAACACTCCATAGACGAGTTATTTAACCTCTGAAGTGCGCATGGGGGTAATTGGAAACGTCCCCCTGTGCTGACGTATTTGAGGTGTTTCCGTCACTAAAATATTCATTGTGCCATTAATAGCAGTAATACTTATCCATATGCGCCTATTATGGGTTGATTATAAAGGTATTAACCTGAAACAACAATAAAACTAGTGAAAACAGAGTTTGGATGGTCAAAATCGGAGATATAGCCCGCGAGTTGTATAATGTATGGGTGAGGCAAGCTGCTTTCCCGCCAATTTCCCCCAAGGCCACTGAGACACAGTCGATCGATACTCTCTCTCTCTCTCTTGCACTCGCTTGCCATCAGTGATGACAACACCCTGCTTGCAACTCGCTAATGTTAGCACAAAAATATACCTCAGAATAAGGGAATAACAGGGAAAATAGGTGATAACTGAAGGAGAGGAGGAAAGTGGGGAAGGAGGGGAGGTAGAGGACTGAGATTTTGCATGGCCCAGGGGCCAAAAAAAAATAAAAAAATAAAAAAATAAAAATAAAAAAAATATGTTTTTCGATGTCAAAAGTTGATTTTTTTTTTCACTCACTCATAAGTCTCCCCGCAGTCCGCCGGGGGAACTCTTAAGAGTCTCCCCACAGTTCCCGGGTTAAAAATGGATTTTGTTTAAATTTATACCATAAGTACACTTTGGCAAGCTGAATCGAATGGCGCAAACATAATTAAAATTGGACCATTAATTTAGGATTTCGATTTTGACGGGGCTTCCAGGAGGGCCCAGGGGACCGTTTTTTGGACTTTAAAAGTCCTCTGTAGACCAAACTATACGTTCTAGGGAATTCTACTTGGTGCCATTCGATTTTTCTCGCCGAGCTGCTTCTAGACATGGTCTTATATTTCATTTTTGCCCAACCATTCACCTAGAATTGAAAATATTATCCAAAATCCTTGTATATCCTGGAAAATATCTATGTCAAGGTACTGATGCGGTGGTGGTGTAATATCTGGAAAATATATATATGTTGAAGTACTGATGCGGTGGTGGTATAATCCCTGGAAAATATATATGGCAAGGTACTTATGTGGTTGTGGTGTCTTCTCCAAGAGTATATATGTCAAGTTACTGATGCGGTGGTGGTGTAATTCCTGGAAAATATATATGTCAAGGTACTAATGAGACAATTCGTGACAAATATTTATATTTAGGTACTGATACAGTGGTGGTTAATATCCTGGAAAATATATATGTCAAAGTACTAATGAGGCGTTTCCTGAAAAATATTTATATCTAGATACTGATACAGTGGTGGTTAATATCTTGGAAAATATATATATCAAGGTACTGATGTTGTGGTGGTGTATTCCCTGGAAAATCTATATGTTAAGGTACTGATCAATGGTGATGTAAATTCTGGAAAATATATATATCAAGGTACTGATGCTGTAGTGGTGTACTTCATGGAAAATATATATTTCGATGTACTGATGTGGTGGTGGTGTCATTCGTGGAAAATATATGTCAAGGTACTGATGAAGTGTTTCCTTAAAAATAATTATATCTAGGTTCTGATATGGTGATGGTGTGTATCCTGGAAAATATATATGTCAAGGTACTGATGCAGTGGTGGTGTGTTCCTGGAAAATATCTATCTCGAGGTACTGATGCAGTGGTGGTTTATTAATTAAATTGGTATTAATTGGTAATTAAAATCGGACCATTAGTTTAGGATTTCGATTTTGACTGGGCTTCCTGGAGGGCCCAGGGGACCGTTTTTTGAACATAAGAACATCGGAACATAAGAAAATGGGAGTCTGCAAAAAGCCGATCGGCCCATACAAGGCAGATCCCTGTCACACCCAACCCTAATTACAAGGCCCAATTATAGACCCATCTCACTAATACCTTGAGTACTGACCCCACCAAAACGGTCAGAGATTAACACAAGATTACGGGGGTCTGCTGAGCGCCGATTGGCCCACACCTGGTAGATCCCCCTCACACCCAACCCATCTCGTCCATATGCCTATCTAATTTTATCTTAAACCTCCCTATCGTTCTTGATCCCACTATATCACTTGGTAGCCTATTCCACCCATCTACAACTCTGTTACCAAACCAATATTTGCCTATATCTTTTCTGAAACGAAATTTATCTAATTTGAAACCATTTGTACGAGTTATTTCGCTATCACTGAGCTTTAGTACATTTTTCACGTCTCCTTTATTAATTCCACTAACCCACTTGAATACCTCTATCATGTCACCTCTAACTCTGCGTTTCTCTAACGAATGTAAGCCTAATTTCTTCAACCTTTCTTCATACGGAAGATTTCTAATATTATGGATCATTTTTGTCATTCTACGTTGTACTCTCTCCAATGAATCTATGTCCATTCTGTAATAAGGACACCAAAATTGAACAGCATAATCCATATGGGGTCTCACTAATGACAAGTAAAGTTTTAAGATAACACCAGCAGTTCTGTTACTCACACTCCTAGATATGAACCCGAGAATCCTGTTTGCCTTGTTACGAACGCTTATACATTGTTTTCTAGGCTTCAAATCATTGCTAACAAACACACCTAGATCTTTCTCACAGTCTGAGTTTTCTAATTCCATATTAGCTAGTTTATATTTAAAATGTGTATGCATCTTCCCTATCTTTAATACCTTGCATTTGTCAATGTTAAACTTCATCTGCCATTTTACTGACCATTCGTGTAAGGTATCTAGATCCCTTTGCAGACACTCTATATCTCTAACTGAATCAATTTTTCTTCCCATTTTGGTATCGTCTGCAAATTTACTTATCCTACTAGTTATACCTAAATCAAGGTCATTTATGTATATAATAAACAACAGAGGACCTAATACAGATCCCTGGGGGACACCACTCTTGACTGATCCCCATTCTGATTTAGTACCATTTATGCTGACTCTCTGCTTCCTACCAATTAGCCATGACCTAATCCATCCTAACAACGCCCCACCTATTCCATGTGCCTCAACCTTTCTCATCAATCTCTCATGAGGGACTCTGTCGAAAGCTTTACTGAAATCTAAATATATAATATCATGACTTGTCATTATCTACTGCTTCATATACCTCTGAGAAAAAACTAAGCAAATTAGTAAGGCAAGAACGTCCCTGAGTGAATCCATGCTGAGAAGAATTGAATAAGTTAAATGTTTCTAAGTGGTTTCTCATTTTCCTAGCAATAATTGACTCTAGTAGCTTTCCTATGATTGAAGTGAGACTAATGGGACGGTAATTGGATGCTATTGATTTATCACCTTTTTTGAAAATTGGAACTACATTTGCAAGCTTCCAAGCTTCTGGAACTATACCTGTTTCTAATGAATTGTTAAAAAGAAATGTTAATGGGTAACTTAACTCATCTCTGCATTCTTTTAATACTCTAGCATATACCTCATCGGGACCAGGCGATTTCTGAGGTTTCAGTCTGTCAATTTCCTTAAGCACATCATTTCTACTTATAGTAACCGTACTTAACCTATTTTCTATACTATCGCTATATACCTTACGGACTTCTGGAATCTGTGCCAAATTTTCATTAGTGAAAACGGATAGAAACTGACTATTTAATGTACTGCACATTTCTAAATCATTCTCTGTCAATTCTCCTATCGAAGTTTTAAGGGGGCCTATTTTATCTCTAACTTTAGATTTATATAGCTGGTAAAAAGCCATAGGGTTATTTTTTGAGTCATTGGCTATCCTGATTTCATAATTTCTTTTGTCTGTCCTTATACCTTTTTTAACCTCTCTTGATAGATTCTGATAGTAAGCAAGTAGGTGAATTTCGCCTTTCTTAATTTTTCGATATATTCCTCTTTTTTCCTAGAAGGTCTAATAGTCTATTATTCATCCATTTGGGTTGGTTCTGTGTTGATCTAAATTTTCTTTTTGGGAAATATTTATTTTGCGCATTGTGGAGTGAAGAAATAAAATGATTATATGTAGCTGTCAAATTATCCTGAGTTAAGACAGGTATCTGAGAGAGAGTATGTTCATTAGCGCACCTGGGTCCACTTAATAGTTTAACCATAGGATCGACTCTTAAGGCTCTTCTTAATCCACCATAATTGGCTTTTCTGAAATCTGGGATAAGTGTCGTATTCTCTTTAGCCTTTCCTGTCCATTGTATGTTAAATTAAATTGATTTATGATCACTATTTCCTAGTTGGTCTCCTATCTCTACATTATTTATCATTTGTTCATTATTACTGAGAACTAAATCGAGGATATTATTACCTCTAGTAGGCGAGTCTATGAATTGAAATAAAAAACTATCCTGTACCGCCTCAATACACTCTTTTGAATCTGAGTCGCCGATTTGATGCTGCCAATCAATATTCGGAAAATTAAAATCCCCCATAATACACACATTGCTAAACCTTGATGCTATTTTCACTTCCTGCCATAAAGCTGTACCTTCGTTTCTACTCATATTTGGTGGTCTATAAATAACTCCAATAATTATGGTCTCACTACCTTCGCTAAGCTCTACCCAAACACTTTCGTTATCAGTATTTAGTCTAATACCTGATTTAATACAGCTTTTTAAAGAACTCCTGACAAACACTGCTATTCCGCCGCCCCTCCTACTTGTTCGGTCGCGTTTAAACAAACTATATCCTGGTATATGGAATTCTGCTAAAAAAATGTCTTGATTCTGTATTAATCCATGTTTCAGTCAGTGCTATAATGTCTATATTTTCGTTGCTAGCAAGTGCTCTAAGTTCATCCATTTTGTTACATAAACTCCTACAGTTTGTATAATATAATCACAATGAATTTATTTTACTGGTATCGGATTTACCTTTATTTCTAACTGAATTCCCATCTTCTGTTACACCTTCAATATTTCTACTAGCAGTACAATTAAAATCCTGTGACTGATATTTTCTATTCCTATCTGATGTACCAGTACGGCAATTTACCCTATCTAGACAATTATTCTTACTCATATTCTCAGGCTTTATTTTCAGCGAAACCCCGCGACAATCCTATCTATTGACCTAGCTAAATTTGCCACCCCTAACCGAGAAAGATGAACCCCGTCCTGTCCGTACAACTGATTTTTACCATAGAAACGGGTCCAGTTATCAAGGAATGGTATTGCATTTGCATTGCAGTATTTTTCCAGCCGACAATTGATACCAATTGCCCTAGATGACCATTCCTTGCTGACCCCTCTCCGTGGCAAGATACTGTGTACTACAGGTATGCCTCCCTTCCTCCTAACTTTATCTAACACCTCCCTGTACTGCCGAAGCAGTACTTCCGTCCTACCTTTACCAACATCATTGCTCCCTGTACTGAGACAGATAATGGGGCTATCTCCAATATTTTTCATGATGTAATCAATTTCCTCTAACACCTTCCCAATTTTGGACTTTAAAAGTCCTCTGTAGCCCAAACTATAAGGCCTAGGGAATTCTACTTGGTGCCATTCGAGCTGCTTCTAGACATGGTCTTAGATTTCATTTTCGCCCAGCCATTCGCCCAGAATCGAAAAACAAATCTAAACAAAACTTGGGTTTCAGCCCAGGCAAATCGGTGATTTTGGTCGAATTTTGACTTGTCAATATTATTACACATTTGGATTCGTCTCGCCGTTGCCGATTCAACGGTATATTTTTTTTAAATTTTGAACTACTTTTAGGGCCCCTAGGCCTATTTTAAATTTTAAAAACTCCATAGACGAGTTATTTATGAACGGATTTTGTTTAAATTTATACCATACGTACACTTTGGCAAGCTGAATCGAATGGCGCAAACAGAATTAAAATCGGACTATTAGTTTAGGATTTCGATTTTGACTTTGCTTCCTGGAGGGCCCAGGGGACCGTTTTTTGGACTTTAAAAGTCCTCTGTAGCCCAAACTATAAGTCCTAGGGAATTCTACTTGGTGCCATTCGATTTTTCTCGCCAAGCTGCTTCTAGTCATGGTCTTAGATTTTATTTTCGCCCAGCCATTCGCCCAAATATAAAACCGATTCTCAAAAAACCTTGGGTTTATAAATCGGTGATTTTGGTTAATTTTGACTTGTCAATATTATTACACATTTGGAGTCGTCTCGCCGTTGCGGATTCAACGGTATAATTTTCTTTTTAATTTTGACCTATTTTTAGGCCCCCTCGGCCTATTTTAAAGATTAAAAACTCCATAGACGAGTTATTTATAAACGGATTTTGTTTAAATTTATGCCATAAGTACACTTTGGCAAGCTAAATCGAATGGCGCAAACAGAATTAAAATCGGACCATTAGTTTAGGATTTCGATTTTGACTGGGCTTCCTGGAGGGCCCAGGGGACCGTTTTGTGGACTTTAAAAGTCGTCTGTAGCCCAAACTATAAGTCCTAGGGAATTCTACTTTGTGCCATTCGATTTTTCTCGCCGAGCTATTTCTAGACATGGCCTTAGATTTCATTTTCGCCCAGCCATTCGCCCAGAATCGAAAACAAATTCTCAAAAAACCTTGGGTTTAAAATTAAGCCGAGGCAAATCGGTGATTTTGGTCGAATTTTGACTTGTCAATATTATTACACATTTGGATTCGTCTCGCCGTTGCGGATTCAACGGTATAATTTGTTTTAATTTTGAACTATTTTTAGGCCCCCTAGGCCTATTTTAAACTTTAAAAACTCCATAGACGAGTTATTTATGAACGGATTTTGTTTAAATTTATACCATAAGTACACTTTGGCAAGCTGAATCGAATGTCGCTAACAGAATTAAAATCGGACCATTAGTTTAGGATTTCGATTTTGACTTGGCTTCCTGGAGGGCCCAGGGGACCGTTTTTTGGACTTTAAAAGTCGTCTGTAGCCCAAACTATAAGTCCTAGGGAATTCTACTTTGTGCCATTCGATTTTTCTCGCCGAGCTATTTCTAGACATGGCCTTAGATTTCATTTTCGCCCAGCCATTCGCCCAGAATCGAAAACAAATTCTCAAAAAACCTTGGGTTTAAAATTAAGCCGAGGCAAATCGGTGATTTTGGTCGAATTTTGACTTGTCAATATTATTAGACATTTGGATTCGTCTCGCCGTTGCGGATTCAACGGTATAATTTGTTTTAATTTTGAACTATTTTTAGGCCCCCTAGGCCTATTTTAAACTTTAAAAACTCCATAGACGAGTTATTTATGAACGGATTTTGTTTAAATTTATACCATAAGTACACTTTGGCAAGCTGAATCGAATGTCGCTAACAGAATTAAAATCGGACCATTAGTTTAGGATTTCGATTTTGACTTGGCTTCCTGGAGGGCCCAGGGGACCGTTTTTTGGACTTTAAAAGTCCTCTGTAGCCCAAACTATAAGTCCTAAGGAATTCTACTTGGTGCCATTCGATTTTTCTCGCCGAGCTGCTTCTAGTCATGGTCTTAGATTTCATTTTCGCCCAGCCATTCGCCCAATTAAAAAAACAATTCTAAAAAAAACTTGGGTTTATAAATCGGTGATTTTGGTGAATTTTGACTTGTCAATATTATTACACATTTGGATTCGTCTCGCCGTTGCAGATTGAACGGTATATATATTTTTTAATTTTGACCTATTTTAGGCCCCCTAGGCCTATTTTAAAGATTAAAAACTCCATAGACGAGTTATTTAAGAACGGATTTTGTTTAAATTTATACCATAAGTACACTTTGGCAAGCTAAATCGAATGGCGCAAACAGAATTAAGATCGGACCATTAGTTTAGGATTTCGATTTTGACTGGGCGTCCTGGAGGGCCCAGGGGACCGTTTTGTGGACTTTAAAAGTCGTCTGTAGCCCAAACTATAAGTCCTAGGGAATTCTATTTGGTGCCATTCGATTTTTCTCGTCGAGCTGCTTCTAAACATGGTCTTAGATTTCATTTTCGCCCAGCCATTCGCCCACGATCCAACAAAATTCTCAAAAAACCTTGACATCTTCGTGCAAATCAAGGACCTCCACGAACTACAGGAACTCCAGCGTCGCTTCATGACCTCCTCCGGACTTAACTTCACCTTTGAAAAATCTAACAATGGACAACTCCCCTTCCTCGACATCCTCGTAGCTCTGAACGACCATGGGTTCAAAACCACCGTCTACATTAAACCAACTAACACAGGACAATGCCTCAACGGCGATAGTGAATGCCCCCGCCGTTATCTTCTATCCTCCATCTCCGCCTATGTTAGGAGAGCCCTCACGCACTGCTCTACCTGGGCCGACACCCACCAGGAACTAGAAAGACTATCCCAAGTTTTAGTAAATAACGGATACTCCAACTCCGACATCTCCAGCACCATCAACCACCATCTTGAAAAATGGTACACCCAAAGCCCTCCCAACATTGATCCCCCCCCCCAATGAAATTAAGATCTTCTACCGCAATTACATGTCCTCTGAACACAAAAATGACGAGGCCGTATTAAAAGAAATAATCTCCAAGCATGTCCACCCAACCAACCCGGAAAACAAAATCAAATTAATAATTTATTACAAATCCCCCAAGACCTCCAACCTCGTTCTCCGCAACAAACCAGCCTCCACCAAGATAAAGAGCCCGATGACCGACGATCACGTCATTTACCAACATACCTGTAATTATGAGGACTGTGGACCTCATTCCTATATTGGTATGACGCAGACTCGTCTTTCACGTCGGTTAGCTCTTCACCTTCAGGCTGGAGCCATCAAAGACCACTATCTCACCCCTAACCACCCTCACCTCACACGCAACGAGTTAGAGAAACACACCACCATACTCGATAACGAAAGTGACCCAAGGAGATTACCTATACTCGAAGCTTTATATATCCAAGCCTTACATCCCAACATCAACAACCAAACTCTGGACCTTCAGATCCTTCCTTCTGCCAAAAGGCACTACCCTACAGGACCTAACACCCCTCCTCGCCCCCAGGTGCCCTTGACGCAGCCCCCCGCGCTACCTCCTTCAGCTTCGTCTTCTGCAGGCACCACACAACTTAGGCCACGCCCCTCGACACGCAGCCAATCAGCTTCGACCCCACCTACTGACCACCATCCCGCATCCAGTGCGCATGCGTGAAGCGGTTACCCCCTTTCTCTCTCCTAGTTTACCCTTCCACCAATAGCAGACTTTTGCCCCCTGTTTTCCGCCTCCTCTGATCCTCCACCCTCTATATATACCCTTCCTGTTTACCTTTTATATCATTCCTTCCTTACTTGATAATGCTGGTTGTCCAGTGAAACGCGTCGTATATCCTGTATCTTCATGTACTTTAATGTAACCCTGTACCACCATGAATTTTGCTCATCCCCTTCATCTACTTCCTGCCACCCAGCGAAAACTCATCAGAGACCTGGAAACTTTGAATAATAAAATTTCCAATGCAGAAATTGCCATTTCTTTCAACCTCGTATGTATTAAAGAAAATTTATTACCTGGCTTTACCAACATATATATATATATATATATATATATATATATATACTGTATTTATACATAATATATAATATAATATTCTTGTTTGTAGCTTTCTCAACTCCTGCCTTCTTCCCTATCTCACCTACTCTATCTATTTCCTTTAACCCAGCGCAGATTAAGAGGTGACTTAATTCAAGTGTTCAAAATCATCAAAGGCATCGACAATATGAACTGTAGTAAGTACTTCACTATCGACCAATCTAATTACACGCGGGGAAACGGTTGCAAAATTATTGGTAAATCTTTTAACTCACACGAATCTAAGAATTTCTTCTTCAACCGAGTTGTCAACTTGTGGAATGGGCTTCCCCGAAACGTTATAGACTGCATCACCGTTGATTCATTTAAACTCCGCCTAGACAAATATCTCGCATCAAACCCGCGACTGACTGCGTTTGTAAATGAATAACTTTATTTTATCCCCCCCTCAGTTACTAACCCATCTGTCCCCTACTAACTTCCTAATCCTGCCACGGACATTAGTTCCAGGGCAGTAATTCCCTTTCCAATGTTCCCTTACCCACTCTAAACCACTGTTTGGACACTTGATCCTCAGTGTTTTGGAGGACAAGCAACCTAGAAGGGTCACTAGATCTGTTGTTGCTTGATTTCCTTTGTACTCCTTTGTACTCCTTTGTACCCGTCACATCTAGAGACAGCCACACGGGAACAGTATGGGAAAGTGGGATTATAAAGGGTCATGGTCAGATCTCTCTCTCTTTCTCTCTCTTTTTCTCCTACCTCATAACCCCTCACCCATACAGACAGCCAGCTATGAAAAGGTTAAGTTATTAAAGGGTCATGGTCTGATATCTCGCTGTCATTCTTCCTTCCCTTGCTCTTACATTTTGTCTCTCCTCTCTTGCTCTAGTGCTTGAGTTCACGCTCTCTCATTCTCCTCCGCTCTTGCTCTTTGTTATTGACTCTTAATATGGATACAGATGACACAAATCAAGCCTTACCAACTGAGTGGATTTACTTCACTAAATGTTAAGGGAGTATGACATACAGTAAGTAACAGCAAAGTTTTCCTTTACTTAGACGGTACTTAGACATTTGCTTCTGCAAACAAATTGTACACTTAAGCCCCTTGCAACAATTGGTCTAGGGGAGTAAGTCTTCTACACTTTTTTCTTCTAAATTGTAATGTCTTAATTGTAAATATAGTATTAGTCGTTATATTATCTCCACCAAATGAAGGTAACGGTGATTATAGTATAGTTACAGTATATGTGCCTGTTCCTCTGTGTGTCGGATTGCTTACCTGCCTGAATGCAAGAAGAATGTTTCAAAAAACTATTTGACGGATTCACATGAAACATTAAGGGGTGGATGAAACTCTTTAGACTTGGTCAGCAACCCATCTAGGGGAGACAACCTTTAAAAAATCCGGGTGAATGGGACTAGTCGGCAACTTTGGTTAGTTAGTTAAAATAGGACTTTAGAGGTTATCAACCCTTCTGGATTATTAAGCCAGCACACTGTAATTCAAGAATAGCGTCAGGATTGGAGTCCCTTTTCGAGAACTCCAGTCCCTTGCAACAATTGGTCTAGGGGAGTAAGCCTTCTACAAATCCGTACTGCTTACCTAAGGGTGAAGCAGGACTAGCCTCCCACCACTATAGTAAAATAGTGCTAAACAGGTTCGTACATATGCTGTAGGCCTCGGAGTTGGGTGGACCCTAAATTGAGTGGTCCTTAAACAGGGGATAGGTCTGCTTGGTGCCGCTTTGTGTATGGCAACCCTCATAAAGGTGAGTATGTCATCTGGCAATAGATAGATAGACATGAAACCACATCGGGACCTTTATCTGGTACCATAATAGTACGATTAGCTTTTGCCAACATCTAGTTACATCCCACCCACTCCAAAAAAGATAAAGAATAAGTAAATGTATAACATAAAATAAAATAAATAAATAAATAAAATCCATTAAAAGTTGGTGGGTGATGCTTACTACTGGTCGATGTGCGATGTATTGAATACCTGAGAACCAGTTATGATTAGATAATCACTACTGGAGATCTAAGGACTTAACCCCTAACATGTAATTTGCTCTTCTCTCTAAAATGTTCAAATGGGATTTAATTATGTTTTTGGATGTTGTATTCAGGGACTGCCAATGACTCCGAACGCTCAGCCCAAAAAGGTCGTGGAGAAAATGGCTTAACAAATAATAGCCATAAACAATAATGACCTTAGACCAAAATAGCCAAGCACATTCCATGGCTTGGCGATATAAATTGGTATAATTTAAAAATTCAGCCCTGCTCATGTCAGCCACAATGCAAATTTGCCACAGACCCAAACAGCTGCAAACAAAAGTCATGGGCAGTGGACAAATCCACAAACTAAAATGATCACGGAAAATGATGTCCCATCGTATTCGACCACTCAGACCCATATTCACAGTGGTCCCTATCGCATAGCACAGAAGATTGGGGAGTTAAGGTGCTTTCACACATTAATGAGGGCAATCCCGTCATGTCATGTCATGTCAAGTGCATCATAGGGAAATCGGCATCATTGTCAGGAGACATTCTTACGTGTCAAGGAACATCGTCCGTAGATCATGGGGAGTCGGCAAGGCAGTTGAGGTGTCTGACAGAATCATAGATCTTAGTAGCAGCAATGTTAGTCGATAGTAGCGATTGGTAACGCTTATTAGCGCTTCGTAAACTGTAATCTGCTGGCGGAAACGCATTTAGCTTTTGTCATGTCAACATGCTTAAGCCCTATTTCCGCCTATTGCTTGTGATGTTGCCTTCGGAGGTGGTGGAGATACTATTCCGGCGTTTACTATATTTTGTTTAAGTTTAGGATGTTCCCTAGCTAAGATTTTACTTTGTGTTCACGCCACTGAGTATAACCCAAAGTGTTTCCTGCACCCAGTGCTTTTGTTGTGTGATGTGTTGAAGTCCAGCCACTTCATGGCTGTTTGACAAGGGCATCTTAGATTCATTGTGTATTAGAGAAGGGCCTCTTGACTTTATCTCTATTGAATTAATGCAAAATAACCATTGTTATAGGTTGTGTGCCATAGGCAGTCTAGCCTTTATGAACCATTCAGAGTTTTGTTGATTGAGTGTAGACAATGTGAGCAGTTGAGCTCATGTCTGCCCCGTAACAGAATGACCAAAATGGCCACGAAACAATACAGCCACTGCCAAAATTGATCACTTGGCCAGTACCCATCAAACTAATTCAATCGCTCAGCTGTACCTCTATTATCAACCGACAAAGTTGGCCACGAATATAAAAGACGGTAGACAATAAATGCCATGAACCAAAGCTGCATACCATACATAGCTAAGTTTGATGACATTTGCTATGGCTTACAGGGGTGGTGGAGATAAGTGCTGCACTGAACGCCATTGTTATAAAATATGGTTAGATATGAGATAGCGCTTTGAAATACTTGATTTGAATAATCATATCAAGCCACACTAAAACCATGTTATCCTATGTTTCTAAAATCCGAGATGCATATCACTATTCAGCCATCACAGACATTAAAGGAGATAGATGAAACACAGAGGATCCAAAGTAAAAAAGGTGTGATGAAAGGTCATGAGGTTGGCGGGACTGACGGGAGAAAGGTGTGCAGGGGAGGCGTGACTGAGTCTTTATACATGTGGAATTATACCACAACGTCTCAGGCACTAAATCCGATTTGTCTTTGCGAGATAATATTTGGATTCAGTTGTTGGATTTTTTTTTTCCTATGTGAATGAGGGAGACAAAAGGCATAACTGCCTGCAGCGAGTGCCTCCCCCAGATTTGAAAGAGTGACAGGTCCAAAATCAAGGGACATTTGAGCTAAAATGCCTGGACACACGGAGATTGAAGCAATTTAAGTCATAGGAAGAGGGAAAGACTGATTCTGGGAGAGAGTTCCAGAGCTCAGCAGTTGAATAGAAGAAAGTCTGAGAATAGCGTTTCACTCTTAGGTTGGAGAGTTGCACAGAGTAGGGGTGGGATTGTGTTGCAAGGCAGGTACTACGTACCCTACGTAGAGGAAGTGGTATGCACTGAAAAAGCTCCGAGGAACACTGATTATTGTAGTAGCGATAGAATAGCGAGAGAGATGCAACATTGCGGCAATTACTTTTCTTCTTTTGAGTCCAAGCTAATCAATCTTTGGCTTAGTGATGTCTTAAATTCTTAATACATAATCTGTACCATAAATACGAGATTGTAGCTCTCTCTCTCTCTCTGATTTGGGTTATTTAACTGATCCCGCCTTAGCTGTCTCAGGGAGGTTTATGACATACCTTTGTAAAGAAAACAAGGAATTATTTTCGGTGTTCTTATATTTAGCTCACTGGTTTCAGAAATAGAAAAATTCATCCATAAAGCATAAAATTATAATGTTTTCTTCCATCCAAGGCTGGAAAGATTTTCGCAAGCTGAATATAATCTAGCAGAATGTAAAATATATAATGAAAACACACAACAAAACAAAACAAAAACGAATAAATAGAAAACAATCAAGATTATTAACGTTACCTGAGATACAACCTTTTAAGGGGAGGCAGTTGGGTTTCTTTCGAGTCCTCCTCCTCCCTCATGTTTAGCCCTATTAGTTATGAGATTTCAAGATATTCGCCCCATTAGTTTGGCGATATTCAGACCTTTTGTCCCATTTCTTTGTCAATATTAATACCTTTCATGCCATTTAGGGGTCGATTTTTTTCCTGGCGAGCGATAGCGAACCTGTATTTGAAGAGGAATCGGCCTTCGGCCGGGAAATTTTTCTACCGAAAAATGTACAAATTTATATCGAAGGGGGGTCTTAGTGGGTGTTTTTTGTTTAAGTTTGATGGAGGTTAAAAGAGCAAACTAAACCCCCTCCTTAAACCATTGAGCCGAACCAATAAATTATGCTGCACAATATCGTCTGAGCTCCCTTAAGTAACAAATATGACCTATATCACTGTGACTTCTATTATCCTGCTCCTCCCCCTCCCCAACCCCACCCACACATACACACATATTTACACACAGACATATTGATGATGGACTACCGTGCATAATATATCATTTCGCTGACCCGACCACACAAACTTTGCACACATACTTCTTCATCGCACATACAAGAGATTCAGAACGATTTAGAAACAAATGTCAAATTGGTACCATAATAATGTTAGTAATCGTATTTTTATATAGACAAATGCAAAGCACTTCACATTGACAGAATCATATACAAAGGCAAACTAATTGAACTCAAGGGCGTATTGGAGTAACAATAACACTCAACCTAACCTTATATCGTTCGTGGGAAGTCTTTTTGGAACTTCCCTGTTTTGCTCAATCTGTTTGGAGATCTTAAGAGGTTTCTCCCCATTATTTTGGCGATAATAAGAAGCTTGACCCAATTCAAGTGTCGATTTGGGGGGCGGGGGTTGAGTAATAGCGAGCATGTATCTTAAAGAAATCGGCCTTCGGCCGGGACTTTTTTCTAGTAAAAATGTAAAATATTAGTTTGAAGGATATCTGGGTGGGCATTTTTTAGTTTAAAGGAAGTGAGGAAAGACATTTCTGCTAGCCGAAGATACAAACTAAAATGCTTTGCTTGAAATCGGCAAAAAAAAAAAAAAAAATCCTCCATAATAATTAAGCAAAATATCATAATATCCCAAAAGACGTCGGACCAGAGAGTGTTAAAAACCACCCAGCAATATAATAAGTACATTATAATGTTTTGTTTTGGTTTAATTGAAAGATGTTTATAAATATGTATCCGAAAAGGTTATCCGAAATTGATATACTTAATTGTTTTCTCCTTGTTTAGAATATTGTGTTCAGTTTGGTCGCCATATTAATAAAAGGACATTGAACAACTAAAAAGTGCAAGAAATTAAGAGTAACTGAAATTATTCCTCTTATGAGAACAAAAACATAAGAGAAACGACTAAAACAATCAAATATATTTAATGATCTGAACAATCCGCATAATATATAAGATTTAATCCAAGTTTTTAAATATACCAGAGACCATAATGCATACACAGGTACAGTACATACAAACACCCACACCCACACCCACACACACACACAAACACACACACACACACACATACATTGGGAAGAAATATTTCACAATACAACAACTCAAATCGCTCACGAT
The DNA here is from genome assembly GCA_032716605.1 of Paralithodes platypus. NCBI lineage: Eukaryota > Metazoa > Arthropoda > Malacostraca > Decapoda > Lithodidae > Paralithodes > Paralithodes platypus. The sequence continues at coordinate 15,971,828 of CM064498.1, read as the reverse complement.
ATTTTACATATTTTTACAGATATATTATATGTTCCGAATTTAAGGTGGGCATTTTTCCGCAAGTTCACATTTTCGCAATATATCGGAAGGACTATTGAGAGAGAGAGAGAGAGAGAGAGAGAGAGAGAGAGAGAGAGAGAGAGAGAGAGAGAGCGAGAGCGAGCGAGAGAGCGAGCGAGCGAGCGAGAGAGCGAGCGAGCGAGAGAGCGTGTGTGTGATTAGGTTATAGATTGTGGGTGGGTGGGTGTGAAAGGGATAGCTTGTTGAGTGGGTAGTTTGGGGTGGGTCAATGCCTTCTCTATACCAAGGTTAAGAGATACAACAGGTTGGCGCACGCGCAGCCTGCTGACGTCACAATGCTGGACGAGAGAAAGAAAGGTAGAAAAACGCTCGCCTGCCAGCCAACCTGCTGCCACTAGACCCAGGGGTGTCCAACTCCAATATGCGGGCCTCATGCGGCCCCACTCCCTCTAGCATGAGGCCCGTGAACCAGTTTGGCCAAGTAGTGTCAAATATTGCATTTTTTCTAGAAATCTAGACATAATTATTATTTCTTAAATATATTATATATTGGTACTATATTAACTTAAGTACTAATTCTAGGAAGTATTTGTGAGAGTAAGAAGCTTTTAAAGTAGATAGGCCATATGCAGCTTCACGTGATCTTATGTTCTTATGTAATTGGGGTTGGGTGTGACAGGGATCTGCCTTGTGAGGGCCGATCGGCTTTTTGCAGACTCCCATTTTCTTAGGTTCTTATGTTCATTCATTAGAGAGACGCAGAGTTAGAGGGGATTTGATAGAGGTGTTCAAGTGGGTTAGTGGGATTAATAGAGGGGACATGAAAAATGTACTACAGCCCAGTGATAGCGAAAGAACTATAACAATTGTTTTCAAGATAGATACATTTCGTTTCAGAAAAGATATAGGCCAATAGTGGTTTGGTAACAGAGTTGTAGATAGGTGGAATAGGCTACCAAGTGCTATAGTGGGATCAAGAATGATAGAGAGCTTTAAGATAAAATTAGATAGGCATTTGGACGAGATGGGTCTCTGTAACGAGTGCAAGACTAATTTATTCAACCTTTCTATATATGGAAGATATATAATATTATGGATAATTTTGGTCATTCTTCGTGGTACTGACTCCAAATAAACTATATATGTCCATTCTGTAATGAGGACATCAAATTTGAACAGCATAATCTGAACCTGGTATATACCGGTATACACACATACATACAAATAATTACATTCCGTAAAACCAAGTCGCTTCGGACTTGGGTCGTAACTTCGGACATTGGCGATAATAAGTAATAGCCACTTTTCAAGATGACTTCGGACACCATTTAGGATAAGGATAGCTCTCTTATTATGGGGGATAATTTTAGGAGGCTTCCTGGATTACCGCGCACTATCACCACGCATCACTTTACCTAGTTATATCTCTATAATGTGTTTAAAGTCAGATATTGTTAAAAACTTCGACAAATTTCCGAAGTTACACGGTTTTACGGTTCATAGCCTACATACTACACACATACACACACACATATACTGTATATATATATATATATATAAATAATGCATCCAAAATGCATCCAACAACTTGACAATATAAAGGCATTTTGTTCAGTTAAAATAGAAGAGCTGCACTTTCACAGGGCATTATACAGTAGTTATAGCATCACGGTATGAAGTAAAAGAAAACGGAGGATGGTGCTGGCTCGGCTGCTCCTTTGAGAATGAATGGTAAACAGTCGAGTGACCTCCGACCCTTCCTTCATCGTGACGTCATGCGCGAGCGGGTACGAGTTTGAGTGACTCCATGCTCCAACCTGTTGTATCTCTTAACCTTGCTCTCCTTGTTGATTTCTAAATGCCATAGAAATCAACTGGTTGCTACTAAGCATAAAGACTCAATATCAAAACCCTGGAAAATAATGAATGGAGTAAGACAGGGAGGAGTCTTGTCTCCGATATTATTTAATCTTTATATAGATAAGCTGATTGAAAAAGTGTCTAAATGTAAAAAGGGGTGCACACTAGGAAATATATCCAGTAATATTAGTGCTTACGCTGACGATATTGTTTTATTAGCACCATCGTCATCGGGATTACAGTTTTTACTGAATATGCTTGGAAATGAAGCAAAAGAAATTGATATTGACATTAATATTAATAAATCATCATGCATGTATTTCAAAGACAATAAAGATAAAAACTTAAAGCCAAAGTTGATGCTATGTGGAGAGATATTGAATGTTGTTAATGAACAAAAGTATCTAGGGTTTATAATAGATGATAATTTAAATAATGACAAAGACGTAATTAGGTGTCGTAACAAGTTTTATAATGAATTTAATTGTATTTTACGTAAATTTTCTAATGTTAATGTTAGGGTTTTTACTCAGTTGTTCCAAAGTTACTGCTCAAGTTTTTATGGTTCTGAATTATGGTTTTATAACAAAAAGTGCAAACTTCCTCTTAAGCAATTTGCAATTGGTTACCACAAAGCAATAAAGAAAATGCTGAAATTAAAATATTGGGAAAGTAATCATCATGCATGTGAATTGGCGGGACTAATGACATTTAATCATTTAATGAATTGGTTAAAAATTAGATTTGCTCACAAATGTCTCCTAAAACCTTGCAAGTTTTTACAGAAATGTTTATTAAACCTTGATGAATACTTATCATTAGGAAAGGAAGTTAACCATATCCTATTACATGAATATGACGTATCAGATTTGAAAACTAATGATATAAATGCTATCAAGTCAAGAATTATGTTTGTACAAAACCATGAACCTAGAATGCGGTAATGTATGAGGTTACTGTTATCTCTATTGTATATATGTAAAAAGTTAATTGTGTTGCCTTTTATGAAATAAAGATTTGAGTCTGAATCTATCTGTATATATGTAAAATGTTACCATGTAACCTTTTATGAAATAAAGAATTAACTAACTATACAAGGCCTGAGCGATAGGTCCGTGACGTCACAGCTTTAGGTAGACCGTCTCCCCGCGCTCTGAGCCGCTCTCCCAACTCTCGCTTACCACCACTCTCAACCCTAGACTTTCCCTGAAACTCACTAAACCCTACACGTCCCTTTTACAGTAGACATTTCTGACTTGTATTTGCCCCTCACATACGTATAATTTATTTGAAAACTAGGTTATGAATATAAATAAAATATATATTATAAAATCATTCCTATTTCATTAAGCTATGCATAATGCAAGATCGGATATCAAATTCGATAAATTAATATGATTTCCAACTTAATTGACATAAATATACTCATCACTTATGTGGGAAGTAGGCTATGAATATAAACTGGATAAATATTTTTAAATCATGTCCATTTCATTAAGCTAAGCATACTGCAAGAGCGGATAAAAAGTCACAAAATAGACCCTATTTCCAAATTTTATTTACATGAATATCGCCATAAATATCATCAACTCTTTACATATACAATTAAATCGCCCACTTTTCTTCTCACACAAACTCTTTCATCAAGTTTTACTTCTAACTCTCCACCTTAATTATAATTTAAATCCACTTAACTCTTTCACCCACTTCAATCACAACCACATCAATCCACCCTCCACCGCAACTCATTAAATTTGTTCATTATATTGCATCACTTAAGGTGGCGTCACATGAGCTATTTATTTAGAAATTGTTTGGAGCAATTAAGATATGATGGCTTTATATATACAGTATTAGAAGAAATAAGCCACCTAAGATAGTCTACATTAAATCTAGCTTTTCTTAGTAATTTCGAAAAGCCCTGAATGTCAATAGAAAGAGCTTGGCCATGGAAAATTGCCAGAAACACACGCACATGTGACTCAACCTATAGCCTATGTCAAAGTCTGAAGCTTCCTCTTTTTCCCTGACAATTTGTTTTGATTTATGAAGTCGTTTTCTTTAGTACAAAAAATATTTAGCAAGGCAACAGTAACCAGCAAGATAGGTTATAACTTGGAGATAATCCATACATTTCTCAATATCATCATCCGTTACCTCTATATCAAACCTATGCATGTGTAGCAAATCATTATTTTCCATTTTCTCCCACTTTTCCTCTTCAAAATCTTTTAAATCAACACTCTGGTTATGGAACGGTATCCTCAGTACTGACATCATACTCAATTTTGTTTCACACTCAAACACTTGCCGAACAGATATGTTATAATTGCAACCTGCAAGCTGCCGATATTTGCCGAACCTCGCCTCCAGTTGATCCGTTTGAAATGTTCCTGGCAATATGTACTTCATTTTAAGTTCGCCTATACAATAATCTGTTATATGTAATATTGCAGTGGTTGTATGTTTGAGAGCAGTAAATGTTTCATTGGTCAGTTTTCCAGCTACTTCTGTCATGCCATCCCAAAGATTTAACCAATTGAGAAAGTAATGCAAGAACATATATTTTTCATAAGTTTCATCATTAGTCAATGGGGCAGCATATTTGGTATTAAGACGAATACCTTTATATGTAGATTTGACATTCATTACCGTCCACCACACATAGATTATTTGTATGTATTTTGCAACATCTTCATAACATGGCAAATTATGTTTTTCTCCTAGAGTTAGTAATGCATTAATAGTATACACATTGAAAATTTGTACAACTAAATTGACATTTTGTTTTTCAAGATTTGAGGGTGACAACGACTTTAGTGTAAGCTTATATGCACAGTTAGGCAACTTAGATGGAACTGCTCCTTTACAAATCCTTGTTTTGCCTAATTTAGCCGTAAGCGTCCTTCCAGTTCTCTCATCAAAGTATGAAGTCTCCCTCTCTATATCATCTGGATGGAAGTGTAGTTCACACACCTGTAAATAGGTGGGAGTGGTGTATGTTACATATATGTTTGAATGTATATGTTCGTGATTTAAATAGTGTTGATAAGCATATATATATATATATATATATATATATATATATATATATATATATATATATATATATATATATATATTATCATCGCGCACAATTTGGCTCAGTAACATTTTCTATTGATTAATATAAGTAGGTAGTATATAGCCTACCATTTACCACCACAAAAAAAAAAAAAAAAATAGGCTTAAGTATGTAATCTTGTCTACTACAGACACCCTGCAATATTTTTGCAATATCAAACAAAATATGGTCAACAAATGGTTGCTAAACGTAAGATTGATGGCTATTTTTCTATTACCCTAAATTAATATTCCTACGTACCGTATGGGTAATAGGATGATTGTATATATATATATATATATATATATATATATATATATATATATATAATAATAATAATAAAAGCGCTATTAACCCAGAATATTATTCATATACTGGATGACATATGCTTAGAAACCGTAAGTTGTAAATATAAGAAAACCAGGAGAATCAGAGAAAATTGAGCAAGAAAAGGGAAGACTATTATAGTTCATATTACTGTAGCTAATTTCAATGTATCGGTATATAAATTATAATAAACTGGCTACTACGATTACTATAACCAATACCGTTCTTGCAATAGAAAACAACACTTAAAACATTATTCAGATACTTGTATATGTGAGTATATAAAGCTTTTGGTGTGTAAAAATATCTCGGCCTTGACATTATTGTGGCCGCCACTTGACCGTGACCGTCGCCATATTTGGGTCCTAGTTCAACTCGCGCTTACCCACATTCTCAGTTAATTTTTACCCTCTTCTTCAGTATCTGATATTCAGAATATTATCTAAAGGTTAATACACTTGGAAATGTAATCATGGGACAATAAAAATAATACATGTACTTACTTTTCTGTTTTGATTAGGTGTATAATCCTTTCGTTTTATAGCTCTCGTCCACTGAGCTGAAATATTTTCGTCTTTAGGGAATGAAAATACACACACTTTAGGCCCATTATCATAGTTTCCTTTGCACTAAGGCACACAGCTATAGGGAATCGTATTAAGAGTATTTCATAGAGTTAAAAGTCTATATATTCACGAATAGGCTATGTCTACGAAAACCAAAAGCACAGGAACAGTTCAAACACACTGCAAATAAGGTACTGAACAGTTGCCAGTTAGACTAGTTGTCGAGTTGCCAATGCGGTTTAGGATCCCGACCCCCTAATATTCGTGACGTAGAAGGTCACGTGACAGATGGTCGCGCAGGCCTTGTATAGAGATGGCATTGGGTGGGTAGGTTTGGGATAAATGGATTATGGTTATTGGTAGGGCAGTTTTGGGGTGGATGAAAATTGGATGGTATTTAGACTTTGGTGGTGGATGACTTTGGGTGGGTTATTCTGGGTAAGTTGGTAGGTTGTGAATGGGTAAGTATATTTTCGGTAGGAGTGGGGTTGGGATGGACGGGCTTGTTTTGAATATGGGGGTTGCGGATAATGTGTGGATAGGTGTGTGGGGCGGTGAGTTTTGAGTTGGTGGGTTTTAGGTGAGTGGCGCCTGGGTCAGTAGGTAGGTGGGTGGGGATGTATTCACTGGATATATTAGTGGGCATTGTTATAGGGCAGGACACAAGAGAGGCAACGAGTTCGATTCTCACTTAAAGTTCTTTCATATTCATCCCCATGGCCTCCGAAACTCCTTTCTGCAATGATGAATATAACAAATGTAGTAAACCATTATCGCAGTTACAACATGAATACTCGCACCTAATCAGTATGATTAAGCTGACGCGACTGATTACAGGCAAAACTTACAATTGCAGCCACTCCAACAGATAAACAACATGTATAGCTCACAACACAGTACACACTACACACGGTGTCGCGACAATAGGCTTTATCCCGGACGTTCACATGATTCTGATCTGATCACGACAAGTTAATCCCTACATGTTAAACACAACTTACATGGCAATGATAACATCAAGTACCCGTGTTTGTTCCTGCTCACTAACAGGTGGCCGTGTTAACAGACAAACAACCCTGCCAAATATCCCACACGGCTCACTAACTCATATCCAATTACAAATATTTTGTATCAACAGTCAGAGAGCTGTGTCAAGCTATTAAATACATAATTTAGTGGCTCTCGTCAGTGTAGCAGTAAAGTAAAGACATGTGATTTATTTTTATTTGACCTGAATATTCATGAAACAAAATGAGTTCTTTGCACCTGAACCCTTTGAGTACGGGATGCCTTTTAATAATAATATTATTATTTGTATTATTATTATTATTATTATTATTATTAATATCTTTATTATTATAGGCAGTAGACCGTCGGGTGCTGATCAAAGGGTCGATGTCAAGCTCAGGCAACTTGACGTAGCAATTCGTGACAAACGCCTAATGTTCATGTTCTCGGGAATTACGACGTCTCGGGAAAAAACCCTACCCTGTATCGCCTTTATATTCAAGTTATCTGGCACTATCAAATATACAAATGCCTTCGTGGTGTAATGCATAAGGTGTTGATATTCGGTATGAGCGTCCTGGGTTCGAATCCACGAACTGCCACATGTGTTTGTAATATTTCATTAATCGATTTTAGGAGTAGAGTTGGTTGTTGGATGGAACATAATAATTGATACTGGTTCAGGAGTAATTTATCGAGAGGCCTTCCCTAGTGGTTAAGGCCCCATTAATTGCTCTTTCCATTTACATATGCATAGCCTACGTGAGTTGCAGTTGGGATGTGTGTACATGCTTAGATTGATATGCAGGATTCGAAGTTGCATAATAAATCGTAGGCAGTGTCCACCATTCTTTAACTGCCTTCGTGGTGTAATGCATAAGGTGTTGATATTCGGTGTGAGCGTCCTGGGTTCGAATCCACGGACTGCCACATGTGTTTGTAATATTTCATTAATCGATTTTAGGAGTAGAGTTGGTTGTTGGATAGAACATAATAATAAATACCTATACAAAAAATATGTATTTTTGTATATTTGTATTTGATAATGACAGACAACTTAAATGTAAAGGCGATAGTAGGGTTGGGTAGTGGGTGATAACTACCTTGTTTGATGGAGGAGCAATAATGGTTTGGTGGTTTTCACAGGTACGTCACGGTAGCCTTGTCCGTTTCCTAGTCATTCAGGTGTGACTTTAACCTCTGAAACAGGGACAAATGGCTTAATTCTCTACTTTTGGTAATGAAAAATATTAACGAAAATTAGGGGACGGTGTGAAACAAGCTGTGGCAAAATATCATATTGATCCAACTGTTTCTTAATAAGATATTCCCGAAAAACGATGCCACACGACCTCTGAAACCCATAGTAGATGCTTCAGAACTTGGCTAAAAAGGTTCAAAGATTCATCCTGGTGTAACCTTATATATGTGCACAACGATACAGATCAATATTCTGTTCCTCTACCATCAATTTATTCTGAAAAAATATACAATGGAATAGAATAGCTATGCACATTACATGCATACTAGGTAGATACGTAAGTACAGTAAGTCATACTGTTTCAGTTAATATTTAGACTACGGTATTATTGGCTACTGAATGTCTATAATTACTGAGGATAATCACGTTATTCTTGGTCTCCTACTCCTTGTAAATCTCTACGTAATTCAAGAAAACTTTTGCAATTCTCAGATTAAACTTAGTGAAGAGAAAAGTTCGTAAAACATTTGGTCTTTTCTTTCTTAGAGTAGTCTTAGACTAATGCAACAAAATATATATATTATACCAGAACACGCCATAGTTTCAAATGCCGATAATTGACAACAGGGAATTATGTTAAATTATATGGCAACATAGTCCTTTGTTATAGAACAAAGCAATATGTCAAACAATAATCTTTCAGGATATTAAATCACACATGCATTTATAATATTACTGACTTAAAGCATTCGATGATTCCGTAATGATGAATTTATGGCATGAATAATTTAGCAGATGATATACTGTAGTTGGGTTATTGCAATGAACAGAAAGTTGTAAATTAGGCTCTCACAGTAGCCCCAAAGTATCCTCGAGACAAAATATAATGGTATAATGATGTCACCAAATAAGATTACATAAGATTATATTAGTAAGACACAAACGGCTTGAAGTTAGAACAAACATAGAATATGACAAGGAAATAACTAAACTGTGGGCTGATAGAGGTAAAATACAGGTAAAGAGAGATGGATTTAACAACTAGACCAAGCAGATTCTAGAAGAAAATGAAACCGCATACTATATAATATTACCAAATAAGGAAAATTAAGGTGAACATTAAGAATCAGAGGAATATATGATTGATAAAAAAGAAGAAGTATGGGGTAAGAGACAGGATACAGGAAAACCATTGCATAGGATTAAAATACAAGGATATTAAATGCACGAACAAAAGCTACAGAAAGACAGAAGTGTCATATTGGAGAGGCAGAATAGAAGCATACACAAGTAGAGATAATTGTATGCAAGATTACAGAGAAAGGTCAATTAATATATAGACAAAACAAGACATACCGTACGACATAAAACAAAAACAGAACACAAACATTGGAAAAAAACAAAAACAAAAACAAGTCCGGACACTTACCAGTAGCTTTCACACTGTCCAAGTGCGAGCGTGCGGACACACACACACACACACACACACACATACAGACACACACAACCACACACACACACACGCCCACCCACACACACACACGCCCACCCACACACAACCATACACACAATCACGCCCAGCCACACACACACATATACACATAAACCCACACACACACATGCCCACCCACACAGACACACACACACACACACGCCCACCCACTCACACACACAGAGACATACACACACACACACACACACACACACACACACACACACACACACATCTTATGGTTCCTCCGAGGGTACCACCACCTGCAACATTAACGGCCTGGGAAGTGAACAAGAGATGGACGAGTGCTGTAAAGATGGTGTGTCTCTATTTGTTGGTTTGTTGGTTGTTCTCTCTCTCTCTCTCTCTCTCTCTCTCTCTCTTTCTTTCTTTCTTCCTTTCTGTTTTCTCTCTTTCTTTTATTTCTATCTAGCTATCTATCTATCTATCTCTCTCACTCTCTCTCTTTCTCTCTCTCTCTCTCTCTCTCTCTCTCTCTCTCTCTCTCTCTCTCTCTCTCCTTATTGTGTCATTAATCCTCCTGAGCTTCTACCGGAAGACTTAGAAATACAATATCATCATGTTAGATACTGCAAGGTTAATACTTAACACATTATGTACCGGTGACGTCTTCTTTATATTCTTGCCATATTTAGCCTATTTGGTGTAGTTTAAGAAGGCTTTGTGGTAGTAAAAGGGGTTAAGGGAGATATTTCGAAGCCTATTAATTGTTGTAGGCCCCTTTTAAACTGAGTAAAATCGTCTAAAATTAGTCAAAATATAGTTATGAGGACGCCGCCGGGACAGAAGGGGTTAATAGGATGCTTAACACGTTTTGTATATACAGGATCATTAAACCCGTAGTCTATCATTTTCTATATGTAGGCTATGTCTATCTGTCTTATTACCTAACTACATTATTCATCACTATCTGTCCATCTGTCTATTTACGTTCTCTCCCTCCCCCACTACACACATTCTCTCTCTCTCTCTCACTCTCTCTCTGACGGAAATATTAAGGACCCTACTGCTACCTCATGCGTGGGAAGAGAGGCTTTGGACACCTCTATAAATAACACCATTTCACGCTTACAGGTTATGAGAGACTGGAATTGGAGGAATTCCAGGTGGTGGGGACCGATAAATGGAGTGTGGCTGCAGTGCCCCGAAAGCCCACTCCTAACTTGTAATGCTTGACCTGTGACCGTTCTATGGTGCATCTGGCTGGACTGCTCTTAGGTGAGAGAGCTTGTCTGCTTTTGGCTATGAGGACCGGTTGAGAGCTCTTGATCTCTTTCCATTGGAGACACGCAGACTACGATGTCAGCTCATTGAAGTTTTAAAATACTTAATGGGTTTGACAATGTGGATTATAAAAACATGTTTAGACTGAACATGAATACAACACGCAACCATGGATGGTCATTATAATTAAAAAAGTTCAGCACTAGAATTTGTGGAAATTTGTTCACATATTATATGATCTGTTCTACCTGGAATAAACTTCCCTCAGAAGTTGTAAACAGTTCTTCAGTAGAGCAGTTTAGGAAGAGAGTAGATAGTATTGTGCACACTCTGTAATGAGTGTAGTGCACTAAACAGTCTATCTCCTTCAACTTTGAGTATCTCCCCCGGAATAGACCACAAGGTCTCCGAAATACTAAATATTCCTTGTAACTCCTCGTAACTCTTTCTCTCCCTCACACAAAAATACACACTCAACACACACACACTCACGTACACACACTCTCTCTCTCTCACACACACTTACAGTACTGTCACGTTCTCACACCACGCCTGCGATAAATAATAATAAAGTCCTGTGTCCCGGCCCTGTTGGAAAGGCAAAGAACTTATATGCCTTGCTATATTTCCACTTTTACGCAAACCTTATCCAATTGTTTACATAATTTCACATATTATAGTCCTCGCTACACTTCCACTTTTACGCAAGCCTTATTCAATTGTTTACATAATTTCACATCTTATATTACTCGCTAAAATATCACTTTTACGCAAGCCTCATCCAATTATTTACAACATTTCGCATCTCTCAACTGGGCTAGAAGATTGTGCAAAGCTCCTAGCGATATGTAACAAGAACAAGGAGAGGCGAGTGAAATTGAATTGAAGCCAATTGACCACTGGTGAGTTTCAGGCCATAAGGAAGTTGGAGCTGTAGACATCGATATGTAGCAGAATTACCAGCTAAAATACGGTTGTAGTGCATTTATAAACACATAAAACCCAATTCAACATACTTTGTAATCATCAGAAACCTACATTATTATTGCATTTCTGTTAAATATCGATGTTTACTGTTCCAGCTTCCATATAGCCTGAAACTCGTAAGTGGTCTATTATACACCTACGGACTAAATCGGTGTCCAAGCGTCATAAGTTCAAGTAACATTTTCACTGTTGGTGTAATCCTGAAATACTCCTGTATCATATTGACCAGCTCAGATCAGATCAGATCAGATGAAGTATTGAGGGATAAGCCTTTACAACGGCACCTCGTATCAACATTCTAATTTTCCTATTTTTCTGAAGAGTGTAGAGAGGGGAGAAGGGGTGTTGGAGAGAGAAGAAGCTGTTGGAGTGGCTTTGTTATGTGTGTTTAGTCTGTATACGTCGTCAGGATGTCCCCTGACTGGGTGCGAGCATGTGAAACATGCCAAGCCTTGGACATATCTCTTCTTCTTCTTCTTCTTCTTCTTCTCCTTCTTTTTATTTTTGTTTGTTTTATGTTGGGTAGGGGAAGGAATTTAGTTTGCTCCCTAGACCTCCATCAAGCTTAAAACATACCCCCAGATCGCCCCTTTCAGAAAAAGTTGTACGTTTTATCAGTAGAAAAATGACTATAGGCCGAAGACCGGTTCCTCCTAAATTGTAGGCTCGTTACAGCTCGCCAGGAAAAAATTGACTCCTAAAAGGCGCGAAAGGCCTTAAAATTGACAAGGGAATAAGGCAAAAGGTCTTAAGATCGCCAAAATAATGGGGCGAATGTCTTGAGATAATATACCTAATGGGGCTAAACATGAGTGAGAAGAGGGTTCATAAATACACACACACACACACACCCTTTAATAAACCGTTTATTATTATTATTATTATTATTAACTTCCTCTTGAGAATAGTGTTGCCCTTATACCTATAGACAGATATAACCAGAGTTGACTATATGGAGAAAAGACACGACATTTATCCCTCTCATGATCCGATTACGCATATATCTTCTGTTTTCTTTCTATTATTAGGCGATTATGTTCAGATTCGGAGGTGTGTATGGAAATCAGAGTGTTAATTGATAGTCGTTACCCTTTTAATGTCCACGGCTCCTTCCAAGCTATATACAATCGTCTAATGATAGCCAGAATAAACTGTCCAAATGCGTCACAATCTTGAAAGGGTTAATCGTGACTGAACACACCCTGAGCACGGATGGTATTGTAGCGATGGTTGACAATGAAGAGTAGGACACATAAGCTCTCCTAGAAACAAAAAAATACCACTTGCGAATTTCCGGCTTTAAGGAAGTTGGAGCCGTAAACATCAATATCAAACAGAGATGCAATAATAACGAAGGTTTGTGATGTATAGAGAGTATGGTGATATTTGTTTTCTTATTTATGAAAGTACTACGACCGTATTATATCTGCTAAATTGGCTAAATGTCGATGTCAACAGGTCCAGCTTCTTTATAGTCCGAAACTCGCAAATGGTCAGTTGAAGATATAGTCACTTATAAACATTCGTGTCCCCATTATAATTCTCACTATGCCAGTATGTCTAAGGCAATTATCTATACATGCGATTGTGTACTTACTCAGTAGATAATTCGCCAGATTCAGCAACTTTATTATCATTCATTCTAATTCACAAGATGAGAGTAAGAATATTTTGAAGATGTCCCCTACGCTGAAGTGTCTCGACCCAAGTGTAAGGTACTATTCAATATAATCCGCGATTAAGTAAACAAATTCCTCCATATTAGATTCAGCAAAATAATAATGATAATTTAGGTTTGACCAGGTAATTTACTTGGTTTGTAAATTCAATCGTTCAACCCGATGAAGTCATGAGGTCTTACTACAGTTGGCACTTGGACAATGAGACAGACAAGTGTTTCGCAAACAGCTCATTCGTAATCTTGCCTTTACAGACCTACGGCACACCTGGTTGTTTCCTCTTGGCACGGTGTGGTTTTCACTTGTCGCTTCAACATCGCCACCGACTCATCATCACGTCCTGTAATATTTAAACAATGCGCTCTGTCATGCAACCTATTGAGCTTCTAACTCACTACGTACTGCCCCCATTGCATATTTTGAATACAATATTTTATACAATATTAATATAATGGACACAGCGTGAATAGTATATATAATATGACTTGTCAGTGGGGTTAGTCATAGTGTACTGTTATTAATTACAGCTTAAGATCCAACTCAACATTATCTTACCACTGACACATCGGGATTTGATCCCTAGTCTTTAAGATATCCAGTTCAGTATCAAGACCACTCCATTATATCTACCCAAGTGTGGTGGCCATAAGGGCATACAGTGTATATATACAGTATATATACTGTATATATACAGTATATATACTGTATATATAGTATATATATATATATATATATATATATATATATATATATATATATATTATATATATATATATATATATATATATATATATATATATATATATAGAACACTCACACACACACACACACACACATCACGAGAACAGTGAAGTAGAGTGAGTGATGCGGTGTACAATTCAGTGACCAGTGGGAGTTACATTATTAAGTTGGGAGATGGAAAGGCAGGAGGCAGAGTGAGTGTACCAGGCACGGAACACGAGTAATAGAAGACCAGAGGAGGAGGTGGAAGAGAGAGGAGAGAGAGAAATGTGGATGAGTGGAGCAGGGGAAGAGAGTAAGAGAAGGAGGTGGAGTAATGGGGGAGGAGTGGAAACGATGAGGAGGTAGGGGAAATAGACGAAAGAGAGAATAAGAAAGCGGAGAAAGGACGGAGACAAAAATATATAATAGGAGGTGGTGTAATAGAGGGGGAGGTCAGACGAAGATAAAGTAGAAGAGAGAGAAAGAGGAGAGGCAAGCAAAGGGTGAACGCAACACATATAAAAATTACAAAAGAGGGGGAACACGGAGGGGTGGAGATCAAGAGGAAACAAGAGAAGAGAGAACAAAGAAGGAAGAATGAAGACGAAAGGAATCAGATGAGGAAGTGTAATAATGAAGGAGTTGTGGATATGAAAATGAAGAGATTAGAAAGGTGGAAGGGCGAAGAAGGAGGAGAGAGACATGGAGAGATAGAAGCAAATTAGTAAAGTGAATGAGTGAAAGAGTATGAAGATGAAAAGGATGAGAACACAAAGAGGAGGAACTGATGAATGACATGGACATGAGAAAAAACGGAAAGAGAAATACAAGACTTGGAAATGTAATACTTGGTTATATTAGAAGAGGGCTTTTTAGTTTGCTACCTTGACCTCCATGATTTTGTATATAAACACCCACAAGTTCCCTCTTTGAGATACATTTTACATGTTTAGTTAAACAAAAATCCCAGACGAAGGCTGGTTTCTCCTAAATTACAGGCTCACTATCGCTCGCCAGGAAACAAATCGCCATATATGGTACGAAATGTCCTAGTATTGGCAAAGAAATGGGGCGAAAGTTCTTGAAATTGACTAACTAATGAGACCAACGTCTTAAATACCAAAATTAATGTGGCTAAACATGAGGGAGAAGGGGGTTTCTAAAAGAACAAATCCTGCCCTTAAGTTGAAGGCTAATAGAAAGGAAACACGATTTACGAAAATGGGTGCAAGAGGTACAGAAACAATACACAGGATGGAGGGAAGAAGAAGGAAAGAAGAAGAGAAGATGAAAGCGAGAGAGGGGGGAAGGAAATGAGTGACGCAGGAGAGATGTATTGACAGGCAGAAATTAACGTGTACGCGAGAAATGAAGATAAATATAGACGGAATGCAAGAATGAGGAGATAAAAAGAGAAGATGGAAGAGAGAGAGGGGAGAAGGAAATGAGAGAATGGGGAGAGATGTATAGACAGACAGAAATGTGTGTGTACACGAGCAATGGCGAAAAAAGATCGACAGCATGCAAGAAAGAGAAGCTGATATTTGCAAGAACATTTATAATAATAGACAAACAAGTAAAAATAGTGGAATACAAGCTCTAAGGCTGAGGTGAATTGGAGATGGATAGAGTGTGAGAGAGGAACGAAGAATTATATTTGGGAAACAGGGAGCAGGACTGGTAACATTTATTATTTTCTAGACCTGGCTACATACAAGCTAGTGATAAAAAAAATTGAAATTGTTTTAGATACTATCCCTCTCTGCTTATTATAATATATTAAGAAATTATAGGTCATTACAAAGTCATTGGTAGGTGAACCTTTAAGTATATATATATTCATGGAAAATATAAAATACATTTAGTTAAATATTTTCTAAATCAATATTATAATATGTTATCGTTGATTTCGACGACAAACGTTTATATTGTGATAAAATGGGGTTACATTTATTGTCAGGATTTTAGATAATAAACATGCTATAAAATGAGGTTCTACTTAGTGTACCTTATCTTTCTTAGATTGATCATTATTTCTGTATTTCGTATTACGATTCTTCTTTGCTGTGTCTACTTTGTAGTGGGTGAGTCTGATTATTTAACTGTGAATTCTCAAGCAAGGATATAAAGTCCTTTTGGAAATGTTGTGCCTTTTACTCCTTTTAACCCTTTGAGTGCCAGCGACGTGTGTTATATTTTATTCTAGCTATATTTAGACGATAATATGCAGCTTAGGAAATATCTGTGTTAATTAAAAGGGATGGTGGAGGGAGAAAGATTGAAGCCTTCTTACTGCTATAGGTACTTCTGAAGCTGAATAACATTGTTTAACCGTTGCCAGAATCGATATAGTTAATAGGATGTCACCGGTACTGAACGGGTTAAGAGCAAAGCATGTATCAGATATATGGATGATAAATAATGGAAAGTGAATTGCATAATACATGAGGTGTGACGAATATGAAATGATCTTTAACATTGACAAATAAATATTAAAATTAAAACTTCAAATACAATAGGTGTGAGAGATGACAAGGGAGAGAGAGGTATCACAGCAGTTTGAGGGGTCACAGGGGTGTACATTGTAAAGGGTGGAAGAGGTGCAGTTCACGAGGTTTTAGAGGTACAGTGTGAAGTACGAAAGGCCCACACGTGCATCAGGTATGTAGGGTGAGTTGAGGGAGGTACGTGAGTGAGGTGGGATCCTGGGTGTGTGTGTGGTTGGGGGTGGGGGTTGGAGGTGAGGTGGGATCCTGGGTGTGTGTGGGGTTGGGGGTTGGGTAAGGTGTGAAATATGAAACGAGTGATACACATAACATGAGGTGTGGAGTACGAGTATGGAGATGTACAACCTTTGGTGTGAGTATATACCTGTGTGTGTGTGTGTGTAAAACCGATGAGTTTGTATTGATGAGTTTGGGTGTGTCAGTGTGTGTGCGTGAGGTGTGCTTGCGTGTGTGTGTGTGTGTGTGTGTGTGAAACCGATGCATTTGTGTTTATGGGTTTGGGTGTGTCAGTGTGTGTACGTGAGGCGGGTGAGCATGTGTGTGTGGGTGTATTCATGAGATACGTGTATGTGTATATATATGTAAGGTGTGTGAATGTGCGCTAAGTAAATGTACAAGGTTAAACTATATGTGTGGCGGGTATTATTCATGTATGTGTGTATGCGTTAGGTGTGAAAGGTGGACGAGAGAGAGCGTGACCACCTCTGCTTTAATACAGCTCTACTCACACCCTCCCCCCTGCTCGATATAGCCTGCTACCTGCTGCTTCAAGGGGAAGTCTGGGTACCTGGGGGACGAGGGGAGAGAGAGGGGACATGACCAGAGGGAGGGGGTCACAGCGAGAGGGGAGAGGGGGCCATGATTCAGGAGGGTACGGTAGATATAATATACAGTAGATATACTGAAGGCGGCAACACAAAGGATATGTCCAGCATTTTTCTAGCCAATATCTGATTCTAGTTTTTTGTTTGATCTTGAATTAGAACACCGAATTCAGCACACAGGTCCATCAATTCACTCTGATATCAAATTAGTACCTGCAGTGTAATGGCGATCGTACGTAGTAATTAATGGCAAAACAGCATTAGTGTGATGCAAAGTGATAGCCGAAATCAGGAGCAGGCTAGAAAACCCACCGCCAAAGCAACTGGTATGACGTCGCCTTTATGAATACCTACCGACAATGAGAACCTCTGTTAACCCATACAGTACCAGCGACGTGTGTTATATTATATTCTAGCTATATTTAAACGATATTAAGCAGCTTAGGAAGGATCTGTGGTAGTAAAACGGGTTGGTTGAGATAGTTTGAAGCCTTATTATTGCTAGAGGTCCTTCCTAGGCTAAATATAATCGTCTAATAGTTGCCAGAGTATGATGAAAAGGACGTCCCTGGTACTGAACGGGTTAACCCCTTCAACACCATTACCAAATTGTCAACATATTTTGGTTACCATTAGGCGATTCTCTTTAGTTTATAATCTACCTCCAAGACTCAATATGCGATCTCAATAAACCTTCTTAGTAACATAGGTCCTTCTTAAACTGCATACAATCATCTAATTTTAGCCGGAATCAAAGATAATAGGGCGTCATGGTGCTGAAGGAGTTAAGGGGAGGAAGACCGTTTTTCTGGACCCCCTTCTCCATAATGTTTAGCCCCACTAGTTTTGAGATTATAAGACGTTCGGCCCATTAGTTTGGCGAGTTTAGCACCTTTCGCCCCATTTCGTTGTCAATTTTAAGACCTTTCGTGCCATTTAGGTGTCGATTATTTCCTGGCGAGCGATAGCAAGCCTGCAATTTTAAGAGGAGCCGGCCTTCAGCCGGGACATTTCTCTACCGAAAAATTTACAAATTTATCTTGAAGGGGGGTCTAGGGGGTATTTTTCTAAGCTTGATGGAGGTCTAGCGAGGAAGCTAAACAAATATATGAATACATTAATGAATAGACCAAACAAACGGCCAGTCTCCCCTTAATGTAGGTTTACGGAGTGCTTATTCCTGGAACTCAAATTTGGCAGCAACTATAATACAACTTTGTGGAAGAATGTTGTCACCTATCATCAATCCATCTTCCATCTACTTGCCGATACCACTGCAAAGTAATCTCATAATATTAGAATATTGCTGGAAAATAGTTGTGAGTAAAATTTGCCGGAATAAGCTTGTGAACTTCCTATAGTAGCAATGAGTAAGATATGTTTGGTCCCATGCAGTAGAGCCAATATTTATAATATATATTTCTATGGCGCTTTTTCTGACTGTTGTGGATACAATATTCCGAGTAATACAAATTTGGCAATGTGTGTGTGTATAATTTTCTAGATGTTCATTGATTTTTATGTTGCACAATTGTCTCCCCCCCCCCCCTCCCACCTCTGACTAGGGTGCAAAATATGTTGCTTATGAAAGTAAAAGTTAGTTACCAAAGCCCGCCTCCCATCCTTTAAGCAACCTTCCTTCTTCCCCTCCTACCCCATGAGACTCCCCCACCCTTCTCTCTCTCTCTCTCTCTCTCTCTCTCTCTCTCTCTCTCTCTCTCTCTCTCTCTCTCTCTCTACTTGTGTGTGTTTGCTTGTCAGTTATGGTAGAGCGAGCGGGTAGGGCCTTAAAGGAGTGAGAGAGAACATAGAATACGAAAAAGAAGAAGATAGGAAAATAATAGAGTAGAAATGTAAATGCAATGGATGTAAGAGAAAAGGTTTACTGAAGATATACATAATTTTGTCTACAATTCATCCTCCGCCCCTCCCTCTCCCCGCCCACCCACTACAAGGTTGATGAGATTGAGTGTGATTAAATGAGCTCGGATGAGGTTGTTTGAAGTTAAGTGTCATTAACTGAGGTCGGGGGAAGCTGATTCAGGTCAAGTGAAATTGAAGGGTCAAGTGAAGTTAACTTAGGTCGAGAATAGCATGACTGAGCTCAAGTGAGATTGATTGAGGTTGAAAATTGATTGAGGCCAAGTAAGATTGTACGTCAGGTCAAGTGAGATTGATTGAGGTCAAGTGAAATTGATTGAGGTCAAGTAAGATTGATGATGTCAAGTAAGATTAATGAGGTCATGTAAGGTTGATCAGGTCAAGTGAGATTGATTGAGGTTGGAAGATTGATTGAGGTCAAGTAAAACACAATATACACAATAGCGTACATAATACAAACAAGGATTACAAACACAAATAATACATACTGAAGATGCAATATATTAGTCTAAATTATGAAAAGGTTAGCTAGACGATGGAGTGATGGTGAAGAGAGAACAGGGAGGAACACAAAATTGGTGTGTCTGGAACAAGGACGTTGGAATATGATGGATGGGTATTGAACACAGGGAAATATATACTGGCGAGGAAGAGTGTGTATTATGCCTAAATGAAGTGAAGTTTTATTATTATATGTATTGATTTTGTATTGATTAAATTGTTATATTGTTTATTTACTTTTTTGTTTCTTCAAAATTTGCTTCCTAGACTTCCATCAAGCTAAAAAAAAAAGAAAAAAAGAAAAAATAGAAAATACAAAAATCCAAAAAAAATCTTCCATATAAATGTGTACACTCTTAGGTACATTTTGGTACATTTTGGTCCCTCTAAGTTTACAGGATTGCTCTCGCTCGCCAGGTAATGCTCGACACTTAAATGGCATGAAAGGTCATAAAATGTACACAAAGAAATGGGACGAAGGGTCTTAAAATTGCCATAGTAAAAATCTGTTCCACACGTCCTCTTCCATTTCGAAATCCACCGTGTTCATCAATCACTTTTCCATCGGTAATTTCTTTCACTCTGTCAATCACTATTCTCGCATATACCTTACCAGCCACACTCAGCAGACTAATACCTCTGTAACACTTACATTAATTTCGTTCACCTTTACCTTTATACAACGGGACTATCATTCCCCTCTTCCAGCCCACTGGCACCACTCCATTTGTCCAAGCATTTGAACTTAGTTTCCACGGTCAATCCATTGATACGTCACCTCCATTCCTTATCATTTCACACTGTATTTCATCTACACCAGCAGCTTTTCCATTTTCAACCTTTTTACTGCATTCACTATTTCTACTCTAGATATGTTCACTCTTTCTACATGTCTCTCACGTGGCACATCTAACAGATCTCTATCATTGACAACTGCTCTGTTTTCATGTCCACTCATTAGTCCTTCAAAATACTCCTTCAATCTCCCCCCTTTTTGCTCTTCATCTGTAATCACATTTCCTCTTTTAGCTTTGACATTTACACATTTCTGACCACATTCTGTTCTGTTCTGCACTTCCTTCCAAAATAATTTCTTATTCTCTGCAAAATGTTGATTTGTTTTCTTTCCCAAATCCTCATTTACTTTCTCTTTCTTTTCCTTAACTAATCTCTTTACTTTGGTGTTCCTCTCCTAGTACTTCCTTTTACTTTCTCCACAGTTCTTATTCTGCATCCACAGAAGCCACTTACGTCTTTTATCTTTCACAGTTTCGTTTACGTCTTTTTCCCACCATTCTGTCCCTTTTCCTCCATGTCTGATCTTGCACACACCACATACATTATTTGCATTCTTCACCAAGCAGTCCTTGTATATCTTCCAAGCACTTTTAACCTTCACACCATCCATGTCACATGCCATTAATTGCTCTTCCACTCTTTGCCTGTATTCTTCTGCTACATCCTGACTTTTAATTCTTTCAGCATTTACGATTGCTTCTCCTATCTTTCTTCGACGCTCCTCTCAACTTCACCTTGCATAGCTCCACTCAAACATCTCACTGCTTTTGTATCACTTAGGCTACATCACTAATCATTCCTCTTTCTACCAACACATAATCAATCAAAATTCTATCATCCTGTCTTTCAACAATTGTAGACCATGTATACTTATGAACATCTTTATGCTTGAAAAACGAATTACATATGCACAATTTTCTTTCATTACACATATCCTTCAGTCTTTTTCCATTGTTATTTTCACCTGGTACCCCAAAACCACCCATGATGTAATTCTCCGGATCACTGCCAACTCTTCCATTCATGTCACCCAAAACAATCACTTTATATCTCACTGGCATTCCATCTATCACTTCATTCAGTGTGTTCCAGAATCTGTCTTTCACACCCCTGTCATATATTTCATAGGGTGTATATGCTACCGCAACCACTACGTTCACCTTTTCAAACATGCACCTTGAATTCACATATTAATACCCATTCATTGCTTTACTCCATTCCTCATTCATTAGAAGACCAACTCCTTTCTTACCTGTTTAATTTACACCCACTTCTGTCCTTACACAATTTACACCATTCCACTCTTCTTAATAATTAAATAATAATAAAATAAGAAATAAGAACCTCCCCTTAGGGCCAAAATGGATATAACAACAATTGGAAACACAGTCAAAATAATTTGAAAATGTAGGAGAAAAACAAATAATCAGATGGAATAGGAGAGCAAGGGGGCAGAAACACTAGCTTGATTGAAAAGGAAAATGCGAAGGGAGACGAAAAAATTAGAAGTGTAGGAAAGCGAAAGGTGAGAGGTGTTGGGTGTGTGGGGGGGCTAGTGTGAATGGTTGGAACTAAAAGATATACAGATATATGGAGGTGGAGAGGTTAAAGAGAATGGAGTCGCAACGTAAACATGAGAAAGAGAGAGAGAGAGAGAGAGAGAGAGAGAGAGAGAGAGAGAGAGAGGGGGGGGGGTGATGGAACGCAATATGGTGTAGAGACAGAAAGGTGAGGAGGTTGAGATCTAAAAATATGAGCCCCGTGAAAGGTGAGGTGCCATTGTCAAACAGTATAGAGAGGTGAAGGTGAAGGCGATAATACTAGACTGTTTAACCCCTTATGTACCGGCGACGTCTTTTTACTTTTATTCTAGCTATATCTAGACGATTTTGTGCATTTTAAGAAGGATATTTGGTAGTAAAATTGTTTAAGTGGGATAGCTCGAAGCTTGTTAATTGCTGGAGGCCCTTTATAAACTGAATCATCTGGACATGACACGAAAATGGGACTTTGCATTGAGGGACCCAAAATCAGAGAACGAACTCCCAAGTTAGAACCTCGAAACCGCGAAAATATCACATTTTCGCGGTTTCGAGGTTCGAACTTGGGGGTCTGTTTTTCCGATTTGGGGTCCCTTAATGCAAAGTCCCATTTACGTGTCAAGTCCAGATCCACTGTAGTCTATGACTGAATACAACCGTCTAATAGTTGCCAGAATATAATGGAAAGGACGCCACTGGTACTGAATGGGTTAAGGGGAGGCTTTATTTTTGTTTCTCGATCACCTATTCCCGAATATCTATCCCAATTACTTTTGATATTATAAGACGTTCGCCCCAATAGCTTGGCGATCTTATTACCTTTAGCTCCATTTCTTTGTCAATATTAAGATCTTCCGTGCCATTTAGGTGTCGATTTTTACCTGATGAGCGATAACGAGACTACAATTTTGGAGGAACTGTCCTTCGGCTGTGGGTGGGGTGTGGGGGGACATGTTGATCTCGGAGGGGAGTCTTGGGAATATATATATATATATATATATATATATATATATTTTTTTTTTTTTTTTTTTTTTTTACGCTTTATAGAGGTCTAGAGAGCAAACTGCCTCCTCCCCCCCACTTTCATGTTTGTATACGAAGATGAACCTATTAATGCAGCTAATGTTTTCATAATCTAAAGATGATACAAGACAATACAATAAATAACCTTCTTTCAAAAGCATTTAACAGTAATGAGTCAAACTAAAGAATGTAATTTAGCTCTGGTTATATCTCGGCACTCTAGTTAGCACAGTGCAAGTATTTCGCTTACTTAATTAAGGGGGTGTTTAATTCCCTTCTCCCTCATGTTTAGCCCCATTATTTTTGCGATTTTAAGACGTTCGCCCCATGAGTTTGGCTATTTTGATACCTTTCGCCCAATTTCTTTGTAAATTTCAGGTAAATTTCAGTCGGATTTAGCCTGGTGAGCAATAAGGAGTCTGTTATTTGGGAGGAACTGGCATTGGGCTATATACCGAAAACAAAACAAAAACAAAAATTTATCGGGACTTGGGAGTATTATTTTTTTACCTTGACGGAGGTTTAGGTAGGGAACAAATATATATATATCCCCTTAATGAGAATAGAGTAAAGGCAGGGCAAATGTGCATATTTATGTAGAGGATAAAATATACTGCAATGGAAATAGGTGAATGGATATATGTAACCTTGATACTAATCTGAAATGCATACGATGGAAATGATACCATGGAAAAATAAGAGTTGTAATCTGCCTGTATATCAATCTCTCTATCTCTCTATCTATCGTCTATACCTATTTATCTATTTGTATTTTGCTTTATAGTGTTCCCACACTTGTATATAGTATAAAGGGAAGTATACGAGTTCACTCTGTGTGATAATGTTGCTTGAAGCCCCGTTAAGGCCATTTATTTTCAGTCATTCTATACAATAACCTGTATGGGGATTTAATGCAACCACCTCTCCTCAGCATTAGTCCCAGATATTATGTCTTGGGAGCTGTTCAGTTGCCCACATATGTATTGTTCCTCATCGTGATCTTATGCATGAAAGTACAAATTATATGAATGAATTGTGAGTGTGGTTCCTTTAAATATTAGTTGACTAGTCAGATGAGTTAACTACTGCATAAGAAACTACACTCGTAATTCAATCATGCGCATTATATTTCAATCTATAAGATCACAGACAGGAGCAGAACTTACGTGGGCAACTATACATACATCTGCTTCGCTTCACCAGCCACACTACTAAACCAGAGACACAGGATTCCGTTGTGCGTGTTGATTGACCCAGCCATTCAGATGATCACAGTCGGTGTATGATTGGTTCTCCCCAGGGCCGTATTCCCAGCTTCCCACTGGATTCCAGGTACAGCTAGCAGGCAGGAACACTAGGCCAGCCGACGTCTCTGTGTGTGTGTGTGTTCTATGAGTTGTTATTGTTTTCGTTTGTGTGTTTGTTCCATAACGTGTGTCGCTGGTACTCAAGGGGTTAAGAGAGTAATTCTGATAACATTTTGTTTCATATACGTAATTCTTTCTACATCTATATCTTCCGTTTACATTGACATTACTTTTTCATATCAAACTTCCTTTTCAATCATTTTCTCGACACATTATAAAGTTTATATAAATTGCACATTTTGTTCTCACTTCTTTACTACATGTATATGGAACATTAATTTTAGGCTATAGTTTCTATACTTAAAAAAAAAAATAATAATAATTAAAAACTGACAAATGAGTTAGCTCTGAACACGGCTACCTGGAGCGCCGTCTCAGACTTTCTTCTATTCAACAGCTGAGCTCTGGAACTCTCTCCCAGAATCTGTCTTTCCCTCCTCCTATGACTTAAATTGCTTCAAACTCTGTGTGTCCAGGCATTTTTACTCGAACCTCCCTTGATTTTGGCCCTGTCACTCTTTCAGCTATGGGGGAGGCACTCGCTACAGGCACTTCTGCCCTTTGTCTCCCTCACTCACATAGAAAACAAAAATTAGAGCGAAGCCGCATTGCATGTGGAACACTCGGTCTATAAATTTATGTATGTATGTATGTAATGTATGTATTTAATGTCCATCTATCTTAATATATCTCCTTTATCTACGTTTTTTTTTATATCTCTCTTATCATGTTTTCCAACTTCTTGTAACAGTTTGGTACTCACACACACACATACATGCACGGGGAGAGAGAGAGAGAAAGAGAGAGAGAGAGAGAGAGAGAGAGAGAGAGAGAGAGAGAGATAGAGAGAGAGGTGTCATACGCACATAGACGTCCACATTAACTCACACACGTATCATCTCGCTATATCCATCCTGTCCATTGCATTCCGGAAAAATATTATTTACTTTTGATGAATAGGAATTTCGACCAGCCCCAAATAACGAAATTGGGAATGAGAGGAGGGTGGTTGAAAAAATCATTCTCATAACATATATTTTTCCCTCCTAGTTATCCCATTCCCATTTCTTTTTCCCAGGTCTCCATTTTCTGAGTTCGTACCTCACAAGAAAATTTTGCATAATATCCCCCTTGTGTTCAGCCAATTATTTTATAGTATGAATGTTTTAATTTGTCCAGTGGTGTCAGTCGAGACCAGTTGTTGTTGTGTATATTTATGTTATTATATTATATATTTTTCTCTTATTCTGTATATAAGTAAATAATTCATATCGAACTTTATTGCTGTATTTTACGATGGATACAAAATTTGTTTCAGGATTACCGAATTATTTGGTGAAGCGTCTTAACATCGCCAAACTAATGGGGTGGAACGTCTCAACATCTCCAAACTAATGGATCGAAATAGGAGAAATTCAAAAAGACCAAATAGGGTTAACTTCCACAAATGCTTTCTAAACTTGAATATATATATATATAATATAAACACTGTGTGAACATTTTGAATTAATGAGGAAGTATGTCGAAGACAGAGATGATAATACAGTGTGTATAATTTTGGGATAAGGTATTCAAAATAACATGATACACGAATATATCAGTATAATTGAGGCTGTTTAGAAGAATTAAATGTACCGGTATAGCATGATAAATGTAAATGTTCACAAGTTGGCAGCATAATAAGAAAACATTTAGGAAAGGTGCTTAAGATGCTGCTGGCTGTGAGAGTCTTAAAATTATGTTATTGTATTATGTGTTTGTGTTATATGTATTTATAGATATTCTGACGGTTGGAGATATAGAATTTGCCTATATATTATAATATCATTAATTACGCATGCACATTCATCTTCTGCTCCGGAATTTTGGGCTTGTTTATGCTAAAAAACATTAACTTGGGAAAAAGGGATTGAACTCGAGAATCTTCGGACAAGAATGGGAAGTGTTGCTACGATTGTGCCTACTGAGCTGATCTAAAGGAGGGCCATTTACATATCTGAATACGTTTTTTTTCTTTCGTTTGTGTGTGTGTGTGTGTGTGTGTGTGTGTGTTGATAGGTTGGTACAAGACGGGGATAATTAGTGAAGAATTTGAGGATTAAACGTAAATAAAGTTAAGTGCCCTCCTCCTCCCAACCCCTACCACTTCCATACATATACCTTTCAACTTCATCTCATTTTTAGTCTATTTCCTACTCTCTGACCTTCCACCTCACTCTCATACGCTTATATATTAATGTTCTCATTATCCATTACTCTCCACATGTCCGTTATATTGCTTAATCCATTATTCAAAACAATTCAATTATACACACACACACACATATATATATATATATATATATATATATATATATATATATATATATATATATATTATAATATAATATATATATATATATATACTGTATATATATATATATATATATATATATGAACAACGCAAAAATACAGTAATCATACAAATTGGAGGAAAAAACCACGGTTTTTACACGTGGAACAAATAATAATAGAATAGTGACCCGAATGAAAGGAAAACAAACAAACTGAAAGCAAATGCACAAAGAACATATTGGAGCAGATGTAAAACGTAAAGTTATCGAAATACATATATACTGGAGATATATAGAAACTTGCACACGAGGAGAGAAAGGTCAGACGCGGAAAACGGATATATATATATATATATATATATATATATATATATATATATTATTATATTATTATGTTACCTCCACCAACCAACTTTACTCCTAAACTCAATTAATGAAATCAACAAATACATGTGGCAGTCCAGAGATTCGAACCTAGGATGCTCACACCATTGCTCCATTGCGCTACTAAGACATTTTATTTAGTCTGCATAGTCAACACCATTCCAACTGAATTTCTACTATACAAATCAAATACATTTCTGGTTTGACATACGTTTTAGTAATTACTAGAACGGGACTATGTTCTTAGATATAATCCCGTGAGTTATATTCAATTTCCGAGGTGATAGCTTGTAATATAATCAGATCAATTAATAAAATATTCTATATTTTGTACTTGCTCCAAATAACTCCTCATCTTATTTGGTAAAGTGTTTGATGCCACACAGATTTAACCCTCTCGGTATACTGTAGTCCGTTCATTCTAGGTTTGACAGAAATCGTAACCTCTAACCTCCGTAACTAAAAAAGGGCTACAGTAATCGAGCTAATTTTTCTACCAAATAGGAAGACTTGGCTAGGGAATAGGTGTGGAAATTGACAGCCCATTTGCTTCAGCCCTTTTTTAGTTACGGAGGTTAGAGGCTACGATTTTTGCCCAACCTAGAATTAACGGAGAATAGGACGTGTATTATGTATTGTGGCTAAGACTAGACGATTTTAAGTGGGCTATAGGAAGATCAGAGGGTTAATTGTGACTTATAATTAATTTCACTCCAACAGATCCTCTCTAATCTGCACAAAATAGTCCAATGATAGTGAAAGCAAAAGAAAGAAAAGTGTCATATTATATTGAGGGATTAAGGGGAAAGGTTTATATATATATATATATATATATATATATATATATATATATACCGCCTATAATTACATTCCAATCGACAACATTAAGGTAAAGAATATGTACAAATATCAAGAATTCTAAAACAAATACATTGATATCTGGAAATGTAAATACATATGGTGATCAATTTGTCCGTTTGTCTGTCCCAGTGATTGATTGAGAGAGAGAGAGAGAGAGAGAGAGAGAGAGAGAGTGAGTGAGTGAGTGAGTGAGTGGGCGAACAAGTGCTTTAGTTATGAACAAAAAATAATTCCGTTCAGAGAGAAAAACTAAATTAAAATGCGCTCACACATACTTAGAGCAGATGAAAAACGCAAACACAAAGTAAACATATAAATGGGGGGAAAAACACACGGTTTTCACACGTGGAACAAATAATAACCAACAAATATAATAGCGACCCGAATGAAATAAATAAAAAACTGAACGCAAATGCACAAAGAACATATTGGAGCAGATTTAAAAGCGTAAAGTTATCGAAATACATATATACTGGAGATATATATAAACTTGCACACGAGGAGAGAAAGGTCAGACGCGGAAAACCGATATTGAAATCTTGCTATATATGATATATGGAATGAGAGATAGGGAGAGGGTGGAAATGTAACAAAGAAATGAAATCAATTAAATGGTATTAGGGTGGGGGACGGAGGAAAATAAATAATTGAGAAAAACCGGGAAGCTGTATTTTGCTGTTTTTGCCTTGTAGCAGGAAAATAATACACGCACACACACACATTCACATGTCTATACATATGCATTATATGTACAGGTATATATATATATATATATATATATATATATACGGTATATAAATAGTACATCACATCAGCGGAATGTTTTCAGTTGTATTGTGTTGCCACTCAAAAGATGTTATCATAATAGTACATCCCTAATAGGATCTCGAAACCTCTCTTTGTCGCGTGACTCGGCTACATTATTCACAAACTGGGGAGGGGAGGGGGGGGGGGGCATATCCGTATATCTGTGTATGGGTGTTAATTTTTCTGATTGTGTGTGTGAAGAATGCCCATGAATATAGGATAGGAGAGTAATACACAACACATAAAACTTCATATTTCCTTAACCCCTTCTCTACCGGCTACGTTTTTGTCATTTATTCTAGCTATATTTAGAAGATGTGCGGTTTAAGAAGGATCGGTGGTAGTAACAAGGGATAAGTGAAATAGTTCCAAGCCTTTTAATTACTGGAGGCCCTCTTTAACCTGAATAAAATGTCTAATA
This sequence comes from Paralithodes platypus, assembly GCA_032716605.1. Lineage (NCBI taxonomy): Eukaryota > Metazoa > Arthropoda > Malacostraca > Decapoda > Lithodidae > Paralithodes > Paralithodes platypus. The sequence continues at coordinate 15,942,368 of CM064498.1, read as the reverse complement.
GTAGCCATAATAAAATGAAAAGGACGGCACCGGTACAGAAGGGGTTAAAGACCAAAAACAACAACAACAACAACTCCGCCAGCAACCTCCAGCTTCGTCTCGCATATTGCCCTGCTACAGAGACTACGAGACATTGCCGTTTGAAGACCAAATTCGGCCCAGACTTGAGAGGGTTTCGAAGCCTTTTGGATGGTAATGAACCCGAGTATAATGGGGCCCTGAGTCAACATGGCTAGGTAGGTCGGGTTGGGGTGTTCTATTTAAGGAGAATCTTGTTATATCTGGCATATTATGGCCGACATACTGTATACTTTGAGCTGTATGCTGTGTGTGTGTGTGTGTTTGTGTCTGTGTGTGTTTGTGATTTAGCATGACTAAATAGGTCGCAGGGGTTCTTGTATTTAGGGAGAGTTTTGTATTTTCTGTTACGTCTTCTACACTAAGAGAGTTCTGTTATACAGTATTTGCATCTCGCTGTACAATTTCAGCTGTGCGTATGAGTTAAATATTTTTGTATTACATTATTATATTCATATTTGTTACATAGCGAATGCAGTATATTACACAGAATATTTGTTACATAGCGAATGCAGTATATTACACAGAATATTTCCCAAGCCTGTGAATTAAAAACTCCCCAACCACCGACCTCCCTTTCTCTCCATCGCATCCACCTCACAACCACCGCCCTCTACCATCACTATTCCACCTCCGAGCATTCCACCTTCCTACCTCCTCGCAGCATTCCACCACCGTATACCTCCTCCCAGCCATCCACCTCCCTAACCTCACTCCCCACCCACCGGCCCCTCCGTGCCTCCCTGCTCTGTATTGTGGCGTCAGCGAGGTGATCCAGTAACTTGTGACTAACTTAGGGGCCTCATAATAACTTGGTCTCCGTGATAACTAGCGCCCGGGTCTCTGGGGCTGCGGGACGGGGTGCTAATCTGAGGGAGGTGATGGAGGAGTACGTGGCGAGGAGGGGAGGAAAGAGAAAGGAGGGGAGGAGAGAGCATGGAGGGGTAGGGAGGGGAGGAGAGAGAATGGAGGGGAGGGGAGGGAAGGAGAGAGAATGAAGGGGAGGGGGAGGAGAGAAAATGGAGGGGAGGGGAGGAGGGAGCATGGAGGCGAGGGCAGGAGAGAGCATGGAGAGGAGGGGAGGGGAGGAGAGAGAATGGAGGGGAGGGGAGTGCATGGAGGGGAGGAGAGTGAATGGAGGGGAGGAGAGTGAATGTAGGGGAGGGGAGGAGAGATACTGGAGGGGAGGAGAGACAATGGAGGGAAGGAGAGATAATGGAGAGGAGGAGAGACAATAGAGGGGAGGAGAGACAATGGAGGGGAGGAGAGACAATGGAGGGGAGGAGAGATAATGGAGGGGATTAGAAAAACTAGGAACAAAAATATATAGACGAGTGTTACTTCAAATGAGCTCAATCTAATCATCATAATATCAAGCAGCTCTGTGTAATACCTATTTACATAATCAAAGTAAAATGGAGTTAATAGTCAAATGTATATACACATTCACGAATATTTTAACTCTTCAGCCTTAACTGCTATCTCATGGTTAGCCAGCCTTCTCCTTGTTGAAGCTAAGTTTCTTTTTGTAATGTATATTCTTAAATAAATTGACTAATATATTTGATTACGATTATTCAATAGAAGATACCTTAACCGTTTCAGCAATCCTTTAGTCGAAAGCCTTATGCACTCCAGTTTTGTTAATATTGTTCAACAAAAAACATTCGTCAGTACACATGAATTGAGATCTTTTAACTAATCGTGTTGATTAATTGTATTTCTTTCTTTATATATATTTAAATATACAGTATATATATATATATATATATATATATATATATATATATATATATATATATATATATATATGTACTGTATATACTGTATATACTGTATATATATATAGATATATATGTCTATATATATATATATATATTATATATATATATATATATATATATATATATATATATATATATATATATATATACCGGTATATACATTTATCTATATATAGACTGTTATATATATATATATATATATATATATATATATATAGAGAGAGAGAGAGAGAGAGAGAGAGCGCGTGTGTGATAGTAGTGATAGTGAGTGAGTTACAGAGGAAACAAAAAATACTGAAATTAGGGGCGAGGAAGAATGAGTGAAGGAGTGTATGTGCCAGAAAAGGAATGTCTGATAAATATAGTTGGGAGTGAAGACAAGCAATATCGGGGACAGGCAAGGAAGGGAAGGCGATATGAAGAATACGAGGAAGTGTTGGCAGGAGACAAGTGGCAAGAAAGTGGAACAGGAACAGGAAGAGAGAGAGAGAGAGAGAGAGTGAGTGTCAGAGAGAGAGAAAGAGAGTGTGTGTGTATGAATGTGTGTGTGTGTGTGTGTATGTGTGTGTGAGAGCAGTGTGTAACACAATGACTAAACCACGTCTAACTACTTATACTGGATGGAGTACATAATTATACAGTATAGTGTTGCCTGTCTATGATGTATTTGCTTCTTTAATATGTAGGGCTTCATTCTACCTCTTTCTCTGAATGTCTTGTATATATATATCAAATAATCATATGTTTTCCTCATTACCTGCACATACAAAGGAATACAAAGGAAGACAAGCAACAACATACCTAATGGTTTTTAGTAGGCTGCTTGTAAAAGAAAGATTGCCACAGCCATTAACTGAAGGGCTTCTGCTACAAAAAAAAATGTGGTCAGAAAAAAACAAATATAGTACGGTCACATTACTGGGGCATAAACGCAGTTAGTCGAAAATTCATGGCAAGATATTTATCAAGGCTATATTTGAATGTCTAGACTGTATGGCACTCTACAACACCTGTAGGCCATTTGTTCCATAAGTTAGAATACATTGCATCTTCTTGCCGATCCGCTTATATGCTTACAAACCTCTTACAGGGAGATGTTTTTATATTTTTGTATTACATTTGTCTTAGTTTCCTCCCAAACTAAAGGGGTTGAACGTCTTAAAATCTCACAATTATTATGGTTAAGCATGAGGGAGAAGTGGATACAGAAATAACACCTCCTTAACTATCCATGTTGAAGACTAGATTAATTGTAATTAAATTAATGATGTATTCTAGCCCCTTGTCTCTGTTCATGTTTGATTTATAATTGTAATGTGACTTGATTTTGCAATAGCCAGAAGAAATAAAATTGTATTTATATATTTACAAAGGCCTTGATCCATGAGGTAGTGGCCACGAATGAATCACCTATCTGATACCACATTTTTCACAAAGCCAGGCAGTACCAGAAATAAGAGTTCACCCAAATAGTGTGTCGTTTGTCCACAGATAAATAAGTTTAATTAATCAGACTAATTTTGTTTTAAACTTATTATTTCAAACTACCCAAAATTGTGTTTCAGTTATTTGCTTTCCCAATTTTACTTTACCCTACAATTTGTGCCTCTTATTTGTGAATCTATACTTCCCCATAATCTCTCCTTCTATTTATACTTTACGTTATTATCCTTAGTGTTGTACAGCTTTCTGCTAGACCATTTTATTGATCACTTCTTTGTATCTACAGGAAGAAATCACAGTAGCTGATGATACCTGTTGATCATATCGGGTGTTAGAGAGAAAACGAATATTTATGGGTGACGTCGACCCTTCTGAATAAGGTGAGGTTTTTACTTCCCCCCCCCCCCCCCCTCCCCTAGACCCTCTTCAAACATAAAATAGTACCCCCAAGACCCCCATTCCAGATATATTTGTGCATTTTTTGGTAGGAAAATCTCCCAGCCGAATGCCGGTTTCCTCCTAAATCACTGGCTTGCCATTGCTCGTCAAGAAAAAAAATCGACACCTAAATGACACGAAAGATGTTATTATTAACAAAGAAATAGAGCGAAAGGTTTTAAAGTCGCCAAGCTAATGGGGCGAAAATATCTCAAAACTAATGAGGCTAAATAGGAGGAAGAAGGGGATTCAGAAAAAGTAAAAACCTTCAATTATTATATTAGTGAGTATTGAAATATGTTGGCGAAATGGGCAGACCAATATGTCGGCACAAATATTGGTTGGTGATACAAACGTAAATGCAGTTAAGCGAGAGCATTAGTTGGAAACGATTTGTAGTTGGAGAATATATTAGAAAATAATCTATTATAATACATTTGTGAACCAAATATATCTAGTGAATAACACTTTTGAGAGTAAATTATAGATAGGAAAAACATTGGTGACCAAACAAAAACTATCTTTTAAAAAATATCCTGGAAAAAACAAAATCTGGACAAATATGGTGCTTGATGCTTTTAGGCGAATATAGGGGTGAACATGTAAGTGAAGCCTGTGTACAGTGCACTTATTGACAAGGCTTATTGGCTAAACCTGTGAGTGAAACTATAGTCAATTGATAGTGACATGCCTTATAATTGTGACCACCTAGTCTCTTTTAGACTCAAGGAAAGTAGGTTGGACCAAAAGGTTTATGTAATTTCCTATACTTTACCCATAGCCTATGATAAACATATTATATCAATCACTCAAGTTATTTTGGAGTTATGATAAGTTTGGGGTTTGGATTTCTAGACTAGTCACAATGGCTATGAGGCATTATATTACTAAAGGATTATACCTCATAACTTGGGGGCAAGTAAGAACTAGTTAAAATGACATGTGAAAACCTTTACTTGTAGGCAAATTAACTTGAACACAAAAATCAGATGATGATATTAGTGACTCTTCTAGGGAGAGACATGGGAGCTAAATATATCTTAATATTATTGATTATATATAATCATTGGTTGCTCTATATACCTGTGGGAAAACCAGCTCTACGAACTATTATAATCGTCGACATTACAAATAGTATACAAAAACAAAAACTTGTGGTCGAAATGATTTGTTGGTGAAAGACAATTCGCCTTCAAACACATTTGGGGACATTTTGGGAGAAACTTGAGAACAAAACTTGTGGGCACAACTTGTGGTGCAGGCAAAACCTGGCAGGTCGTCACTTACAGATGAAACAGTTTACAGTTGAATTACATGAACACTACATATGGGCGAAAGAAGTCAGGTAGGCCTAATTATGTATTTGTATTGCATTTATATATTTAGTTATTAGTAATGTCTGTGTAAATAAATAAATAAATAAAAATATATATACCGGTACATAAAGAAAAGGGGAAGGGGTGGGGGGGGGGGGGTTGTAAAGTGATTGCTGCCCGAACAACTCAACCAGTATGGCATCTCAACCAATAACTCTCAACCGGTACACATTTATTTTATTATTTTAGGTTATGTTTGGTTTGGCCAGGCTGGGTTAGAACTGTAGTTTGGCACACTTCCTTCGTGGTTCTTTGACTGTTTTTCTTACCCCGTTTATCTTCTTTATTTTCGTTCATACTGTAGCTAGTTTCTATTTAGGTTCCTTTTCTTTGCTATACCCTTCGCTTCACTCATATTTCCTCTCTAGTACTGTTTTCTCATTCATGCTGAGTTTTGCTATTACTTCTTCATAACTCTGTTAGTGTTAGTTATATTTTTGCTTTCCTTGTCTAGGCTTCATTCACATTCTCTCTCTCCTACTGTTTTCTCATTCATGATTTTTTATGCTATTTCTTCTTCATAACTCACATTTCTATTTTTGCTTTCTTCGTCTCTTTCTCTTTCCCCTCATATGTTTTGGCTCTCGTGTATCTCCTCTCTCCTTTGTGCTATTCTTGACTCACTCTCGTTCCACTTTTCCCTGTCCTGCATCCCTCTCGATATTTTTCAGAAAGCCCTCAGATTTCTCCCATCTACCACTCTTACCTAATCTTTTCCTCTTTCCTTACACACACACATTTGTCAACAATACTCAAACAAAACACGCTCACACATACATACAAGAAAAAATGCATTGGACACTTACACACGCGAAAGTAAAAACACACATGCGCACACACACCGACACACTGATACACATACACACAAAGAGGACACAGTCATTGAGACACATATACTATTAAACAAATACGCACATTCTCCCCCACATATACACACACACAGACACACACACACACACACACACACACACACACACACACACACTTGTACACAACATGTTCTCTCCATACACCCACATATCCTTGCCCCTCCACCACATACACAAACACACATATCTCTCCCATCACACGCACATACAAACGCTTATCCTCCCCCCTTCCCCTCACATACACACAAACATACACACTCGCTCATTCCATCATCAACTTTTACCCAACCAGTCTAACACAAGCAAACTCGCAATTTACCAAGCACCAGACAAAGTTTCTCAATCACCTCTCATGCTGATGTGGTGGTGGTGGTGGTGGTGGTGGTAGGTGGGTGCCTCAGTTCATACATCATCAACCATCCACCACCACCACCATCGCATCACTACTAACAACAACAACACACTGGCTTGGATATAATTACTGTACTGCACTTGAGCCGGGGGGAGAGTAAGTGATTCTGTTGTTGTTGTTTCTTCTTCTTCTTCTTCTTCTTCTTCTTCTTCTTCTTCTTCTTCTTCTTCTTCTTCTTCTTCTTCTTCTTCTTCTTCTTCTCAGTCTTCGTCTTCATGTTCTTCTCTTTGTCTTCGATTCCTGCTTTGTCTTCGTCTTCATCTGCTTCGTCTTCGTCTTCTTCTACTTCGTCTTCGTCTTCTTCTGTTTTGTCTTCGTCTTCTGCTTTGTCTTCGTCTTGGTCTTCTTTTGCTCAGTGTTCGTCTTCTTCTGCTTCGTCTTCGTCTTTGTCTTTTACTGCTTCGTCTTCGTCTTCATCTTCTCCTGCTTCGTCTTTTTCTTCGTCTTCTTCTGCTTCGTCATCTTCTATTTCGTCTTCGTCTTCTGATTTGTCTTCTTCTATTTCGTCTTCGTCTTCGCCTTCTTCTGCTTCGTCTTCTTTCTCTTCTTTTTCTTTTTCTTCCTAGTCAGACTGCTGTTCTTATATGGATTTTTCGAATGTTCCACGTGTTTGCGGTTATACTTAGCTGAAAGTGGCAAACATGTATTTTTGATCTTGAAAAAAGGTAGATTTTTATTTTGCGGTAAACAGCAGCATAGCTAACACTTTGTAATTTAGAAGAAAGTATTTACTGGGTATTTCGTTTGCAGTGTGTTTTTAAGATAGCAACCTCAGTAATTATATGAATGATGACATTAAATTAGTTACATTTCATCATACAAGTAACAATTTATATTCCCTTTTTCATAATTACGAGCAAAACATTAGTGGCTTAACAATCATCATAATTTTAAATTACAAACCTTCAAAAGTTGATGCTGAATTGCACAATAATGTGAAAAAACAGCAACACTAAATTGTGTTTTAAATCAACGTTGATAACAACCAGAGTTGTCATTAATGACGAATATTTATGCAGTTTTGTCTTAATTCCATGTGCATTTTATTTTACCATTTCCACATAAGCAAAACAATTAAATTTATAGAATGCACACACACACACACACACACACACACACACATAAATATATATATATATATATATATATATATATATATATATATATATATATATATATATATATATATATATATATGAATGACCGGGAGGGAGAGTGTGAGTGATGGCACAAAGAAATATTTTGAATTCAGAGACAAAGCGAGAGAATACACAAATCTATACTATCAGAACAATATAATTAATACAAAGAAACTCCGACAATATAATATAGGGCAAGTGAATTTCGCCCTCAGTGAAATGAATGATGAGGTGAATAACTCTGCCCAGTCTTACAGATGGAGGGCTGAAGCTAATGAGCTCATATTTCAGAGTTTGGGTAATAAAAAAGAACTGGTGTGTGGGTTAACCTAACGTATCGGCGATATTGGCGATGGGCTGGTCTATCAGAGTGAGACCTGAGCGATCTCTGCCATACCCATAGCTTACTCTGACTGTTCCTTTTACTTATATATTTTCTAGATCTCAAGTGACGGCGTCTCTTCCGTGGATTGACCTCCCAATCTACCAAGATTGGAAGCTAAAGCGTCACATTATTCCTTTGCCCCTCAACTTTCTCTTCATAATTGCTGAGGGGCACAGGGCCCTGGGTGGGGCTTTGGTTTCCCGGGCGTTTACGCACCCTCTCAGCTCCCCGCCATGGAGTGGCTTCGGTCACCCAGGCTTTATTGTGGTCGGCAGGGAGGGTTCTGTGGGGGCGCTCGTTTATGGCCTTGGCCTTACTCGGGGCCTTGGGGCTGTTCGGCCAGGCAGCTTGGGGAACAACAACAACAACAACAACCTAACGTATCGCTCTATGGGCCTGTATATTACAAGTGGAGGGTTGGGATGAGGGATGGATGGTTGCTGTATTTTTCCTAAATGAGTTTCAGTTATTAGTCTTTACACTTAATCTAATATCCACACTCGTACACACACTTACTCACATACAGTACACACACTTGTATATGCACATCCACACACAAATACATTCTCATACTTATTAACCACATACGCAAACGCATCTGATTTCCCTTGATCTTTTTTGTTCCGAGAGGGGGCTCTCCTTTCTCCCTCTATTAGATTGAAGGTTTTAAAACGTTTCACCCCATTAGTTTACGGCTAATAACACGCTTCACCTCATGCAGGTGTCAATTTCATTTCTGGACGAGCGATATCGAGCCTGTAACTTAGAAGAAATCGGCCTTCGGCTGGGACTGTACACATTTACCTTTGGGGGGAGTCTGGGTGAGTATCTTTCAGTTAAAGAAAGTCAGGGAAGGCGTTTTCGTTTGCCTAGGGGACAAACATAAAACGCAATGTTTGAAAATGGCCAAATCAGACAAAAACAAGCAAAAACCTATTACGTCTTAAAACAGTAGGCTGAATGGGGCCGAAGGGATACATGCCAAAGAGAGAGGGAGAGAGAGAGAAAAAAAAGCGAGGTGGGCTCCCTTAACACATGTTCAAATATATTAATTCTGGTACTATATTAAAGCTACTGACCACGTTACTTCATAATTTATTCCATTATTCTAGATACATATCACAAACAGAACCACCACAAAACAGACAAATAGTAAAGCCGGTATCACACGAGAGCTTTTATTGTCAACATTCAATGATCAACATTTTCTGGCAACATTTCTGAAATATTTTGCACTGGTATCGGAAACTAGACTGATGGTAGATGAATTTAGGTAACGGAAAAGTAATAAATGTTTACCCTATGAGCTGCCAGACCAGTGTTAAGGATAAATGTTGAGTGAAAAAGCGCTCGTGTGACACCGGCATAACGCACAGTAGTGAAAATAATACCCTCGAGCCCTACGACATCACCAGCTGACCGGGTAATTAAAAGGCTAATAACGAAATTTAATTAAAAATCACATTAGCTAAGAAACATCAATGGTATAATCCTGTGTAGCGTGCTATCGTGTATATATAGCTCAATAATTTGGTAGTGTAACAATATATTTTTTACATTTACATTCATAAATAGTACACTAATATACTAGGTTAGGTTAGGTTAGGTTTTGGTTAAGTTAATAGGCATCTGAAAAACAGTTACCCGCTACACAGGATCTTACCAAATCAATTACATCGTAAAATATAGATTGCATAAATTATAGCAAAACGAATATTAATGAAAGACGGTCCCTAACTAATTAGACAGTAAAATATATATTAGAACAGAGGCTATCAAAGAAGAACATAATTTAGCAACCAAAATGTGTAGTAAGAAATTGGATTCCCTTTCTGCGGGTTTCCTATATATCATCTTTGAAACCCTTCAAATCAAGACAAAAATTCAATTTAAAAGCAAGGAAAAGGCCAAGTGAACGATAATGATGTTTAGCAGGATAAATATAAGGAAGATGCCTGAAGATAAAATAGGGATGAACAGTCGAATATCAATAATATAATACGATGGACAAGACTAAGGTAAATGGTGCTAAGCCAACCATTGCATGAATATTATAGTTTTTTCCACCAACTGACTTCACATCTAAACTCAATTAATGAAATCAACAAATACATGTGGCACTCCAAGGACTCGAACCTAGGATACTCACACCGAAATTCCGCGCACTTTTGCATTACGCTATCAAGACAGTTAACCCCTTCATTACCGATGCCGTCCTTTTAACTTTATCTTGGCTACTAATAGACGATTGTATTCAGTTAAAAAGGGGCCTGCAGCAACTAAGAGGCATCCAACTATCTCACTTAACCATTTCTACTACCACAGATCCTTCTTAAACTGCACACAAACGTCTAAATTTAACTAGAATACAACAAAGAAACGTCGCCGGTACAGAAGACAGTTAAAGACAGACAAACAGAAACAGAGGCAATTAGACTTATATAAGATTGAGATATGAAACATAGATCGAGGGCTGAAGTGATGAGGGGAAACAGGAGACACACTTGTAGATGGGTAGTTTCGATTAAGGGGAGATGGTTCACTTTTTGGACGATTTTTGCATGTATTCATTGTTTTTCTAGTTTCCTCCCTAGACATCCATCAAATTAAAACAAAACATCCATTAGATCCCCCTTCTAGAATAATTTGTACATTTTTCGGTAGACAAATTTCCCGGCCGAAGGCCGGTTCTTCCAACATTACAGGCTCACTATCGTTCGCGAAAGGTCTTAACATCGACTAACTAATGAGGCAAACATCTTAACATCTGAAAACTAATGGGGCTAAACATGAGGAAGAAAGTGGTCAAAAAAACCGGCCCATCCCCCCTTAATAGGAGAAAAAAAGGTCACCTAATCACCTAAGCATAATAAATACTGATTAAACCTTTGCCTGCAGAAGAAAAAATAATAATAATAACATTCTTGAGCTCAATGGAATCGCAGTTGGTGGTTAATTGTTTTTGTAACGGCGATGTCTTTTTAATTTCATTCTAGCTATGTTTAGACTATTTTGCGTTGTTTAAGAAGGATCTGTGGTAGAAAAAGGGATCAGGTAAGATAGTTCAACGCCTATTAATTGCTGCAAACCATTTTAAAACTGAATAAAATCGTCTAATAGTAGGCAAAATAATGTTAAAAGGAAGGCACCGGTACTGAACGGGTTAAAGGAATTGGAAAACATAGCATTGGAATATAATATAAATGAAATGACATTCAATCTCGATCTCTTTCGTTTTGTCATTCCTGATCTGGATACAATCTTCCTAAGGCATCAACAAATATATGGAAAACTGTCAGCGGGTTCATGGGAAATAAGAAAACAAATCAATGTGTTATAAGAGGGAGCCGTAATAGAAAAATGAAAAGATGGAAGTTGAGGATAATAAATGATAGTAAAAGAAGGAAATGTGCTTAGTAGAGATGCTGGCCATATTTTATTTGAAATAATTCATAAATATTTCCTATCACATATACAGCACACACACGTAGGTGAGCCGAGTATACAGTTAAAGGGGGCCCACCTCGCTTTTTGTTTATCTTTCTCTTCCTTTCTCTTTGGCCTGTATCCATTCGGCACCATTCAGCCTACTGTTTTAAGATGCTTAGCCCCATCCAGGTGTCAAAGTTTTCCTGGCGAGCGGTAGCGAGAAAGCTTATATATATTTTTGTTTTGACAGCAAGCTAAATTTGTACATTTTTTGATAGAAAAATTTCTCCGGCGAAGCCGGATTTCTCCATACAATGTTGGCTTGCTATCGCTCGCCAGGAAGAAATCGACACCTAGATGGGGATAAAAGTCTTAAATCAGTTAGCTGAATGGGGCCGAATGGATGGGGCCAGAGAAAGAGAGAAAAGGAGATAAAAACAAAAAACGCAGGTGACCCCCCTTAACGCACACAAACACACACGCGTCTTCACTTACATTTATTCCAACATACACGCACACACAGAGGCATTCACACAATTTCACTCAATCACACACACACACACACACACATACGCACACTATCACTCTCATTAGCTGAAACATCCCAAGAGCCACCAGATCTCCAGGTAACATGTTAGCGAGACAAGTTGCAAGGTTTGTTAGCACTGCAAGAACATCAACTTGCCTTTTGTGATTGATTGAGTTTTCTATTGGTAAACTCCATGGCTAAATTGTATGGTCAACTGTATAAAAACGGTCCTCACAAAAGAGTCATAATCAGTTTATGATCCATTTTTTGCAAAACGTAGTTCCATTTTAAGAGAAAGTTATTTTATTTATTAGTATATTTGTTTTGGTATATAATTAATTATTTAGTTAATATTCAATTTTTTGTGTTTCATCCCTACACCTCTATCAAGCTTTAATAATAACTACAATGGTGATGGGCTGGTCTATCAGAGTGAGACCTGAGCGATCTCTGCCATACCCATAGCTTACTCTGACTGTTCCTTTTACTTATATATTTTCTAGATCTCGAGTGACGGCGTCTCTTCCGTGGATTGACCTCCCAATCTACCAAGATTGGAAGCTAAAGCGTCACATTATTCCTTTGCCCCTCAACTTTCTCTTCATAATTGCTGAGGGGCACAGGGCCCTGGGTGGAGCTTTGGTTTCCCGGGCGTTTACGCACCCTCTCAGCCCCCCGCCATGGAGTGGCTTCGGTCACCCAGGCTTTATTGTGGTCGGCAGGGAGGGTTCTGTGGGGTCGCTCGTTTATGGCCTTGGCCTTACTCGGGGCCTTGGGGCTGTTCGGCCAGGCAGCTTGGGGAACAACAACAACAACAACAACAAAATAAAAAATACTTCGAGATAAATTTGTACATCTTGTGGTAGAAAAATGTCCCTCCAAAATTACAGGGTCGCTATCGCTTGCCAGGAAAATATTGACACCAACATGGCACGAAAGTTCTCTAATTGGACAAGGAAATGAGGTGAAAGGTCTTAAAATCTCAAAACTAGTGGGGCTAAGCACGAGAGAAAAGGGGTCCAGACGAAAACAAAATCATTCCTTTAATAAACATGTAATTTATTGACAAATTTTGTAATGTCATGTCAGATGAAGGTAGAAATATTTTATGAAAGACATTATCATCTCAACCTTGGACAAATAATAATACATATATAAAAAAAACACATCTTTTATCAACTCTGCGTAAGCAGAGTGGTATCGCTCCCCGTATAGTGGTACATGCTAACCGAAATGTCTGTCCGTCTGTCTGTCCGAGAACTCCTCCTAGACCGTTTGACGGATTTTCACCAAACTTCACACGAACCTTCGTCGGCGTGAATTCGACGGTAATTAAATTTGTCTTTTTTGAATTTGTGCAATAGATATGATCTTAGGTCCTAAAAATTGTTCCCCCCCCCCCTCAACCAGCCTCCCCCCCCCCCCCCCCCTACTACATGGTCATGGTAGTAGTGATGATTGTGACAAGTAATGATGATAGTTGTAGTTATAATGATGACATTAGTGACGATGGTGACAGTAGTAGTGATGATGGTGAGTAGTAGTGATGATGGTGAAAATTGTAGTGATGATGACAGTAGTAGTGATGGTGAGAGTAGTAGTGATGATGGTAAGAGTAGTGATGACTATAATAGTAGTAGTGTTGATGATAGTAATGGTGATAGTGACTAGTAGTGATGATGGTGACCCATCGCAGAGTTGGGTATGCCGTTTTGATTTTGGGCGAAACGGCACGGTGTATTCCTATTTTTTATTTTATTTTCCTCTATTATATAATTATTATTTTTTCTTTTTCTTGGGGGTGGCCGACTCAAGACAGAGCAAGAACAGAAAAACAAAACAGCGAACAAGTATATGTAGGTTAAATTAAGTATGAGCTCTTGATTAACCCCTACTGTACCGGCAATGTCTTTCTTACTATATTCTGGCTATTATTAGACGATTTTATTAAGTTTATAAAGGACCTCTAGCAATTAACAGGCTTCAAACTATCTCACTTAACCCTTCTGACTACCACAGAGCCAACTTAAACTGCATAAAATCGTCTAAATATAGCTAGAATAAAGTTAAAAACACGTCGCTGGTACAGAATGGGTTAATTGTTATGCAAAATTAATTATAGTATATTATTATACTTTACAAATATGTGTTTTAGTTATAGCCTATATACTATAGGTTTAACCAGTTCAGTACCGGTGACATCCTTTTAATTATATTCTGGCAATGATTAGACGATTGTATTCAGCTTAGGAAGGATCTCTAGCAATAATAAGGCTTCAAACAATCTCAACCAACCCTTTTAACTACCACAAATCCTTCTTAAGCTGCATAATATCGTCTAAATATAGCTAGAATAAATTTTAACAAGACGTCGCTGGTACTCAAAGGGTAAATATATATTACTAGCAGGGGTACCCGGCGTTGCCCGGGTAATCACCATAATCACCATCACTACTACCACCACTAATACTACCATAATCACCATCATCAATCACTACTACCACAATCATCACAATACTACTACCATAATCACCGGCCTCGACCTCCCTGTGCCTCATTAAACGGCAACCTCGATTTCGGCCGCTAAATGACCTCCGATTTTGGATCTGACCTCATCCGTACCCCCATTTTGGGGGGCTGCGAACAGCTTTCGTTCCATACACCTTTTCGATCGGAGGCCTCCTTCTGCCCCAAACGGCCATTTTTCCGATTTCGCGCCCATTTTCTCCGGCCCTTTCACCCTGGGGAATTCTATTTTTTCACTAAAACCTGCCTAGGGACCCCCTTACTATGCATACCAAGTATGAATGCTCTGGCTTTAAAAATGTGGCCATGCATAAAGAACAGACACACAGACAATCGAAAATATAATATAGGTAATCCACTGGATATTGGGTAAGTATTACCATTTGTTAGCCGTGGATAAGGTTCAATCACTGATTGAAACTACTTCGAAACATTAGGCTTGAACTTCAATCAGTTTTCTCTCACTTTTTACTATCAAAGAGAACGTGGGGTTATAAGAACGGGATCAATAACTTTAGTATTTTGTCTTATACAGGTACAGTCACGAGCATAAATACTGTGACACCAAGCAGATGATATTCGCCCCTTCGTCTCCAAAGGTATTGCGAAACTTTGTATTCAAACTCACAATGATTTCTATATATCATTCTAGCTACCGCCAAACGATTTTATTCAGCTTAGTATAAACCTCTCGTGAGTATAAACCTCTCGTGATGAAGGAGTTGGCGTTATCTGGTTGATGTCGCAGTATTCATGCTCGTGACTGTACAATCGTGATCAAGACATTCTAGATTTTTTTTTTTAGAGACACAGTAAGGACGCACGGTCGAACTATTTTGGAAAACTGCTTGAGACATTTAGATCACATTTACTTCGATTTGTTAGTTAATCCATGCAGTACGGTACCGGTGACATTGTTAGTTAATCCATGCAGTACGGTACCGGTGACATTGTTAGTTAATCCATGCAGTACGGTACCGGTGACATTGTTAGTTAATCCATGCAGTACGGTACCGGTGACATTGTTAGTTAATCCATGCAGTACGGTACCGGTGACATTGTTAGTTAATCCATGCAGTACGGTACCGGTGACATTGTTAGTTAATCCATGCAGTACGGTACCGGTGACATTGTTAGTTAATCCATGCAGTACGGTACCGGTGACATTGTTAGTTAATCCATGCAGTACGGTACCGGTGACATTGTTAGTTAATCCATGCAGTACGGTACCGGTGACATTGTTAGTTAATCCATGCAGTACGGTACCGGTGACATTGTTAGTTAATCCATGCAGTACGGTACCGGTGACATTGTTAGTTAATCCATGCAGTACGGTACCGGTGACATTGTTAGTTAATCCATGCAGTACGGTACCGGTGACATTGTTAGTTAATCCATGCAGTACGGTACCGGTGACATTGTTAGTTAATCCATGCAGTACGGTACCGGTGACATTGTTAGTTAATCCATGCAGTACGGTACCGGTGACATTGTTAGTTAATCCATGCAGTACGGTACCGGTGACATTGTTAGTTAATCCATGCAGTACGGTACCGGTGACATTGTTAGTTAATCCATGCAGTACGGTACCGGTGACATTGTTAGTTAATCCATGCAGTACGGTACCGGTGACATTGTTAGTTAATCCATGCAGTACGGTACCGGTGACATTGTTAGTTAATCCATGCAGTACGGTACCGGTGACATTGTTAGTTAATCCATGCAGTACGGTACCGGTGACATTGTTAGTTAATCCATGCAGTACGGTACCGGTGACATTGTTAGTTAATCCATGCAGTACGGTACCGGTGACATTGTTTTTATTATATTCTGGCTGCTAGTAGACGAATTTGTTCAGCTTAGGAAGGACATCTACACATAACAGGCTGCAGACTATAGGCCCACATGCTTTCATAAATTTCATTTGGAAGTGTTTGGTGTTGGGAGTGAAATAGATAAATATGATTAATCCTTATAGCTACCATATATACTTCCTAAGCCACATGCATTTGTCTAAATATAGCTGGGATAAAATTAAAAAGACGTAACTGTACTCATGCGTAAATGCTTGCATGCCTTGTCGCAGCGTCAATAACGTTTTCCTCCACATTTTCTATATATTTTCGCTTTCTCCATCTTTCACTTGAGCCAATACATGTAATTGTATTTATCCGTAGTGTAGCGTATTGCTATTTTACGTTTATAATCTCGCGTATAATCTCGGTATAATTAATTTAGGTAAGTCTATTTATGTGTTAATGTATATACCCGTAGTGTATTTTACTTAAATGTTCTTGTATATATGATTATACTATTCCTTGTCCCGTCTGCATAAGCCGTATGTCTCATCTCACTTTTGGTATTCTCTCTGTACTTACCCTATTGAATGGCCAGTTTAAATACTAACCCTTATAGCCTTGAGAAATCGTTCTTTTATAACCTAAATGTAGTATAAAGTTTTCTATAGACGATAATTAGCGTTCGTAGGTTTAGTTTATATGCCCGGTATCCATTTAAATCGGTCCCAGATTAGATGAAGTAGCAACATAAGGTGGGGTTGTTGATGTGCGCATGATCGGGCAAGCACGGGTACCAACTGAACGTATGATAGTCACCTCTTACCTACCGTAGTCATTTGTACCATAACCTCTACGTTGTTCCATATTTAGTACCCACGTATGAGAGTAAAAACAAGAGTAATATTAGTTTTATATTTACCTGATAGAAAATATTAATTCACGTGAAGACTATTGTGTGTGTATTTCATTGTGTGTATTTCATTGCGTCTCCCGTGAATGGTTGGCAGACCGGAAGCTCCACCCTCCCTGCCTCTCCTCTCACTCGCATGTTTCCCCGGGCCGTGCGTCGTGTGTCTCTTATAATTTGTGTGTTTTATTTGTTTGCGTGTGCGATTAATGGCTTGCAACCTCACCTGGATACTAGCTTGCGTGTGGGTCATCTGGATACTAGGTTACGTGTGTTCTCCATGTACGTGTGCGTTACTGTAGCAGAGTAACTAGTGAAGTGACCGTTCTGGACTAAGGCTTGACTCTTCCGTTCTTCGTAGGTGGTGATGGCGGCTGTGAGATTGCCCTGTGCTGACTGGACTTCCGAGTTGGCTGCCTCCCTGACTTCCGCAAGGTAGGTTGTTGTTCTGGAGTTTATTTCTGGCGTTAAATGTTTTTTTTTTCTTCTGGCATTGGACTCGTTTTCCTTTCTATGTATTTTTGTGATTTTGTATTTGTCACATTCATACCCATCCGTACCCACCTAAGCTCATCCACATCAATCCACTGGCATCCACACCCACCCACACCCACCCACCATCATCCACAACCACCCACCCCCCACCACACCCTCACACCCATCCACACCCTCACACCCATCCACCACACCCTCACACCCATCCACCACACCCTCACACCCAGCCACTACCATCCACACCCTCCCACCGACATCCACACCCTCCAAACCCTCCCACCGACATCCACACCCTCCCACCGACATCCACACCCACCCACCACCATCCAAACCCTCCCACCCTCCCACCGACATCCACACCCACCCACCACCATCCAAACCCACCCACCACCATCCAAACCCACCCACCACCATCCAAACCCTCCCACCGACATCCACTCCCGCCCCCGACATCCGCACCCGCCCACCGACATCCGCACCCGCCCACCGACATCCGCACCCACCCACCGACATCCACACCCACCCACCGACCACACCCACCCACCGACATCCACACCCACCACCGACATCCACACCACCCCCGACATCCACACCACCACCGACATCCACACCCACCCCCGACATCCACACCCCCCCGACATCCACACCCACCCACCGACATCCACACCCACCCACCCCCGACATCCACACCCACCCACCGACATCCACACCCACCCACCGACATCCACACCACCCACCGACATCCACACCCACCCACCGACGTCCACACACCCACCGACATCCACACCACCCACCGACATCCACACCCACCCACCGACATCCACACCCACCCACCGACATCCACACCCACCCACCGACATCCACACCCACCACCCACCGACATCCACACCACACCCACCCCACCCACCCACACCCACCGACATCCACACCCACCCACCGACATCCACACCCACCCACCGACATCCCACCCACCACGACCCACCGACATCCACACCCACCCACCCACCGACATCCACCCACCCACCCACCGACATCCACACACCCACCCACCGACATCCACACCCACCACCGACATCCACACCCACCCACCGACATCCACACCCAACATCCACACCCACCGACATCCACACCCACCACATCCACCACACCCACCCACCGACATCCACACCCACCCACCGACATCCACACCCACCCACCGACATCCACACCCACCCACCCCCCGACATGCACACCCACCCACCGACATCCACACCCACCCACCGACATCCACACCCACCCACCGACATCCACACCCACCCACCGACATCCACACCCACCCACCGACATCCACACCCACCCACCGACATCCACACCCACCCACCGACATCCACACCCACCCACCGACATCCACACCCACCCACCGACATCCACACCCACCCACCGACATCCACACCCACCCACCGACATCCACACCCACCCACCGACATCCACACCCCCCCACCGACATCCACACCCACCCACCCACCGACATCCACACCCACCCACCGACATCCACACCCACCCACCGACATCCACACCCACCGACATCCACACCCACCCACCGTCATCCACACCCACCCACCGTCATCCACACCCACCCACATCCACCCACCGACATCCACCAACATCCACACCCACCCACCGACATCCACACCCACCAACCCACCCACCGACATCCACACCACCCACCCACCCACCGACATCCACACCCACCCACCCACATCCACACCCACCCACCACCGACATCCACACCCACCCACCCACCCACCACATCCACACCCACCCACCCACCCACCGACATCCACACCCACCCACCCACCGACATCCACACCCACTCACCCACCGACATCCACACCCACCCACCCCCCCACCGACATCCACACCCACCCACCACCACATCCAAACACACACCCACCCACATCCACACACCCACACCCACCCACCCCCACACCACCGACATCCACCCACCCACCCACCCACCCACACACCACACCCCACCCACCCACCCCACACAACCACCCACCCACACCACCCACCCACCCACCGACATCCACACCCACCCACCGACATCCACACCCACCCACCCACCGACATCCACACCCACCCCCCACCCACCAACATCCACAACCACACCCACCCACCCACCAACATCCACACCACCCACCCCCATCCACACCCCCCCCCCCCCCCCATCCACACCCACCCCCCACCACATCCACACCCACCCACCCACATCCACACCCACCCACCCACCGACATCCACACCCACCCACCCACCCACCCACCCACATCCACACCACCCACCCACACACCGACATCCACGCCCACCCACCGACATCCACACCCACCCACCCACCGACATCCACCCACCCACCCACCCACTGACATCCACACACCCACCCCCCACCGACATCCACACCCACCAACCCACCCACCGACATCCACACCCACACCCACCCACTGACATCCACACCCACCAACCCACCCACCGACATCCACACCCACCCACCTACACCCACACCCACCCACTCACCGACATCCACACCCACCCACCCACCCACATCCACACCACACCCCCCCACCCACCCACCCACATCCACACAACCCTTCCACCCACCCACATCCACACCCACCCACCCCCACCCACCCACATCCACACCCACCCACCGACACCCACACCCACCCACCGACACCCACACCCACCCACCGACATCCACACCCACCCACCCACATCCACACCCACCGACATCCACCCACCCACCCACCGACATCCACACCCACCCACCCACCGACATCCACACCCACCCCCCCACCCACATCCACACCCACCAACCGACATCCACACCCACCCAGCCACCGACATCCACACCCACCTACCCACCGACATCCACACTCACCCACCCACCGACATCCACACCCCCCCACCGACATCCACACCCACCCACCGACATCCACACCCACCCCCCGCCTTCCACACCCACCCACCGACATCCACACCCACCCACCGACATCCACACCCACCCACCGACATCCACACCCACCCACCAACATCCACACCCACCTACCGACATCCACACCCACCCACCGACATCCACACCCACCCACCGACATCCACAACCACCCACCGACATCCACACCCACCCACCGACATCCACACCCACCCACCGACATCCACACCCACCCACCGACATCCACACCCACCCACTGACATCCACACCCACCGACATCCACACCCATCCACCGACATCCACACCCACCCACCGAGATCCACACCCACCCACCGACATCCACACCCACCCACCGACATCCACACCCACCCACCGACATTCACACCCACCCACCGATATCCACACCCACCCACCGATATCCACACCCACCCACCAACCGACATCCACACCCACCCAACAACCGACAACCACACCCACACACATCCACACCCACCCACCCACCAACATCCCACCCACCCACCCACCGACATCCACACCCACCCACCCCCGACATCCACACCCACCCACCACATCCACACCCACCCACCGACACCCACACCCCGACATCCACATCCCACCCCCCGACATCCACACCCACCCACCGACATCCACACCCACCCACCAACATCCACACCCACCCACCGACATCCACACCCACCCACCGACATCCACTCCCACACACCGACATCCACACCCACCCATCGACATCCACACCCTCCCACCGACATTCACACCCACCCACCGACATCCACACCCACCCATCGACATCCACACCCTCCCACCGACATTCACACCCACCCACCGACATCCATACCAACCCACCGACATCCACACCCACCCACCGACATCCACACCACCCACCACCGATATCCACACCCACCCACCGACATCCACACCCACCCACCCACCCACCGACATCCACACCCACCCACCCACCGACATCCACACCCCCCACCCACCGACATCCACACTCACTCACCCACCGACATCCACACCCACCCACCCACCGACATCCACACCCACCCACCCACCGACATCCACACCCACCAACCCACCGACATCCACACCCCCCCCCCCACCGACATCCACACCCACCCACCCACCGACATCCACACCCATCCCCTGACATCCACACCCGCCCACCAACATCCACACCCGCCCACCGACATCCACACCCACCCACCGACATCCACACCCGCCCACCGCCATCCACACCCGCCCACCGACATCCACACCCGCCCACCGACATCCACACCCGCCCACCGACATCCACACCCGCCCACCGACATCCACACCCGCCCACCGACATATATTTCAATCATATATATATATATATATATATATATATATATATATATATAATACTTAAGGTTAACGGTCAAGGTCAAAGAACAAAAGAAGAGTGTTAATAATTGTCTTTAAGCTCTTCCTAAACTGTTTAACCCTTTGTGTACCGGTGACGTCATTTTAATTGTAGTCTAGCTATAATTAGACGATTTTGTGGAGCTTATGAATGATCTGTGGTAGTAAAAATGGTTAATTAGGATAGTTGAAAGCCTGCTAATTTTATGGAGGCCCTTCATAAACTAAATGAAATCGTCCTAATATCCAGTATGAAATGAAACCGACAGAACTGTACTGAACGGGTTACATATCGTCACCAAATTTTCCTGGCAAATTTGGTTGGTCAATGCAACGATTGTCCAAATTTTGTGTTTTTGTTATTCAAAGGTCAAGGTGAATGTTGAAGGTCACAGATTATGGTCACTATTTCTTTCTTATTTATATTTTAAATTTGAATTACACCATATTCAAAATGCTACAAAATAGTGTTTCGCTGACCTTATAGATAAATATTCCAATGGTTAAGATTCAATGTGATCTTAAATGTAATTATATATAATTTATATATACCGGTATATATATATATATATATATATATATATATATATATATATATATATATATATATATATATATATTTCCAGGCAGACATGAACCACCAACTGTCAGGACGAGTGTCCAAACTTTAATCCACTATACACAAGTATCCTCTATCACGCTGTGGTATAGTGGATTAAAGTATGGGTTGTTCTGACTGTCGGTGGTTCAAGTCCGGCTGTGAGCATAAAAAAACATTTAGTATGTATATATCTATATATATATACTGTATATGAACCGATTTTACCTAAGAGATTCAATGCTATTTGTAGAATAATTCTAGGTCGCAGAGTTGCGTATGCATTTTTTTTTTTTTTTTTTTTTTTTTTTTTTGGTAATGCGAAGACATCATCTCAACCTTGGACAAATAATAATACATATATAAAAAACATCTTTTATTGATTGTTGTTGTTTCAAATGCTAAAACGGCAAGATAAAACCCTTTAATTTGTGACTGGAGGCGAGGTTTAGGGGTTCACACACCTGCAAATAGATTTTCGCATGCATCCCCGACTACTTCAAAGCAAATACTTGTTCTACCATGTTTAAGTCCATGTTTTTTTGTCTTCTATATTCCAACTACTCCCTCTCGGGCATAGGCTGAGAGCCTATACATTCAACCATTATGAAGCCTGTGAGGTCTCGTTCCAGTCTAAGGGGTGAGACATGTGAAGCACTTTTTGCTGCTACCAGCCCCTGCCATCTTGCCTTCGCAGGATGCATGGGGCTTAGTTTCACACTCATGGCTCGAAGCAGCCCCATCTCTGAAGTTGCCTCGCTCCATTGCTTCACTGTCTCATCCCCCAGACTCGGACCCTCACTCTCAGAACGCCACCTATTGAGCAATGAACTCACTAAGCATTGCACCCCTGTAGCACATTTTGAATATGGGAATATTCATACAGTGCTATTTAATCAGGGAACAGTGAGGGTGTTTAATTGGCGTTTCGGTGGGCTTTGTGGTAATGCACTGTTACTAGGTACAACACAAATTCCATCCCAATAATATCTTCCGATTGACATATCGGGATTTGAACCCGGGTCCATTGGATTACCAGTGGTGTGTTGGTTGGCTTCAGATCGAGTACTGCATGTAAGCACAACATATTTATATTTTCAATGTTTATCTCAAAGGCAAACCGGGATGTTAATCTGCTGTACATTATTGCCAGCAAACAAGCTTCGTGTTTTCATAAATTCAACAAAATCTTTAGTCACCCCAAAGGGATTGAAGTAGGCGAGCTATCCCCCCCCCCGCCAAAGGCAGCTTTCTAGGGCCTTTCCTAGCTGATGCTAAGAGGATTCGGTTCTAGTCATGTGGTGATGGGCTGGTTTATCAGAGTGAGATTTGAGCGTTCTCTTCCATACCCATAGCTTACTCTGACTGTTCCTTATATGTATATATTTGCTAGATCTTCTGTGGATTGATCTCTCTACTGCTACCTAGTGGTTGACAAACTGGGAGCCAAAGCGTCACATTTTTCCATTGCCCCTCAACTTTCCCTTCATAATTGTTGAAAGGCACAGGGCCTTGGGTGGGGATTCTGTGTCCCGGGGGTTTCTGCAATCTCCTCAGCTCCTCGCCTGGGAGCGGCTTCGGTCACCTGGGCATTCTTAGTGGTAAAGCAGGTAGGGTTCTATGAGGCACTCGGTTATGGCCTTGGCCTTGCTCCGGACCTTGGGGCTGTTCAGTCAGATAGCCTGGGGAACAACACCAACAACAGAATTATGTAACATTATAATTTCAAAGTATACTAAAATCGGCTCATACTTGGCCAGGCTACCTTCTAATTGAAATCATATAAAATTTGCTTACACAGGAATATATTATAATCATAATATTATTAACTAAAATTGGTAATTTTAAATATCCTTCGTGTAAATGGATCTTTATAAAGTAGCATATATTTTCCCCATAATTTAGCTGCTTCTAAGTACATTACTTTTTTGTTAAATTACCTTCTAGCATTTTAGATTTGATTTTCACTGTATAATTTTCCTCTGTTCATACTCTCCCACCGGAAATAGGCTTTCCTTAGCCTTTATATTCGATACTAAAATCGATGAAGTTTGCAGGTCTAATTAACAGTTGAAGAGTCAGACGCACCCAGGCTTACCCAAGTAGAAAGTGCTTGAACATCTATAAATAAGTGTGTTGTGGTTGTTACAATATCCTGCAATATGTAAATAATTTTTTTGAATAATAATAATGACAATGATAGAAAATATAAATGATAGTAAACATTAAATATATACAGGAATATTCGTCAAAACATTCTAGAGCTTCCAGTTTGCCCCCTCTCCGTTCCAGTATTACCAACGCATCGCTACACATGCTACACTCGAAACGCAGCTCATTTTCACGGTTCTTAATTAGTTGACAAGTGATCCCTTTGGTGCTTAATGAAGTTATGAGCTTTTGGAATTGCTCCCTCCACGAAGCGCGTATGACAGAAGCGAAATGACGATATTAGGTAATTAGTGCAGTTCGACCGAGCACACTGTATCATAACGTAGTTTACTGAAAGTGTATCTGAGTAATCTGTACTGTATATTCTGCAAATTAACCCTTTCAGTGCTAGGACGATTGTTTATTTAATTTGTGCTACCATTAAGTGAGTAGATTCAAAATAGTAGTACAGCTGATAAGGAGAATATCGTGCACTTTTTGACTAAAGCATCATACTTTCTACATTCATAACTGTAGTCAGTGTTACCAACAGCAAGCATTATACCTTGGGGTATTGTCAACGTTCTATCCATTTACCTACCTTGCTAATATTGGCCAATCAACTCACTTTCGACATTAAGCTGTAATGATGAGTTTCGATTAGTACTGGGTTTACGTGTATGTGAACGTTTGTGCTTGTATTTGTATTATTTGTATGTGTGAGTGTGAGAGAGAGAGAGAGAGAGAGAGAGAGAGAGAGAGAGAGAGAGAGAGAGAGAGAGAGAGAGAGAGAGAGAGAGAGAGAGAGCTACATAGCTACATAGAGCTACATAGATACACAGACCACACAGACCTCAAGGTCCTTACTAGGCAGTCTGGCCTTACAAACTATATATGCATATATGCATATATACACATACACACATACACATACATACATATACATATACACATATATATACATATATATACATATACATATACACATACATACATATACATACATATATACACATATACATACATATACACATACATACATACATACACATATATACACCGGTACACACATATACACACATACACACACATATACACATACATACATACACACATACATACATATATATACAGTATATATATACATACTGTACAGTGCACACACATACATATACATACTTTTTTTTTTTTTTTTTTCATATCACCCCAGCCCTCTGCAGATAGAGGTCAAGCCTTCCCTTGAAAGCGTTTATTGTGTCGCTCTCCACCACTCTCGCTGGTAGTTTATTCCACTATGTCGCCACACTGTAGGTGAAGAAACTCTTTGTGACATCTAGGTTTGCCTTTTTGGTTTTTAATTTCATTCCATTTCCGCGAGTTTGATTAGTATTGTTTAATGTGAATAGTGCATTTACATCGACTTTGTCGAAACCTTTTAGTATCTTAAAGCACTCAATAAGCTGACCCCTCAACCTCCTCTTTTTTAATGAGAACAGGTTCAATCGTTTAAGTCTTTCTTCATATGGTTTATTTCTTAATGAGGGTATCATCTTCGTCGCTCTACGCTGTACTGACTCAGTCTTACAATGTCCTTGATCAGATAAGGTGACCAGAACTGCACACCATATTCAAGGTGGGGCCTCACCATACTTTTGAACAGTGGCACTATTACGTTTTCATGTTTATATGTAAATTTTCGTTTAATAAAGCCCAATGCTATGTTTGCCTTATTTGCAGCTGCTATACATTGGTCGGAAGTTTTTAGGTTTTCAGATATTAGTACCCCTAGGTCTTTTACTACCGTTGCGGTTTTTATTTGTTTGCCATTCATTTCGTATTTGTATTTCATATTTCTGCTACCAACCTGCAGCACCTGACATTTATCGACATTGAAGGGCATCTGCCATTTTTTCGACTACTCTGATATCTTGTTTAAATCAGATTGCAACGCATTTCTATCATCTTCGTTCAGGACTGTATTTCCTATTTTTGTATCGTCGGCGAATTTGGAAATGGTGTTGTTTACCCCTACATCGATATCGTTAATGTAAATGAGAAACAGGACCGATCCAAGGACTGAACCCTGTGGAACTCCACTAGTGACAGGCTCCCACTCCGATTCCACTCCATTTATCACCACTCTCTGTCTTCTGTCTGTAAGCCAATTTTTTATCCAAGAATGAATTTCACCTTTGATACCTATCCTCTCCAGTTTAGCCAATAGTTTTCGGTGAGGCACCTTGTCGAAAGCTTTTTGAAAGTCCAAGAAGATTATATCTAGTGATTTCGTCATGTCGTTATATGTGAATAGTTTGTTATAAAATTCAATCAAATTTGTTAGGCATGACTTATTTGATCTAAAGCCGTGTTGACTATTTTTGATTAGGTTGTTTGATTCGAGGTAATCTACTATCTTATCTCTAATGATTTTTTCCATGATTTTTCCTACAATTGAAGTTAGGCTAATTGGTCTGTAATTACTCGCTTTGGCCTTGCTACCCTTCTTGTATATCGGCGTAATGTTCGCATCTTTCCAATCACTCGGTACAATCCCCTGTAGTAGTGATAAGTTAAATAGTTGTGTCAGGGGTTTTGCTATTTCGTCCTTGACATTCTTAATTATTTTCGGGTGGAGCATGTCGGGTCCCGGGGTCTTATTTACATTTAAATTACTCAATTTGCTTTGTACTTCGGTAACACTGATGGTGAAATCTCCTATCACATGAGTTGAGGTGTTATTTTCAAGGGTATGATCGATAATTTCTTCTGTGAAAACTGAGCCAAAATATTTGTTGAGCAGATTTGCCGTGTTGTGTCACCTGTTATTGTCTGGCCATCTTCTATTAGCGGTCCGATTCCGCTTTTGATCTGTTTATTTTTGTTTACGTAACTGTAGAATTTTTTGGGGTTTGTGGCACTTTCTCTGGCAATAGTCATTTCGTAATTTTGTTTGTTCGCCCTAATTATTTTTTCACTTCCCTTCTACTATTTTTGTACAAGTTTTTAATTACTTCAGTGTTTGTGTTATTTTTTACAAGTTTGTGGAGTTGATTCCTTTTCCTTATTGCCTTGCCAATGTCTCTACTGTACCAAGGGGGCATACTTGATTTCGTATTACGTTTTGGTTTCATGGGTACAAATTGTTTATGCGCTTCTGTAATTGTAGACTTAAAATGTCCCCATAGTTCATTTACTTCGTTTATGAGGTTTGAGTGTATGTTTGATAGCGATTCCTTAAGTCCGTCATAATTTGCGTTTTTGAAGTCCGAAACCATTCCTGTTGTTTTTACTGAGGAATATTTGCTTATAACGTTGATTCTTAAGATTTTATGATCGGACGTTGCCAGATGTTCACCTACATCCAGGTTTGATAATAAATTTTCTTGGGTAGTGATTACGAGGTCTAATATATTCCTGTCTCGCGTCGGCTGTTTTACGTGTTGAGTCAAAAAATTGTCCTGGATGAAGCTTGTCATTAGGCGTGACTCAGCATTTTTTCCGGTCAGGGTATTCCAGTCAATTAGGGGGAGGTTATAGTCACCTAGTAAAACTGTTTCGTCGGAATTAAGGGTTTTCTCTAGTATTTCATAAAAAAGAGAGAGAGAGAGAGAAAGAGAGAGAGAGAGAGAGAGAGAGAGAGAGAGAGAGAGAGAGAGAGAGAGAGAGAGAGAGAGAGAGAGAGAGAGAGAGAGAGAGAACATGATACAGGTACCAGACCCATACCATCACTCGGACAAGGTAGGGTCCCCGATGCTTGTTTATCCCACATTTGCATCGATTTTACATCTCTCATCCTCCCCCCTCTCAACCTTTCTCTCTTTACGTCTCTCTATCATATTCTCCTTCCCCTTATTCCTCTTATTTAATAGTATTTTCCTTAGTCAGTTTATTGTTAAATACTTAATAATATTTCGCCTTGCAATTCACAACCTACATTTAGTTTTTCATTTTCAAGTTTATCAATATTGTCTCCTTCCATAATCTTGCATGTTCTGTTTTGTAATGCTTGTCTATCACATCCAGCATATTCGTCGAGTCTCGTATATATGAGGTCTCCTGTGAGCACCTTGGGCAGGTGCCCAACCCCGAAAGAGGTTGAAATAGGGGAGCTATCCCTCCGCCAAAGGTGGCTTTCTAGGGCCTTTCCTAGCTGATGCTGAGAGGATTGGGTTCTAGTCATGTGGTGATGGTCTGGTCTATCAGAGTGAGAACTGAGTGATCTCTGCCATACCCATAGCTTACTCTGACTGTTCCTTTTACTTATATATTTTCTAGAACTCAAGTGACGGCGTCTCTTCCGTGGATTGACCTCCTAATCTACCAAGATTGGAAGCCAAAGCGTCACATTTTTCCTTTGCCCCTCAACTTTCTCTTCATAATTGCTGAGGGAACAGGGCCCTAGGTGGGGCTTTGGTTTCCCAGGCGTTTCCGCACCCTCCTCAGCTCCCCGCCTATGGGGGTGCTCAGTTATGGCCTTGGCCTTGCTCGGGACCTTGGGGCTGTTCGGCCAGGCAGTCTGGGGAACAACAACAACAACAACAAAACAATATTCCTTCATCTTGCAACACATGCCCTCCAGTTTACAGCCAAGCTTCAAATGCGCTTGACCCAGTTACTCTCATAATTATATTCCTTCTACTTGACCAAACCACTTCAGCTTTCCTGGAGGTATGATTCTTACTACTGGTATTTGTATGTAGGTATCATCGTTTTGTAGGCGTGCCTTCGATTGTTTATGTTACAGCTTAGTACCATCCATTCTCCGTACCCTTTCCATTGCAGTATTTCATCATTCTATCTATTGCCAGTCGCCCTAGTACATGACAGGGTGGCCACGAACAAACCACTTCCAGGCCGCCCTATCTGCCACATACATCTCTCGACTCCATCATTCTCGGTCTGCCCCTCCCTCCCACCCCTTCTACCTCATTTCGATATTTATGCAAATTAAGAGGAGGCAGACCGTTTTTCTGGACCCCCTTCTCCCAAATGTTTAGCCCAACTAGTTTTGAGATTATAAGACGTTCGGCCCATTAGTTTGGCGATTTTAACACCTTTTGACCCATTTCGTTGTCAATTTCAAGACCTTTCGTGCCATTTAGGTGTCGAATATTTCCTAGCGAGCGATAGCGAGCCTGCAATTTTAAGAGTAACCGGCCTTCGGCCGGAAATTTTTTCTACCGAAAAATGTACAAATTTATCTTAAAGGGGTGTCTAGGGGGGGGGGGTTTTCTAAGCTTGATGGAGGTCTAGGGAGGAAACTAAATAAATATATGAATAAATTAATTAATAGACCAAACAAACGGCCAGCCTCCCCTTAACTTGGCATTTGTGTGCAAAACCTCATGCTTCTCCATCATAAGTATTATGCTGTTCACGACCAGTAATACAGAGGAGGAGTATGATCATTTTACAATTGTAATAGTTCCTTAACCCTTTTCTGTACAAGTGACGTCCTTTCTAATCTAACAATATTTAGACGATTGTGTGCAACCTAATAAGGATATGTGGTAGCTCAAAGGATACATGTAGATAGTCTGTAGGCTTTTAATGGTTAGAGGTCCTTCCTAAGCTGAATAAAATCGTCTAATTGTAACCAAAGCATACTGAAAAGGACATCACCGTTACAGGATGGGTTAAACGTAATTTTTCATATTTTAAGGGAGCCCACCTCGCTTTTTGTTTCTCTCCCTCTCTCTTTGGCTTGTATCCATTCGGCCCCATTCAGCCTACTGTTTTAAGACGTTTACCCCCCCCCATCCAGGTGTCAATATTTTCCTGGCGAGCGGTAGCGAGCCAGCATATATATATATATTTGTTTTGACAGCAAGCTACCTTTGTACATTTTTCGATACAATAATGTCTCCGGCGAATCCGGATTTCTCCATACAATGCTGGCTCGCTATCGCTCGCCAGGAAGAAATCGACACCTGGATGGGGATAAACGTCTTAAAACAGTTGGCTGAATGGGGCCGAATGGATACAAACCAGGGAAAGAGAGAAAAGGAGAGAAAGATAAAAAACACCGGTGACGTACAATAATTGTAGTATAGTTAATGCTACACCACTACTGACACTTATCATGATAACTCCTGTAGATAGCATATTTTATTAATGCTATAGTGTTTTATTAATAATCGCAACACTTCTATAACTATGTCTAAGAATTCAAATCATTTTGCAATATTTTTGGATAACTCAAATTGCCCTTCTCCCCTTATGAACCT
The DNA here is from genome assembly GCA_032716605.1 of Paralithodes platypus. NCBI lineage: Eukaryota > Metazoa > Arthropoda > Malacostraca > Decapoda > Lithodidae > Paralithodes > Paralithodes platypus. The sequence continues at coordinate 15,911,416 of CM064498.1, read as the reverse complement.
CACTATATGAATCTGGACCAATTATCGCTTGCATCACGCTATAAAAGCAACATAACTCGCCAAACTGGCATTAGGAATTATATGAAGCCACTCGGGAATTAGGAGTAATAACAACGTGCTTAATATAGACTGTGTATTGAGACAGACACTTGGTATTAATGGAATATTCGTCTACAACCATAAAATTTTAAGTTTTTACAGTAAATTGTCAAGCGTATCCAACCAATGCACAAACTTTTTTTTCTTCAAATGTTGCACTTGCAATGGGGAAAAAAGGGTGGTAACGGTGTCTTCACCTCACGGGAGCATTGAGCCATCCTGTTGTTTATAGGGATCGATCGATGTTCATCCAGGTTTAGGATGAGGCTGTAGTCACCAGATGAGCAGGTGGCAGGGTAGTACTCTTGGAGATAATGTTAAGGTAGTTGATACGGCTAACCAAAAGTTCTGTTTCATGACCCAGCCTCCTTTTTGCTGACTTTTACGATTCCTCATTATGACAGATAGTAATCCCTGCTTAATGGTAAACTATTTAATGTTCTTCGTATTTTCATTATAAAACACAACCAATGTACATCGCACGCAAACAATCCAAAATTATAGTATACATAGCTACATAGCTCAATATATAGATTGTAGTTTGTGTCTTTCTTTAAATTATGCACATTGCCGTCAGCTTTAATGTTTACAATTCGACTTTATTGCAAGCTATTAATATTTCCTCATACCGAGGTTCGAATCCCGGTAGGATCACACGTTTTTATTAATTTCATTGGGTGGTGTTTGGTGTTGGGAGATAAATTAATAAATTAGATTATCAATAGGTTCAGGGTCGGTCCTAAGTGATCTGTGCCACATAAAATATTCCTTACTTTTGCTTAATCATTAGGCTATGTATAGTGCAGTTGGGTACAGTACATGCTTGGATTAATGTCCATTATTCGATAAATGGATATGAATCGTGATCAAGTGCTGTACTTAAAACTGTCTTGATGGTGTAATAGTTAGTGTTTAAGATCTGTATGCGCTAACCCAGGTTCGAATCCCAGCAAAATCACATGCTTTCATTAATTTCATTGGGTGGTGTATGATGTTGGGAGTGAAAATAATAAATTAGATTCGTATGTATTATGTTTTCCTCTCCCTCTAGGTTCCGCCTTAACATTCTCCCCTAATGCTCCTCCAATCACGTATTCAAACCTGCGCGAGTTGTTTCTCCTCCATTGTCTTTGTTTTCTTTTGTCTCCTTCCTTAAGCCGGTATCACAAGAGCGCTTTTTCACTCAACATTTATCCTCAACACTGGTCTGGCAGCTTCTGAGGTCAACATTATATACATTTTTGTTGCCCAAATTCATCCACCATCAGTCTAGTTTCCGATAACAGTGCAAAATATTCCAGAAATGTTGCCAACAAAATGTTGATCATCGAATGTTGACTATAAAAGCACTCGTGTGATACCGGCTTTATGAGGGTAACATACGAACACCTTCCCGGCAATTTTCCTTGAGCAAGTTTTGTTCTTGTCATATTTCGGGACATATTATCATTGCAATCGGGAACTAGACTAATGCTAGATGATCTTATTGAACTAGAATGTTGCAAAGCATAAATTAATTAGCGACCATACCACAAAAGCCTGAATACAATTTCCAGTAAGAGCGGTAGTGTGCCACCGTCCTTCGTCTCTGCTCCTCCTCTGCGTCTCAGTCTTTTCTCTTCTCAATATCTCTAAAGTTTCTTTTTGTGCACGCTTCTGAAATATATTGCCTACGTAAGGGGAGGCAGACCGTTTGTTTGGTCTATTAATTCATTTATTCATATATTTTTTTAAGTTTCCTCCCTAGACCTCCATCAAGCTTCGAAAAACACCCCCTAGACACCTCTTCAAGATGAATTTGTACATTTTTCGGTAGAAAAATGTGCCGGCCGAAGGCCGGTCCCTCTTAAAATTGCAGGCTCGCTATCGCTCGCCAGGAAATAATCGACACCTAACTGGCACGAAAGGTCTTAAAATTGACAACAAAATGGGGCGAAAGGTGTAAAAATTGCCATACTAATGGGCCGAACGTCTTATAATCTCAAAACTAGTGGGGCTAAACATTAGGGAGAAGGGGGTCCAGAAAAACGGTCTGCCTCCCCTTAAATCAAGCTTTTATTTCACGAGGTCTTTCAATCGCCTCATCTGTTTGCATATTTTTATAGAGCCGTTAACAAAAATTATTTCCTCTTCCACTTGAATGATTCACTTGAAATATATTTAATCAAATTATGTATCTGATGCTTCCTTTTATCCACAATTATTAGTTTACCTTTTACAGTATGTGTCTAGCCAATATCATGCTACACAATTATTTCGTCTTCCTCATTCCCCGATTCTCTTCAGGTGTCTTCACTCTCTCTCTCTCTCTCTCTCTCTCTCTCTCTCTCTCTCTCTCTCTCTCTCTCTCTCTCTCTCTCTTTCTCGCTCTCTCGCTCTCTCTTTCTCTCTCTCTCTTTCTCCCTCTCTCTCTCTCTCCTCTCTCTCTCTCGCTCTCGCTCTCGCTCTCGCTCTCTCTCTCTCGCTCTCTCTCTCTCTCTCTCTCTCTCGCTCTCTCTCTCTCTCTCTCTCTCTCTCTCTCTCTCTCTCTCTCTCTCTCTCGCTCTCTCTCTCTCTCTCTCTCTCTCTCTCGCTCTCTCTCTCGCTCTCTCTCTCTCTCTCTCTCTCTCTCTCTCTCTCTCTCTCTCGACCAAGTTCCAGAATATTACTTTTTCTCTGCCTGCTTTCTTCTACCAAACTATTTCAATCTCCTACTTCTTTTTCCAACTTTCCTCCTTCCCTCCTCTTTATCCCTTCAACCGTTGTTGGTAATATCATGCAATACATTATATCGGGGTGTTCAATTTAATCGTTCTATGATCGCATTTAAGGGGAGGCAGACCGTTTTTCTGGACCCCCTTCTCCCTCATGTTTAGCCCCACTAGTTTTGATATTATAAGACGTTCGGCCCGTTAGTTTGGTGATTCTAACATCTTTCGCCCCATTTCGTTGTCAATGTTAAACCCATTCGTGCCATTTAGGTGTCAATTTTTTCCTGGCGAGCGATAGCGAGCCTTCAATTTTAAGAGGAAAATGTACAGATTTATCTTGAAGGGGGGTCTAGGGGGTGTTTCTTTGTTTTGCTAAGCTTGATGGAGGTCTAGGGAGGAAACTAAACAATATATATGAATAAATGAATGAATAGACCAAACAAACGGCCAGTCTCCCCTTAAGCGATTGAACTGAGCTTAGACAGAACATCAAGGAATAAATGAGTAATACCGACATTAATTACCCTTCTGATTCCCCCAGATCATCCCTTCACAAATAAAAATGGTCTAATTGTTAACAGAATGAAAAGAATATAGGTGCCGTTGCGGGTTTTTTTTAAGTAAATACATTGCATACACAAATCTGCGAAAATAAATACTAGCCGCCCGTATTCGTGCATGTGGTATGCGTGCATCCAGTAATAGAAAGGATATCGCACTGTCAGCTGGTTATTACATAGGAGAGAGAGAGTGAGAGTGAGAGTGAGAGAGATAATTTGGTTTTAGTTAATTACTACTGTACAATCTATGATGCTGTGTCCTCAGATGAAACTATATATTTTGTTTATATGTGTATGGCAGGAGACAAAAGGCAAAGCTGCCTGTAACAAGTGACTCCCCCTCCCCTTTCCTACACACACACACGCACACACACACACACACACACACACACACGCACACACACACACACACACACACACACACACACACACGCATACACACACACACATACACACCCTTGCAAACGAGCTAACGATGTTCCTGTATTTTGAACATACAAGTATAGAGTTGAGGTTGAATACTAGTTTATCTTAACATATTTTCACATACAATATCTGTTCTCCCTGGAACAAACTTTACTCACTATGTTTAAATAGATAATAGATCCTCCGTATAATGATTCCAGTAGAGAGTAGGTAGCATTTTACACAATGGGTGTAGTGCACTATCTCTTTATATCCATTTAGATATATATCCTCGGAATGGACCGCAAGTTCTTTTAGATACTATATATTCCTTGTAACTCCTCGTATACCAGACGGCCCCCGCCCAATCAGATTGGTTGTATTCTATTAGACGGATTGACTAGAAATATATCGTCATTTTAGCATTTTCTATAAACAACAATTAACATTCGTTCGGTTGGAGAAAACCACACACCTTCCAATTGGTCATGAAAACGAGACTGCGATCTTGAAGCTTTAATACATTTTGCGAACCCGATTCTTGGATTACGCACAACGCAAGAGAGAAGACAAGTGAAACAATACAATGTTAGCTGTTAGTGAGTGCAATTTATTAGTATTGTCTTAATATTGATTCTAATGATATGAAAAATTACCGAGTTTATCGTGGCTAGTTTTATTCCCTCGCAAATTGGTTCCATTAATACTGGATGTTGCTCCTTTACCCGAAGCTTCAAATCTAATATGAAGCACTAAATGTCTTAAGCTTTTCAGTAAACGTCATGCTCCCAGAAAATACGGCATTATACTCTGCTATAAATCATACAAATATGTAAACCTAATGTGAAATAATATTAAAGCATGTGTACTTTCAACAAACTCACTCATTACTATCATAATGTCGACCAAGTAATGATTACAAATATGTAACGTAATGCATAACAAATGTAAACAAATACAAATGTAGTGATTGGATGCTAAATACCTTAGAAATTATGAAATATATAAATATATCGACATATTTTTAAATATCTTCAGTATTATTTTCAAGTAATTTGTGTTTACTTTATCCTTTAGCCACAATCATTAACTGCGCTCATCAGATTTCTTTTGTGTCGACCTAGTAAAGACAGCATTATTGGAACCATGTTGTGATGGTGGTCTGTGTGTGTGAGAGTGTGTGTCCGCGATCTCGTGTTATTTACCCTATTCTTCGGCTTCTACTGCCTTGGACTGGCATCGATTATCTGCATCTGTACTCAATATAGGTAAGTGCAGTTGTACAGGTGTGTCAGGTAGTCGTACTCTTCTTCTTCAACGATATATCCTTGGCTTGAATAGAAGGGTTACTTTCAACGGGGCTTAGCAATGCCAGACACTGGAACTATTATTACCGATAATTATACATCACCATAGATCACGGTGCTAGTTTTGCAGTTTTCGGTCAATAAAAGGAGCCGGACCACAGATATTTTCAAGTTTTTTTTTTTTTTTTTTTTTTTTTTTTTTTTTTTTTTATCAGTGTTTATTAATAATTAATATTACCGGAAATTAGTATTTGCCCATTATCTAACAATCTAAAAATATGGCCCCCACTAGTGGGGAGGGCTATGCAGTTCAGGGAAAATGAGGGGGTATTAGTTTATGACCAACCAGTTACGGACCCCATCGATGATTATCAGTGTTTTATCACTTTCATGAACGATACTTTGTTGGTGTACATGTAATTACCGTCGCAAAATCACTATAAGTGAAATACGAGAAACTGTTGGATTGTTTACCCATAACACAGGGAACGTGAGCTGGGTTTAGACCGTCGCGAACCCATAAACAGGGAACGTGAGCTGGGTTTAGACCGTCGCGCACCCATAAACAGGGAACGTGAGCTGGGTTTAGACCATCGGCGAGACAGGTTAATTTTCGGTTAGGTTAGGTTAAGTTAGGCTAATGTTGAAAATACTAAAATGCGACGGTCCTCGGTATTAAACAACACTGTATATCAAATAAAAAATAAAAATAACAACAAATTACCTGAAAAACTCGTAAATGGTTGGTGATAAACTTTAGCCAATGAGGGCTTAAAGGAAATAGCTCTATGTTTTTAGCCATTTTCCGTTGGATACAGAATAAGTAGAGGGGGAAAAATCCCCCCCCCCCCCAGGACTTATAGAAATCCTCATCTTTGTGGCCAGCAGCCAACAAAATTCTCTATTTACCCTATCTGACCATGTAGTTAAATACTTATTTCCAGTATTTTGTCAACCTCTACATCAATGCTTATACCAGCGGGGGTTTGGGGGTTGCAGTCCCCAGGTTTGGTTAGGTTAATGACAAAATAGAGTTTTTGAGTTAAGATTCCCCCCCCCCCCTACTTATTCTGTATTCCACGGCAGCTGTTATTGCCAAATATAGCTATTTTACATGCTGAGGGAAAGTTATTAACTTTGTGTCAACCATTTTCTGTTTCTAAGGCCAACTATGTTTCAATATTATTGTATTTCCTGCAAATTTGACGTTAATTATATTGCATAAGACTCGCGGTAATATTAACAAGTCTAGCTCCCCTTTATTACTTCATGTTTATAATATTAACAAGTCTAGCTCCCCTTTATTACTTCATGTTTATAATATTAACAAGTCTAGCTCCCCTTTATTACTTCATGTTTATAATATTAACAAGTCTAGCTCCCCTTTATTACTTCATGTTTATAATATTAACAAGTCTAGCTCCCCTTTATTACTTCATGTTTATAATATTAACAAGTCTACCTCTCCTTTATTACTTCATGTTTATAATTTTCGTCTTCACTAAAGGCTCTGTAGAGGCAATGAAAGTTGCTTTTGAGTGCGTTTCTAAGTTTTGAGTGTATTTACGATAATGTTCAATCATACGCTCGCGGCGTTATTAATTATTGATTATAACCCAAACTTTCACAGTTAATTTTGATATCAATTATACTGTATAACTGTATACTGTATATATATATATATATATATATATATATATATATATATATATATATATATATATATATGATGGAAGAAGTAAAATATCAAATAATATATACCGTACCGTATATATTTTGTTTTCCGGCTTTTGAATAAGCTAAAAACCTAACTTTTATTAAATAATAATAAACTGGGAGATCAAGAAACTTTTTTCAGAAAATGTTTTGGAATATGTTCAAACAAGAACGCTAAACGTAAGCTTTGTATATTTGTAAGCTCCCCCACAGCATTTGTATGCATATTATTGATGTATACCGAACCTGCACTCTGAAAGTTTTGGATGATTATAACCAATAATAAAGCCGCGATTGTTTCTGGATAATTACTAGCATATTTCATGGTAATAGTACACATGCCATAATTGGAGTTAGTAAGATTGTTTGTAGATACTTGCAAGCTTGCGCTGAAATTTAAATCCTTATTACCCTCCACCCCCACCCAAAAAAAAAAAAACAAGCAATCAAACACTCACTCATACGCATAAAACACACACAAAGCAAAACACATGTCATATAACCTAAGCAATCCAACCATAATTAATTCGCGATAAAATTGCTAGTTTGGTAACATTACAGTATTCCCATGATTCTATAGAATGACCAAAGATCCCATTTTCTTGAGTAGCAATAGGATACATTAGTTTTCGTGAGACTAGGACGAAAATGTTTTTGGAGATAAATAATTTCAGTGAAAGTATTGACTATGATATCTCTCTCTCTCTCTCTCTCTCTCTCTCTCTCTCTCTCTCTCTCTCTCTCTCTCTCTCTCTCTCTCTTTATATCTCTCTCTATCTATCTATCTATCTATCTATCTATCTATAATTGTTTATGTACAGAACACAGAACCAACTATGCGCTAAGGACTTTTAGCTTAATGTAGATTACGTAAATAACTCTGTAAAAAGTGTATGTATATGTCTTTTTATGAAATAAAATTATGACTGACTGACTATCTATCTATCTATCTATCTATCTATCTATCTATCTATTATAGGTGAGTTAAGAATAGTTCGGTAACATTTAATGAGTGATTAATACAGAGCAAATAATATTTGGCTAACACGAGGCATATAACAGACATTTTCATCAGTTTGCAGCATTACTGTATAAATACAAAGTAATTTCCGGGCATTATGCTTCGTTTCACAGTAATGTCTAAAAGTTATATAAGTTATTCCTGGACCATAAAGGTCAGAGTTCATTCCTCACTGCAACGTTTTAAGGGAGGTCATTTTTTTTTTTTTTTTTATCTCTCTCTCCTTTTCTCTAATCTTTCGTTTATCGTTGCTACCTATTTTTCACGGGTGGGGGTCGCAAGCCCACCTACCCAACCTCTTTAGTCGCTTCTTACGACACACAGAAGGCACGTGGGGCATATTCTAATCCCTTACCCCCAGAGGAAGGACAGAGAGGGAGAGGTGCACCGAAGGAGAGGTGGAAGGATGGAGTGTGTAAGTATATGGATGAAGGCGGTGCTGGTTGGGAGGAGGGGCTTCGACTGACTGGGGACAGAGGTGCATGGGGGCGGTTCGTTCGTGGCCACCCCTTCGGGGATCACGGCGTTAGGCAATAAATAGATAGATCCTTTTCTCTCTTTATCTGACTTGTATCCATTTGGCCCCATTCAGACGTTTACCCCCATCCAGGTGTCAATATTTTCCTGGCAAGCGGTAGCGAGCCAGTATATATATGTTTTTGTTTTAACAGCAAGCTAAATTTGTACATTTCTCGATAGAAAAATTTCTCCGGCGAAGCCGGATTTCTCCATACAATGCTGGCTCGCTATCGCTCGCCAGGAAGGAATCGACACCTGGATGGGGATAAACGTCTTAAAACAGTTGGCTGAATGGGGCCGAATGGATACAAGCCAGGGAAGGAGAGAAAAGGAGAGAAAGATTTTTAAAAATCAGGTGACCCCCCTTAAATGTCACGTGCCTGATATCGTCGAAAATATACCGATTCCCATCTCCCCTATCCCTGCGAAGATTACGTTAGGTTGTGGTAATGACAAAACATGTCAGTTAGGTTAGTTAACAGGGGTGTGGGAGCGGGAGCTTCCACTTTGGTCGCTAGGTTAGGTAGTTTAGGGTAAAGAAATGCATATCCTGCACTCAATACATAATAAACATCAATGAAACACTATATTCCTTGAACAAAAAAGTAAAGAGGTAAACAAAATAATAATTAATAAATAAATAACACAACTATTAGAATGGAATCTTCAAGGATATCGCGATTTGGAGCTGGGGATTTTATTTAGCTTAGGAAGGACTTCTATGAATCGGATGGGGTTCATGCGATCTCAATTAACCCTCTATGTCTCGCATATCCTTCCTCACCCCAGTATAATATTAACCGAGATAGGCGTCATCCTGCCAAAAAGGGTTGAAGTCAAAACTATATATCTAAGTTCCCCCTGGACCATAAATATCAGAGTTCATCTTTCCCTGCGAGGCCAGAAATCGGTCAATGATAAGAGATAAGAAAGTAAGATGGAACTAGCCCGCCTCTCAGCACTGATCTCGATGTCAACAAAGACCCCCTCTCATAGGTCACCTGCTGTCCTTAAGCCACTGTCACACGAGCGCTTTTTCCGTCAATTTTCCATGAACAATTTTTTTCTGGTGATATTTAGGGATATGTTTGCATTGGAATCGGAAATTAGATCGAAGGTAGATTATGTTAGCTAGTTTAATTTTTATGGAGAGAGAGAGAGAGCGAGAGCGAGAGCGAGAGCGAGAGTGCATAAGAAAATGCCTGGTTATTTGTCAAATCTTAAAAACAAAATACAAGTAACATTCTTGATCGAAGTTACTTCATTCAAAATATACTAACGTCAATATGCAAAGGAACATAAAGGATTAATTGTTTATGCTGTAGCAAAAATACACCAGTCGCATATTATATCTATCTATTGCCAGACAACATGATCCCCGAAGGGGTTGCCACGAATGAATCACCCCCACGCACCTGTCCCCAATCAGTCAACGCACCTCCTCCCATCCAACACCGCTTTCACACATATACTTCTTAAATCCATCCTTCCACCTTCCTTCCTTCGTCTGCATCTTCCTCTTTGTCCTTCCACTTCACTCTCGTACACTCTCTTAGTCATTTTCTTGCTTCCTATACGTTCCACTTGGCCGAACCATCTCAAGGTGTTCCTTTTCACACTTTCCAGCACATTTACATCCACACCAGACCACTCTCGCACTTTCTCATTCGTCTGTCTATTTCTCCATATAACTCTGTATGCACTTCCCAAGTAACTAACTTCCACCCCTCTCACTTTTGGTTTGTGTCTCTCAAACAACGTCCATGCTTCACTCCCGTACTTCAATGTCGGAATGACCACACTATCATGCAAGGATTTATTTCCTTCCATGATGACCACCCTATTTCTTGTTACTGCTTTCAACGTTCCTAGAACCCTCTTCGCCTGTTGCACCCTCTCCCGCAATTCCTTCTCCATACTCCCATCTTTACTCAACACACTGCCCAAATACTTAAATGAGCTGACATTCTCCATAACCTGACCGTTCAACCTCACCTCACACTGTGGCTGCACCCCTTTCAAAGCCATTAACCTTACTCTTCCCTGCATTAACCTCCAGATTCCGTGTTCCACACACTGTTCCAAACATATTCACCAGACCCTGCAATTCCCACTCACTATCACTCATCAGAACTGTATCATCAGTAAACAGCAGTACAGGCAACTTCCACATATTTCCTTCCCTTATTAGCGGTATATATACTCCTTTAATTTAACTTAAGCCTTTGAAGATTATGAAGCATTTTGTCAATTTATTTGGATATCATTAGACGATTATATACAGTTTAGGAAGAATCTGTGGAAATGTTAAGGGTAGAGACAATCTTAATTAACTCTCTATCTTCCACTCATCCTTCCTAATCTGAATAAAATCGTCTAATAATAGCCAGCAATGCAGAATCGGATCTTGAAAGGGTTAATCATGGGCTTTGGATAACTCAATATTAATATTCGAGTCCCATAACATATTTTCAGATAATCAAAATCCATCGATTGCCCATAGATTCCACTCTCCCCCCCCAAAATCTCTTAACGTCGGTCTTATTTCGACAGCTCATCTCTATAGGTAAAGTTTTGCCACCTGCACTATAAATTTCGTGTGTGCAAAATGGAGATTATGGTATCCATAATCGGGTTGTCATTATCGTTTCGTGAAGGTTTTTTATTTATTTTTCAAACTGTTTGCTCACATTTACAATTCTTAATATGTATGTGTATTATAATGCCAAACTAGTTAAGTTTTCAAAAAGGTGTGTACATTAGTAATCTTAACATATATACCGCCTTTCTTATGGTCAACATGTTCACGAATACCCTCAATAATTTTACAGGGTGGCTTCATATAGGGTTGATGTTGCATTCATTTTATTTTATTTATAGTGTTGTAAGATGCCCAGTTTCAGATGTTGTAGGCGTATATTACAACTATTAAGTATGCAACATAGAGCGTATAAAAGCTAAAGACATACTGTATATACAAAATTAAGAAATAAAGAAGTGCTACATAAGCACGGACTAAAGAAGTAATGTTTACATAGTTCGAACACTTTGTTTCTGATGTTATGTATACATTTCTTATCTATATTATAAATGTGTTCGAAACTAATGAAATATATATATATATATATATAAAATAGCTAATAATGTGCTTAGGCAAATGTGCTTGCAGTGAATAACTGTTTGATTCAGTCTGTGTTCGGCATTGATTTAGGAAGGCAAAATGACTAATAATGCAAGAATGAGTCCGAAAAGTTCCCATAGAGGCCTTTCATCTCTATAGTGCTAGGTCCCAGCTCTACCCTCTATACAACTCCCCCCATTTAATTTCCTACCTGGCTCTTCACTACTCTTTCATAGAGATCCTGTGGTATGGGAGATCGGCTATTTTTATCTTGCAACGATATATGGGTGTCGTAAATATGAAACAATGCTGAGATACTTGATTTTTGAACATGTATAATTTGTACCCGAAGAAGAAACTACTGTATTATTATTACCTTTTCTTTAAATGGGCATATTTAATTTTGAAGAGTGGCTAATGACTCAAGATGCTCGCAGGTTGGAAACTGCTCTGACTCACCTCCCCATTGAACATGCCGGGCTCATACACGAGTTCCTTATGTGTGGGGGTGTACAGCTTTTCTGTGATGACTGTCTTTGTCAGACACTTACTGTCACTTTGAGTGTCCCAGTCTGGACGACTTCTGTGCTTGGGGGAGGAGCCTGGAGATGATTCATTTTTAATGATTGCATTGCTCTCTATTTTAACATTAACGTCTGGTCTTCATCCTAAAGTATTAAATCCTATGTTGTTGTGCTATTGTATAGCTTTATGAGGTGCCCTAATTATGCCCTTGTTGTGGCACCATGTTTTCTATCAATCAGTAAATCAAGCAATCTAAGTTGTATGTGTTTGTCTGCTGTAGGAATATCTGAGTTTGCATTGCAATTTTGATATTAATTTGTCATCTTTCTTTATCATTAATGTCCGACTGCTTATCTTTCTCAATCACATCAACTAATTGCTAAACCCAATAAATAATTAGATTTTATGCCAAAGCGTACTTAACTAACATACTTTACAGTACAGAACGTATTAAGCTAACTATTTGTGTTGGTACCGGTAGTATTTTTATATATTTTGCGTACTACTTCTAACATCAGCGTACGCACTGGCTAATTTTCCTTGTAAATTCTAGTACTTGATCAGTACCTGAAAAGGTTGTTTCATGTTGTAAATCTAACTACTACTGTTCAGTGACGTTAGGTTCTACTGTTGCGATACTGGTAGGCCCTACTAAACAAAATATTTCGTTTAAGGGGAGGCTGACCTTTAACCCCCCCCCCCCCATTCACCCTGTATAAGAGATTGTGTTTCTGGCATTATACCATTTTAATACCAATGGAAATACTAAGACTCGCTGACAAATTCATCATTCTGCGTGCGCACACGCGAATTTACGCATTATATAAACTAAAACTGTAAATTCATCATCTGACAGACATTAATACAGCACAGAGCGAGCCAAATGTAATGACATCTGAGACATGACAGAGTGCGTGCAGATATGTGTATGCGCGCGTTTTCTACGAGCCAGCCTAGCAGTATATATACTGTATACAGCAGTACTGTCATTACTGGCATAGGGTTGGTGAAAACAAATATGAATATACTGGTAGGCTGAGGCTGGCTTGGAGAAAACGTGTCCATTCACCTCTTTTAGGGGTTAAAATAAATGTTTCACTTGCCAAGTGCCACCATCCGAAGTAAACATAGGTACTTTCCGGCGGCTATGGGGATTATATAAGACTTCATAGCCTTTGTGAGTGAATGTCCATAGTATTTAGTAGACATCTATCGAAGTTTAGGACAAATATTTGGTCCATGTCAAGCCCCCAAGATCCCTCCTCACAATCTCGTCCCGGTTCTCCCTTGTATATCGATTACCGTTTCTCTGTTTGTTTGTTTTGTTTTGTTTTCTACATTCACGCAATTTACCTTGCTTTGCTCAGTCATCCTCATCCATTCTCGCCGTACAGACTACCACAGACTACCATTTTTTTGTCATTGATTGTTGCACCAATTTAACAAACTTACAATTAAATACATACCTAATTCATTACAATTTTAGTCTGCGGATGTATTGTAATTCATACATAATAAATCAGCTAATTTGTTCATTATCTCAGCAATTATATTCACCATTATCATATGGGCCTTTTGGATATAATCTTGTGTACAAAGGAAATCAAGCAACAACAGGTCTAGTGACCCTTCTAGGCTGCTTGTCCTCCAAAACACTGAGGATCAAGTGTCCAAACAGTGGTTTAGAGTGGGTAAGGGAATATTGGAAAGGGAACTAATGTCCGTGGCAGGATTAGGAAGTTAGTAGGGGACAGATGGGTTAGTAACTGAGGGGAGGATAAAATAAAGTTATTCATTTACAAACGCAGTCAGTCGCGGGTTTGATGCGAGATATTTTTCTAGGCGGAGTTTAAATGAATCAACGGTGCTGCAGTCTATAACGTCACGGGGAAGCCCATTCCACAAGTTGACAACTCGATTGAAGAAGAAATTCTTAGATTCGTGTGAGTTAAAAGATTTACCAATAATTTTGCAACCGTTTCCCCGCGTGTAATTAGATTGGTCGATAGTGAAGTACTTACTACAGTTCATAGGGTGGTGTAGACGAGAATGTGGGGCCTCCGCTTCTTGTTGGCAAATTCAGAGTGTGATTTGACTTCCATTACTTACACCACAACTTACTGTATTGATTGAATAGCCAAATGTGTTCATCTTCACAATAACTCTCTCCTGGTGCTTTGGTGACATCCTCTTGTCTTTGTTTTGCTGTATAATATATTCTGTCTACTTTCTTTAGCAGGCATCTACGTCCTTTTATTAGTCTCTTTCCGTTATTCCTTCTTTCACACACACACACACACACACACACACACACACACACACACACACACACACACACACACACACACACACACACACACACACACATATGTACATATATATAAATGTCTCTCTCTCTCTCTCTCTCTCTCTCTCTCTCTCTCTCTCTCTCTCTCTCTCTCTCTCTCTCTCTCTCTCTCTCTCTCTCTCTCTCTCTCTCTCTCTCTCTCTCTCTCTCTCTCTCTCTCTCTCTCTCTCTCTCTCTCTCTCTCTCTCTCTCTCTCTCTCTCTCTCTCTCTCTCTCTCTCTCCGCCCTGTCGTCCGCCTCAATAGGATTTACAAGGGCGATTGGCTGGCTTCAGTGTGTATCTCAAAAGGCAACAATAGACAACCATCATCATTTCTCCGCCATATTGTAAACCATGAGTTATTTGTAGAGTCGTTTATTTATTTCTTAGTTTACATTAGCGAGTATTTGTTTTATTATCTATTTCACATTCAACTAGAATATTTCAAGCACTTCTACTCGATTACTTCTGATTTCTTCGTATAGTTACACATTTTTGTTTTTGTATTATTTCTCCACCTGGACATCTGTTTGTATTTTATTTGTGAATCGAGGCGAAGTCTGTGCTTTTGTATGTGTACCAACAGAAAGCGTAAGACATTCGTTTATATATGTATCACTAGCAGTATTTGAGCTGTTCCAACAAGACATTTCCTGACTGTTATGGGACAATCAAGTAAACATGGTGTTTTGAAACTTACAAGGGTGGCGAGGGCTGGTCCTATTCAGAATAAGGTTTGGCATCCTCTACCCAACCTTAGCCGTTTCTGTCCGTCTCTTGTACTGTCCTACTTTTCTTTCTGGGGGCAGGGGCTAGGAATCCTCTTCCTCGTGTACAATTCACCTACTAGACGAGACAGAGTAATTAGGGGCGTGGAAACGTGAGAGTGGTTAGTTTGGCGATTTCAACACCTTTCGCCCCATCTCGTTGTCAATGTTAAGACCTTTCGTGCCATTTAGGTGTTGATTATTTCCTGGCGAGCGATAGCGAGCCTTCAATTTTAAGAGGAACCGGCCTTCGGCCGGGAAATTTTTCTACCGAAAAATGTACAAATTTATCTTGACGGGGGTCTAGGGAGTGTTTTTCTAAGCTTGATGGAGGTCTAGGGTGGAAACAAACAATATATGAATACATTAATTAATAGACCAAACAAACGGCCAGTCTCCCCTTAACCCGTACAATACCGGCGAAGTCCTTTTCGTCATATTCTGGAAACTATTATAAGGTTTTATTCAGCTTAGGAAGGACCTCTAGCAATAATAAGGCCTCAACCTATCTCAACCAACCCTTTCAACTACCACAAATCCTTCCTAAGCTGCATAATATCGGCGAAATATAGCTAGAATAATATATAACACACGTCGCTGGTACTCAAAGGGTTAACACATGTGGTAGACGTCTCCAATATTTGTCAATATATATATATAGTGGATGTAATAAGATGTACGTACCTTGATGTACGGTTCATTACGTGTACACCAATAAGAAAGAAATACAAGTCACTAGCTATATAACACATTACATGGACAATTATTCCCAATGGCTGTAATAGAGTAACATAAATAACAAATAAATACGATACGATAGCTAGAGTAAATTATTAATGATTAAATTATTATTAAATTATTTATTATTATTAAATTGTTAAATGATTATCAAATAATTTATTATTATTACATTATTACAAAGTTAGGAAGTTAATATTGTTGTTATGTTGTGGAGGAGTGGGGATGTTTGTATGGAAGATTTTTGGAGGTTAGACTGGGAGGGTATTTGGGATTGGTATACTAGACGAAGGTTAAGTTAGACATATGAAGTACAGTAGAAGGTATAAAGCTTCTGGGATCGACCAGAATACTCCAATGATTGTCTTAACCCCTTGAAGCGCTGACGCGTTTTAGCAGTATATTTTGGCTATCATTAGACGACTTTATGCAGCTTAGGAAGGATCTGTGGGTAATAATAGGGTAACTACTCTCTCAATCAACCCTTTGACTTCCGTATACCGTTAGTAATCTGAATAAAATCGTCTAATAGTAGCTAGGAAACAGAACAAAAACGCGTATTGGAGCTTGAAAGGGTTAATATAACAAATACGTAAGTGGTCCCCGAGTATTTATGATGAATTTACTGTTCACTTACTAGCAAATGGTCGTATCACACATCCATAAAACCCACTTTACCCCTTATATAGGTTTTTTATCATTTTAACTATATCTCTGAGAACACTAGACGATTTCATTCAGCGTAGAAAAGACCCCTAGGAGGTAAGAGGGCTTCAAATGATCTCAATTAATCCCATAACTCCAACAGATCTATATCAAATTTAACAATATCATCCAATTATACCCAAAGGATGAGGAAAACTACCAGCCTGGCGTTGAAAGGGTTGAACAATGGTTATTTGTTTTACACAAGGCGAATGTATCAACCCGAGTCCTTAGTTTCGAATACTGAATACAACAGAGTAGGTTCAAACAATGGTATTAGGTATAATTATGTTAAGTATACAACCACGGACAAAAGCTGTCTCCCACCTTCACAATATCAAATTGAATTTTACTCTTTTGCTGCTGTGGAAAAATCATCCTGAAGCTAATTAATTATACCTTGAATATAAAGGCATTTTAACGCGTGTTAAGGATACAACATTTGTATTTATATATAGAGAGACATCCAAAGTTAAGATCAAGGAGGAAGCTTGGACAGTATAATCGTTTTTTGTTAAACTTGGTAGAAAGTTGACTCCATGAACAGCTGATTTCGTGATATTCAATGAAATACGTAAAAGATAAATACGCCTTCCTATCATATTAATACCAGCTTTTTACCAATTAACACCACACGTGTTTATAAAAAACATTTATAATATTTAGGGAATTAAGATGGAGATAAGTCAATTTTTGCCAATTTATTTCATGGAGATGGGGGAGGATTTTTGACCGTGACTATACCTGGGCCTCTCTCCAAGCTGCCCCATGTATACAGAGAGGCTCTTTCATGTTGCTAGCAGCTCGTAAGATGTCGGATTGTGCGGCAGTAATGGAAGGGAAGATGTCGGGAGGAGGGTACTAGGAAGGTCTAGATTATGGTTGTGATAGTGTGCTAGAAAGAGAGAGAGAGAGAGAATGGGAGAGTGTGTGTCGGATTGTGAGGCTGTGATGGAATGGAAGACATCGGGAGGAGGGTGATAGGATTGTCTATATTATGGTTGTGTTAGTGAGAGAGCGTGTTTGTGTCTGTGTGTGTGTGTGGGGGGGGGGGGGGAGGGGGGGTTTTAATGGAAGGGATAATGTAGAGAGGAGGATAGTGGGAATGTCTAGATTGATTTCGAGACAACCCGGCCCCTTAGCAAACCGGCCCTAGTCAACCCGGCCCATAGTCACGGCGGCCCTAAGTCAACCAGGCCCCCCACGACTGAGAACTGTCTTCGTAGCGCAATGGATAAATGCACTGAATTTCGGTGTGAGCATCCTAGGTTAGAATCCCTGGACTGCCACATGTATTTGTTGATTTCATTAATTGAGTTTAAGAGTAAAGTCGGTTGGTGGAGGGAACATAATAACCCTAGTCAACCAGGCCCGCCAAGTACAGCCGACCCTAGACCAACCGGCCACCCTATATACACGTGAGGTAATACATGATTATAATTATACTCCCAGCCGGACTCGAGCCTCCGACATTCAGAACGAGTGTCCAAGCTTTTAATCCACTAAACCACTGCGTGATAAAGGAATCTTAAACAGGAAAAGGTTAGGATTAATTTATCACGCCGTGGTTGTTGTTGCTGTTGTTGTTCCCTAAGCTGCCTGGCCGAACAGCCCCGAGTCCCTGAGAAAGGCCATGGCCACGATCGGGCTTTCCCACAGAGCTCTCATTGAGTGTAGATTGTGTTGTTGGCGTAAGTGGTTGTGTGAAACGCTGTCTTCTATGATGTGTTTAATGGTTTGGGGTGCTGTGTTACATCCCGGGCAGGCGTCGACAACGGAGTCATCCAGTCTCTTCTGATAGCTCAGGAGAGCTGGATGGTGTCCGCATCTCAGCCTGGCCAGGTGGACTCTGTCCTCGCGAGGAAGGGAGGATTCGGAAGGATGGATTTCGGGAGGCCGTGCATGCAGCTGCGTGTTGTCTGTGAGTGAGTGGATGGATCGGTAAGAGATATGAGTATGGATGTGCTTCTGGAAGTTGGTTCGGGGTGGGCAGGGAGGGAGAGAGGACAATAATTGTGTGTGATACCGTGTGCTGGGTGTTGTTTTGATATTTCTTGGTGTCTGTGGGTGTGTTGCCATGTAGTTTAGTGGGTGGTCTTGGTTCGTGGAGGCTGCTGCCAGGAATTGAGTGCCTCTCATGTCCAGATGGTCTTTGACTTTGAGGATTTTGGTTTCTTGATGTAGGTGATCTGTGGGTGCAGTAGCTGTGCAGCCTGTAATGATCTTCAGGGCTTTGTTTTGAATAGTCTGTAAGGTCTTATGATGTGTTTCAGCTAGGTTAGAAGCCCAGGCTGGGCTTGCGTATTCCATCACTGATCTTATGTATTGTTTATATACTGTGGTGGTAGTTTCTTTGTTGTGTCCAAATTTTGTGTGAGCAAGTGACCTGAGGGCGTTAAGTCTGGGTGTCAGTTTCTTTTTAATGTTTGTGGTGTGCTGTTTGAATGTCATATGAGTATCATATGTTACTCCTAGGATTTGGGTGTGTGTGTATGTGTTAGGGGTGTGTTGTTTATGGTGAGTTGAGGGATGTATTCGTGTTCTCCTGTCCAACTTGTGAGCAGGGTTGCGGTGGAATTGGCTGGGGCTAGATTAAGTCTGTTTGTAGAGCACCAGCCATGTAGTGTGTTGAGATAGGGTTGAAGGAGATCTGTTGCTCTTTTTGGGTCATGGTGTGTGCATGTGAGTGTTATGTCATCTGCATAGGAGGCTAAGTTTATTTGGGGCGTATTGGGTGTAGTTATATCGTGCATGTACAGATTGAAGAGTGCGGGCGATAGGACGGATCCTTGTGGGACTCCGTTTGGAAAGTTTCTGATTTTAGATGACTGACCGGCAAAAGATACGCCGTGGTGTAGTGGATTATTAGCTTGTACACTCACTCTGAATGTCGGAGGTTAGAGTAGGGCTGGGAGTATATAAACATATATAGATTATGGTTGTATTAGTGTGTTAGAGAGAGAGAGAGAGAGAGAGAGAGAGAGTCTGTGTTTGTGATTGTGATTGTGCGGTTGTGATGGAAGGGAAGATGTGGGAAGTAGGCCACTGGGATTGTCTAGGACTCTAGGGTATGGCTGTACGTGTGTGTGTGTGTGTGTGCGTGAGTCATTGTTATGTAGGTTTTTGAATGTATGTATATGTATGTGTTTGAATGCATGTGTGTGTTAGTCTGTGTATGTGTGTATATTTTAATGTAAAGCTATTTATAAAGGAACTCTTGATATAAAGGGACATCATCATGCCAAACTAAGAAAATAACGTTTTAGAAGAAACATATTGGATATGTTTTCACAACCACTTCTAAACCCTCCACATCTTCCAATCCGTCATCTATAATACATTCCATATAAACTATAAGTAGATTTACCATTATTTTCTACTAGCACTATATACTATGATGTCTTGTGGCTTATTACGATATTGTGTTTAATTATTATTGAGGGTTTGATTGCATTTGCCATTACCCTGTAATGTATTTTTAGATCGTCTGCCCAGATTTAGAAAAATACCTCCCCAGACCCCTTTCAAATTTAAGAGAAAAAGAGAGAAACAATAATATATAAATAAACGCTACGTAGACCTTCATATTAGTACGGTTGAATAATGTCCAGGCCAAATTTCAGTTTTTCACAGATTGCAGGCTCGCTATCACCCGCCCACCTAACAATACGACACCGGAATGGGGTAATGCGTCTTATACTCACAATAATCCTAAGTTGAAACATCTTAAAATCTCCAAACTTTATGGAGTAAAAGAGAAAGGGTCCAAAAAAAAGAGGCCTCGCACCAGAGAAGGTTATTTTGACGATAACCCGAATACCGAGAGGACCCTTTTAGCTACTACAAACAAACAGATTTATACAGGGTGGCGCAGATTTTGGATACCCATTTTTGTTTTTTAGTTTGCTCCCTACACCTCGATCAGGCTTAAAAAAAACATTCCCAAGATTCCCCTTCAAGATATATGTGTATATTTTTCGGTAGAAAAGAGTTCCGGCCAAAAGCTGGTTCATCCTAAATTACAGGTTCGCTATCGCTCGCTAGGAAAACATCGATACTTAAGGGGGAATGAGACACCTGAGGTGTGGTCCTGGGGTCACAAATATCACATTACAAAACCGGCACCAAAATGTTCCTACACCATCGTGGAATAATACCCGACCAGTATTTCACCGGGGCCACGCAAATTTAAATGCCTGGGCGCAAGTTAAAGGGATTAAGGTCATAAGCGCGTGGAGGGGGGCATAATTGCCCGAGATTACCTTCTTTTCGTGCTTTTTTTTCATGCTTAAGTAAGAGTCAGAGCGTAATAATACAATTATATATCCGTGAAAGTACAATGATAGTGCTTTCCAATGACACTTGAGTCATCCCTGTACGACATCTGGTTATCTTGCAACGATTTTGCAAACGAAGGCCAACATCAGTAAACATGAGCAATTTGTGCTGTTTGGGCTCTATGTGACGCTGCACACGAGTGACCGAGCACTATCTCAGAGCTCAGTGTGTGCCCGCCACAGCCCTTCTGCGCTCCCTGCAACAGCTGGACTCTCTCTCAGGGCTCATACTAGCCTAAAAAGAGGCCGTCATATGGGCACTGTACAGAAGGGGTATCTCTGTTCAATAAATTGGGTCTTTTTATGATCACAGAAAATCGAAAATCAATCAGATTTACTTGGGATTACCAGGGAATATAGTTTTGATAGGAGCTAGCAACCTACGTAACACATTTGTTGAAAATGTGAAGGAGTTAAGTATAATAGGGGGAAAAGTCACCAAAAAACATAACATTTTATATTACATCAGGCATACGTGATATAATGACATGGCGACATTCCATGATGTATGGGAAATTTTACAAAACTTTGCATAGTGTGGTAAAGATATCAAATTAATATTCACAACCAAAACACGAAAACAATTGGTTAAGTATTAATGCCGTTATGAAATGTAAAGTCGTTATACATATATGTAAACATGTGTATATGTATACATATACATATATGTATACATATGCATATATGTATATTGTTCTTGTTCACACACGATGTAAGCAACATAGGTGCCTATTTATCTACAAAGTATTAATCTTAACTCCAGATAGTTTAGATTTTTTCGGCAAGTGTCTCATTCCTCCTTACATGGCTAGAAAAGTCTTAACTTAACTTAAACTTAACTTAAACAATGGAGCGAAAGGTCTTAAAATCACGAAACTAATGGGGTGAATATCTTAACTTATCAAAACTAATGGGGCTGAACAGAATGGAGAAGGGGGTCCAGAAAACAAATAACTTATGTTAATGGGTGTCTAGAATGTGTAGCCGAATTCTGCCCCCCCCCCCCCCCCTGTATTGCAGTAAATCAGGATTTTGATGGCTAGGATAGAATTAACCCTTTCAGTATTCGATGACTAATTTCTTACATTGATATTGGTTATTATTAGACGATTATGTGAGAATTAAAGGGATAATCGAAGTAGGTTATATATATAAATTCCTTATAACCTCAATAATAGCGTATAAATATGGCCCAAAAAGAGGAAGAAAAGTAGCATTGAATAAATAAAGGGTTAAAGCCCTCACTGAGATATTAGAGTTTTAGTCTGGAAATATCCTTTTATGGTAGCAATACAGAATCGCCATTAGTTTGAAAACAATCATTGCAAGAATATTTATAACTCACTAACTCCAATAATTGTACTGCTACGTAATTGTTCGTGTTTCTATTTTGTTTTGCCTTTACTTGGTTTTGTGTTTTATGTTCGTCTAACCATTGCATTATATTGATATTGATCTCACACGTAATGCAAAAAAATATATATATATATATATACAGTATATATATATATATATATATATATATACACCGGTATATATATATATACAGTATATAAACATTATCCGCTCCTATCAAACATATATAATGAACCCTGGTAAGTAAATTAAGTTTGTTAGTTGTATTAATCGTTATTCTACATCACTGGGAAAGCCCTTTATGTATCCTTTAAGTTTTGCAAGGCACCGATCGCATTGAATAAACCTTCAAGAGATCGTGTGATCACTACTATACACATTGCTTAAGGTTGGCAGTAATTGGCATAGAATAGTAATTATAAAGACAAGTATTTATGTTTCTACCTGGAATGAAGCTTCACAGACGTACAGAAGTACACACATAGACACGAGAGAGAGAGAGAGAGAGAGAGAGAGAGAGAGAGAGAGAGAGATATATATAACAATAAAACAGTGTACAAAGGAGTACAAAGGAAACCAAGCAACAACAGATCTAGTGACCCTTCTAGGCTGCTTGTCCTCCAAAACACTGAGGATCAAGTGTCCAAACAGTGGTTTAGAGTGGGTAAGGGAACATTGGAAAGGGAACTACTGCCCTGCCACTAACGTGGCAGGACTAGGAAGTTAGTAGGGGACATATGGGTTAGTAACTGAGGGGAGGATAAAGTTATTCATTTACAAACGCAGTCAGTCGCAGGTTTGATGCGAGATATTTGTCTAGGCGGAATTTAAATGAATCAACGGTGCTGCAGTCTATAACGTCTCGGGGAAGCCCATTCCACAAGTTGACAACTCGATTGAAGAAGAAATTCTTAGATTCGTGCGAGTTAAAAGATTTACCAATAATTTTGCAACCATTTCCCCGCGTGTAATTAGATTGGTCGATAGTGAAATACTTACTACAGTTCATATTGTCAATGCCTTTGATGATTTTGAACACTTGAATTAAGTCGCCTCTTAATCTGCGCTGGGTTAAAGGAAATAGATTTAATTCTCTAAGACGCTCTTCGTATGGTTTGTTCTTTAGGCTAGGTATCATTTTGGTAACTCTACGTTGAACTCGTTCTAGCTTGTTTATATCTTTTTGGTAATAAGGGCACCAGGATTGAACGCAGTATTCCAGAAGAGGGCGGACTAAGGAATTGTAAAGGGTTAGGATAACTTCTTTCGATTTATGCTCAAATGACCTGCCTATAAAGCCAATTATTTTGTTTGCCTTCTTAACAACTTCTGAACATTGTTGACTCGGTTTTAGGTTACTCGATATTGTTACTCCCAGATCAGTTTCTCTGTTTACATTCTTAAGCTGAGTGCCATTCATCGAATAGTTTGTTTTCTCATTTAGGTATCCGACATGTAGTACTTTACATTTATCCGCATTGAAACTCATTTGCCAAATTTGGGCCCAACATGACAATTTATCTAGATTGTGTTGCATATCGTCAACTTGTTCTTTTGAGAGTACGCTATTTGCAATTTTTGTATCGTCAGCAAATTTTGAGATTGTGCAGGTGAGACCCTCATCTATGTCGTTGATGTAAATTAGAAAGAGAATTGGTCCTAGTACCGATCCCTGGGGTACCCCGCTACTTACATTGGTCCATTTAGATGCCTTACCGTTTATGACTACCCTTTGCTTTCTGTTGCTGAGCCAATTTTCTATCCATTTCAACACACCGTCTTGTATTCCATGCGCTTTTAGTTTTAGCAGTAAACGTTTGTGGGGAACTTTGTCAAAGGCCTTTTGAAAATCAAGGTATATAATATCTACAGCTTTACTCTCATCGTAGAGGTTGAGGATATCGTGGAAGAAGTCTAAGAGGTTTGTTAAACAGGAACGTTTTTTACGAAAGCCGTGTTGAGTATCTTTAAGTATGTTATTTTCCTCTAAGTGATTTACGAGTCTGTCTCGTATGACCGTTTCTAGCATTTTACATACAACTGAGGTTAAGCTAATTGGACGATAGTTACTGGGTAGGGATTTGCTGCCTTTTTTGAATATCGATGTTACGTTGGCTAGCTTCCACTGATCAGGCATAGTTCCAGACTGCAAGGATTTATTGAATAGTAATGTCAGTGGTTTGGAGAGCTCATTCTTAGCTTCCTTTAGAACTCTAGGCGAGATTGTATCAGGTCCTGGCGTTTTATTTACCTTGAGTTTATCTAAACAATTCAATACTTCTCTCTCTGTAACGGTGATATTGCTTAGAACATCTGAATTATCAATCTGAATCGGCGATGGTGTAGGGATATCACTGAGGTCTTCTGTTGTAAAAACTGATGCAAAGAAGGTATTGAGGGCATTACTCATTTGTACTTCGTCTTTGGTGTATTTTCCATTTTCATCGACTAACGGTCCAACAGTTGAAGTAACTACTTTTTTCTTTCTGATATAACTATAGAATTCTTTCGGGTTTGTTTTACTTTGATTCGCAATATGTAACTCTAAGGTCTTTTTACTTTGCTTAATTAACTTTTTGGCTTTGCGTCGTAGCTCTACAAATTTCACCCGTTCTTCGTCATTTTGTGAGGATTTTAATCTATCATTAGCACATTTTTTAGCAAGCAGGCAGTTTGAAATATCTTTATTCCACCATTTGGGCTTATTATTATGGCCTGGACGCCGTATTTTCGATGGTATGCAGTCTTGCACTGCTTTTAGGTAAGTGGTTTCGAATAACTTCCAAGATGTATTTATGTCGTTATTGTTAATTAAAAAGCTCCAGTCAGTTTCTTTAAACATAGCTCTAAGTTTATGGAAGTTTGCTTTCTTGAAATTAGGGACTTTTTCGATGCTACTATTTGGTTCGTTACTAGTAAACTTTAAAGTGAAAGTTATCGTACGATGGTCGCTGTTACTGAATTCATCACCAACATTCAAATTCTCTATCAAACACACACACACACACACACACAGTGGTGTGTGTGTGTGTCTGTGTTGGAAGAGAGAGAGAGAAAGAGAGATAACAATAAGAAAGTGGTGTGTGTGTGTGTGTGTGTGTGTGTGTGTGTGTGTGTGTGTGTGTATGTATGTATGTGTATGTGTGTGTGTGTTGGGAGAGAGCCAGCCAGCAGACTATACACCTTAATGTTCTCCAGGGGGGTCATGGTCACTTGGTCTGTGTCGCAATGGTACTGTTATCTCGCTCTATCTCTTGCTCTACTTTATTTTTCTTCTCTCTCTCTCTCTCTCTCTCTCTCTATCTCTGTCTCTCTCTCTCTCTCTCTCTCTCTCTCTCTCTCTCTCTCTCTCTCTCTCTCTCTCTCTCTCTCTCTCTCTCTCTCTCTCTCTCTCTCTCTCTCTGGTATTTGGCGGTATGTGTATGAATCTTATTGTCTATATAGCTACCTTTCTGCCTCGTATTTATCTCTCCATAACTGTCTTCTTCCATACAGGATCTATCTTTATCACTTTGTCTGTCCTCTTCTCTGACTTCTGTCTTTCTGTATCGTTTTCTTTATTTACCATCATATATATATATATATACATCATTATCACTATATATTTAGGGGAAGTGTGGCAGAGTGGTCTTGCCACTGGACTGGTAATCCAATGGACCCGGGTTCGAATCCCAATATGTCAATGGGAAGATATTATTGGGAAGAAATTTGTGCTGTACCTAGTTTCAGTGCATTACCACAGCACACCGAAATGCCAAAACAAAATACCCTCATTGTTCCCTGATTAAATAGCACTGTATGAATATTCCCATATTCAAAATATGCTACAGGGGGGCAATGCCTAGTGAGTTAATTGCTCAATAGGTGGCGTTCTGAGAGTGAGGGTCCGAGTCTGGGGAATGAGACTGTGAAGCGCAGAGGCGGAGCGGCTTCAGAGATTGCTTTGAGCCGGGGTGCTTCGCATGTCTCACTCCCTAGACTGGAACAAGACCTCACGGGCCTCACCGTGTTCAGCGGTTGAGTGTAAAGGCTCTCAGCCTATGTCCGAGAGGGAGTACTTGGAACATAGAAAAAATAAAAATAAATAAATAAATAAATGTATATATACCGGTATATATATACAGGGTGTTTCATAAATACCTTTCATAAATTTCAGAATGAATAGACCTAGCAATAATAAATATACTTTACTATGTGACGGTTTTGGAAATTTCTCATATTTACCGGGATATTACACATTTTAGTTTACATAGGAAAGTCTAGGGGATGAAAACGATCAGTAGATTACCATCACATCAATTACTTTATTTTGTCATAAATGTTTGAACATCAACGTATTTTACAGTATTTACAATAGTTGCTCGAAGTTTCTCCCACCCTCGTTGATAAAGGATTGGGCTCGGCGCATAAGAGACTGTCGCACTCTTTCAAATATCCCTGGTGTGTTTCTTACCCATGAAGCAAATTGATCGAGCACCTATTGTAAATACTGTAAAATACATTGATGTTCAAACATTTATGACAAAATAAAGTAATTGAGGTGATGGTAATCTACTGATTGTGTTCATCCCCTAGACTTTCCTATTTAAACTAAAATGTGTAATATCCCGGTAAATATGAGAAATTTCCAAAACCGTCACTTAGTAAAGTATATTTATTATTGCTAGGTCTATTCATTCTGAAATTTATGAAAGGTATTTATGAAACACCCTGTATATATACATCATTCACTATATATGTCTTATGTTCTGTCTTTATTACTGCATAATTATGTCTGTCTGTGTTTTTTCACCTGCCATTACATCTCTCTTTATATGTTTTTGTCATATTTCCTCTGGCATTATATGTGTCTTCGTCTCTTATTTTGTCTCCATTTCTATACCAATATTCGTCTGTGTCTGTCATTCGGTTTATACAGTATATTGATTTCCCTCTCTGGGTGTACAATTGTTTCATAATTCTGCCGTTAACTGTTTGTCCATTTCTCCGTCTGTTTGTCTGTCTTTGTGTCTGTCTGTGTCTGTCCATTGTGTTGAAATGAGTAATATCGCCAAATTTGTTATCGTGATAACTACGTTGTTGTTCCCTAAGCTGCCTGGCCGAACAGCCCCAATTCCCTAAGGAAGGCCATGTCCACGATCGGATTTAACCACAGGGCTTTCAAGGAGTGTAGATCATGTTGTTGGCGTAAGTGATTGTGTAGAGTGCAATCTTCTATGATGTGTTTAATAGTATGGGATGCTGTGTTGCATCCTGGGCAGGTGTCGACGACGGAGACATCCAGTCTCTTCTAATAGCTCAGAAGAGCTGGATGGTGCCCACATCTCAGCCTGGCCAGGTGGACTCTGTCCTCGCGAGGAAGGGAGGATTGAGAAGGATGGACTTTGGGAGGTCGTGCCTGCAGCTGCGTGTTGTCTAAGAGTGATTGTATGGAACGGCGAGAGATATGAGTAATGCCAGAAACTAAAACGAGTTTAATGAATCGTAAACCTATACATCAACACTTCATATGTATTTAGAGTATACAATTAAAAACTATATTAGAATTCCACATATATGTAAGCCAACCAACAGCATAACTCTCATTAGATTTAAATATATTTGTTTATAATTTCAAAATGTGTTGACAGTTTGATACTCATTAAACAAATGTGTGATAAGTACTTACCACAATTATAATTATCTCTCAGACCGTAAGATCCATCTTAATTACCCAAAGCTTACCAAGGTACCCCAAATGGATTTCCAAGCAAACCCCATATAGATTAGTTTACCATAATTATGGTATATATATTTTACTTTGCAGATAATCTAAATCATATGCAACTGATGTATCGATACTTAATGGAAAACTTATGAAACTACCATGACTTTGCATTATATCATTACCAAGGTTTCATAACATATGCCGCTACAAAATATTCGTAATAACCGAGTAATCATTATGGGGACATGGACATTTACCGTCAGATAAGGGGAAAACAAATCTGACTATACTATGTACTGTGACTACTTAAACACTGAGGAGCGGAGAGTGCCACCTACTTGCCCCATTGGTCTCATTTCTTTACCAGCATCACCATTTTTGCTGCTGACAGTTATTGACCTCGTAGTCTGCCGAGCGTGAAGGGTTAGTGAGGTGTGTGTGTGTGATGGGAGGGAGAGAGGGGGGGTGGGGGTGAGTGTGTGTGTGTGTGTGTGTGTGTGTGTGTGTGTGTGTGTGTGTGTGTGTGTGTGTGTGTGTGTGTGTGTGTTTGTGAAGTGGGAGGAGGGGGGAAGTGAGGGAGTGGGAGCAACGTTTGTGGGTATGTATGCATGAGGGTTGGGTTTGTGTGTGTGCGTGTATGGATGTGTGTTTGTGTATGTATGTGAGTGTATGACTGTCTTATTGTGTCTGTTCCTGTGAGCGTTACAGTATGTGAATGTTTGTGTTTAACTTTAATTATTTTATTTCTGTTATTATGTTTTAATATCTTTACCTTCGGAGACTGAATGTTGTATATTCAGCGCGTTTGAGTTTATAAATGCATATTATAGCTTTACAGTTATAACATAATTGTATATTTTGGAGTGTTATTCCTGCTTGCACGTGTGTTATTGAAGTGAAACTGTCTGAGCCTTGTTGCAAGTTGGTGCCTTTATCGTGTGCGAATATCTGTGTCTGTTGTAATATTCTCGAGTTTTGCCTGGCTTACCTGTGTGTGTATTTTCATGTGGTTGTTTCCGTGCTTTTCGATGTTTTTTTTTAATAATATTGTGGTTATTGTGTGTGTGTGTGTATGTGTGTGTGCACGTGTGTGTGTGTTAAGCTCATAATATAGAAAGGTTCGTTTTCAAATAAGTCATTTATATTCTAAATCATTCGGAGTTTATTCAATGCCCCATTAACATTGTTCATCTTGATTTTCATAAGATAAGATCCCCCCCCCCCCTCCGCCCACCCCCGCCCCCGACCCCCGCCCCAACCCCTTCATGTATTCCCAGTATTATGCATGGGTGTTATTTTTATACATATACAGTATATATTTTTTTCTGGACCCTCTTGTACCTCATGTTTAGCCCCATTAGTTTTGACATTTTAAGCCATTCGCCTCATTAGGTCGGTAATTTTAAGGCCTTTCGTGCCAATTAGGAGTCTATTTTTTTCCTGGCCAGCGATAACGAGCCGGCAATTTATGAGGTACGGTTTTTTTTTAACGCTTGATGGAGGTTTAGGGAGGGAACTAAACACAATATACTAACCTTATTAAATGAATATTTACATTAACCGATACATAAATCAACATATATATAAAAGTTACACCTAAGTTTGTTTGTATACTATCAATGATAATGGATATGAAAAGGGTAATTAACGTGTCCATAATAATCTGCTAATTGAAAGGCATATTGGTGGTAATAAGGTCATCCTATAAAACTATAAAACACTAAATCGCCATCAATACACCCAAGGATTAATTAACCATATTCCATTGCCTTTGATTGATTTTATATTTTTTTACAATGAATGGTTCTAATGTTTTTTGTAATATATAATTATGCTACTTTATGCAATGCTAATATACCGCCAAAGATAAGACATTCGCCAAACCTAAGGACATATATACCGTATAAGGACACATATTGCTAGTTTTCGATTACTGAGTGGTATCAAGTTGTCATCTATCCTGCCATGCTTGTTTTTATATTTGTATTTATTTTCTTTATTTGATATTTATTTATGTATTTTATTATATTTTTAGTTGGCTTCCAAGACTACTATCAAGCATACCCACTACCCACATTCTAGATAAATTTGTACATTTTGCTAAGCAGAGAAAAATTGACACCGAAATGGCACGAAAGTCTTAATAATGGCAAGGAAATGGGCCAAAGGCCTCATAATCACCAAACTAATGGGGCGAACGTCCTGAAATCTCAAAACAAATGGGGCTAATAATGAGAGAGGTAGGGGTCGAGAAAAATAAAAACTTGTCCTTAATAAAATGCACACTGTTAAACAAATCAGTGAACTTGACGTTACTAGGCTGTACATTACGACGTTAGAAAACATTACCCGGTATTCAATATTATGTTTTTGTTTTGGCTTTGTATCTGTAACCTACAACAATAAGACTGTTAAATACTAGCAATATTGATGTCCAAGTATATTGATCTATTTATTTATTTTTGTGTTTATTAATATTATTTATATCATTTTGTGTTCTTTATTTCTTTCCTAGACCTCCATCAAATTTAAAAACAAATGACCCCAAGGTTCCCTTCGAGATAAAATTGCCTGTAATGGTGCCAATGGTTCATTAAGCGCCACGTCTGAGTTAGGTGCCT
Organism: Paralithodes platypus; assembly: GCA_032716605.1. Classification (NCBI taxonomy): domain Eukaryota; kingdom Metazoa; phylum Arthropoda; class Malacostraca; order Decapoda; family Lithodidae; genus Paralithodes; species Paralithodes platypus. Next base: position 15,880,895 of record CM064498.1, on the reverse strand, counting down.
TTGATGGTGGGCTAAATCTTTATAAGTTATAGCAGTCTATTCAATGGCGATCTTATTCCATACCTACAAAAACTAATACTGGTATTTTTATTCAACCTACAATCCCCAATTAAGGGGAGATGGGCCGGTGTTCTGGACCACTTTCTCCCTCGTGTTTAACTCCATTAGTTTTGAGATTTTTAGACATTTGCCCCATTAGTTTGTCTAATTTCTTTGTCAATTTTAAGACCTTTCGTGTTATTTAGGTGTCGATTTTTTTCCAGGCGAACGATAGTGAGCCTATAATTATGGAAGAACCAGCCTTCGGTTGCGAAATTTTCTACCGAAAAATTTACAAATTAATCTAGAAGGGGGATCTAGTGGATGTGTTCTTTAGTTTGATGGAGGTCTGGGGAATAAACTAAACAAATAATAAACAGATACATAAATGAGCAAATAAATAAGCCCATAAATAAGCGGCCGTGATTGGACGAGAGACCCTACATATAATTAATGGTTCTCTTGCTTTCTCAGGCGGATGCTCTCTGCCTTTGAAGTTGAGTTACCTCTCTGTTTCAATAGCAGTCTAACTTAACACTTGACCTGTTCAATATATTATTATATTCATTCACCAACCAACTTCACTTCTAAACTCAATTAATGAAATCAACAAATACATGTGGCGGCACTCCGAGGACTCGAACCCAGAATACTCACATCGAAATTCCTCGCACTATGCATTACGCTATGAAGATTTTTCTTTATTTTTTTATTTTATTTTTCTAAATGGCTACTTAATTCGGTGCCGGGCTAATATGATACAGATCTCATCCGAGCTTTTTCTCTCTCCAGTATTCCTTCTTCCTTCTTAACACTCATCGAAAAGTAGATACGAGGTGCCATTGTAAAAGGTTATCCCTCAATACCTTCACCTGACCTGACCTGACCATCTATAATGTCTGAATCATTGTCAGTGACATTTTGTGCTAATGCCTTATGCAAATAATCCCTTCTGTGCCGGCGACGTCTTTTTAAGTTTGTTCTGGCTACTAAAAGACGATATTATTGAGTTTAAAAATGGCCTCCAGCAATTAACAGGCTTCGAACTTTTTTCTTGTTTTTATCTATGTGAGTGAGGGAGACAAAAGGCAGAAGTGCCTGTATCGAGTGCCTCCCCCAGAGTTGAAAGAGTGACAGGGCCAAAATCAAGGGACGTTTGAGCCAAAATGCTTAGACACACGGTGTTTGAAGCAATTTAAGTCATAAGAAGAGGGAAAGACTGATTCTAGGAGAGAGTTTCAGAGCTCAGCAGTTGAATAGAGGAAAGTCTGAGAATAACGTTTAACTCTTGGGTTAGAGAGTTGCACAGAGTAGGGGTGGGATTTTATTGTAAGACAGGTACTACGTTCCCTACGTAGAGGAGGTGGTAGACACTGGAAAAGCTCTGAGGAACATTGATTATTATAGTAGCGATATAATAGTGAGAGAGATGCAACATTGCAAATCCTTCATAATCTGCATAAAATCGTCTAAATATAGCTAGAATAAAACTAATAAGACGTCGCCGGTACAGAAGGGGTTAAATAGTTCTCCACCTCACACTATCCCCCAAATACCCAAGAAGCCGCCATTCCCAGTCGTTATTGGCCGTGACACCCAAGGTAGGATTAATGGTTTCTGGGCTTCGTTTGGCGCCGCGTCTGTATCGGGGATTGTAGGAGGCTTCTCTTACTTAGCAGCTGGGTTACCGCTTTAACCCCTTCATTACCGGTGTCGTCCTTTTCACTTTACTCTGGCTACTATTAGACGATTGTATTCAGTTTAAAAATGCCCTCCAGAAATTAACAGGCTTCGAACGATCTTACTTTATAGTATGTCATTAAGGGGGTAGTACTCGCTTGTTATGGACCTCCTTCTCCCTCATATTTAGCATATTAGTTTTGAAGTTTTAAGATTTTCGTGCCGTTAGTTTGTCGATTTTATGACCTTTCGCCCCATTTGTTCGTCAATGGTAAGACCTTTCGTGTCATTTAGTGTCGATTTTTTTCCTGGCGAGCGATAGCGAACCTGTAATTTTAGAAGGACCGGCCTTCGGCCTGTACATTTTTCTACCGAAACATGTACACATTTATCTTGAAAGGGGGTCTAGGGGGTGCTGTTTTAAGCCTGATATGGAGGTCTAGCGAGGAAACTCAAAACTAAATAAATTAATAAAATAATTGTCTATAAACCAAGTAATACCCCCTTACGGGAAATCATATATATAACTCCTAATTTTCCCGCATCGTATAGCAGCAGCCATCCTATGCCGTGATTGGCCAGAGCACCCGAAATATGATTACCCCATACCGTACCATCACTTTCTGGTAACTAGTAGACGATTTAATTCAGCTTCGGAAAGACATCTAGTAATAATAAGGCTTGCGAGTATCTCAACCAACCCATTTAACTACCACAGATCCTTCCTATACTGCATAACATCGTCTAAATATAGCTACAATACAATATAACATACGTCGCTGGTACTCAAAGGGTTAATGGTCTCTGTGCTTCCTCAGGTGTGGCGCCACGTTTGTGTTGGGGCTTCGGTCTGACTTTGATGTTGGGTTACCTCTCTGATTACCTACCTGTCTAATATAACGCTTGAATAGTTCCATATATGTGTAGTTCAATAGGTGCCTACTATATTACACGTACAGTTTGATGCATGGTTATCAATTTAATATCTTTAAGACCATACCTTTTAATATCAGTGTTAATTTCGTGGAGTTTTCGTGAGTTTTTATCAAACTCACAAATTCCACACATCCCCTGGCAGTAGCCATTCCAGTGATTGGTCTAGACACCCGAGATATGATTATGGGCAGATTTTCACTTATGATTGTTTTTATCGCGAGCAATAGCGAGTCTGTATTTTAGGAGGAAACGGCCGTTGGCCAGGACATTTTCTACCGAAAGATACACACATTTATCTCGAGAGGGAGTCTTGGGGGTAATTTTCTTGAGGGGAGGAAGACCTTTTTTCTGGATCCCCTTCTCTCTAATGTTTAGCCCCACTAGTTTTGAGATTATAAGACGTTCGGCCCATTAGTTTGGCCATTTTAACACCTTTCGCCCCATTTCGTTGTCACTGTTAAGACCTTTCGTGCCATTTAGGTGTCGATTATTTCCTGGAGAGCGATAGCGAGCCTGCAATTTTAAGAGGAACCGGCCTTTGGCCGGGAAATTTTTCTACCGAAAAATTTACAAATTTATCTTGAAAGGGGGTCTAGGGAGTTTTTTTCTAATCTTGATGGAGGTCTAGGGAGGAAACTAACAAAATATATGAATACATTAATTAATAGACCAAACAAACGATCAGTCTCCCCTTAATTTATCACCTGTTATTCCATAGCCGTATCAGTTTCTTGGTGAGATACTGTGCTATGTTTTGGGAAATCATATTCCCAAACTCACAAATTGTCTAACAAAACCCCGTAACGCAAGCCAACCAAGGCAGCGATTGGCTTAGACTCTCGATATATAATTACTGGTCTCTTTGTTTATGTCTGACTTAGAAACTGGGTAACCTCTATGATTCCCTATTATTCTTCTAATTTGACAACTGTATGTTTGTTATATTTATGTTATATGTTTAAAAAGGAGGCAAAAGGCAAAGCTGTCTCTAACAAGTGTCCCCCCCCCAAAAAAAAAAGAACAGAAAAAAAGAACAAAGAGTTAATTTGAGTATTGTGTAATTCAACAACTAACTAACTCATTATCGCTCTTAATTGATGCAGTTTTATTCCAATGCCTGTCTTAATTGTATACTGTTGTTCCATACCGGTCATGTTCAATATCAGCTTCATGTTTAAGTATGTTCTTTAGGGAAATCATTTTCCAAATTCTATAATTTCTCCAAACTCCAATAGAAGCAGCTATTCCAAGCTGTGATTAGCCGCGACACTCTAGATAATATGATTTAGCGTCCCAGTGTTTCGTATGTGTTGGAGCTTCTTGGTGGACTATTAAATTCAAGTTTATTTCAATATCATTAGTACATTTCAGTGCCTGTTTATTTGATATCCTAGTGTGATGAACTGCGATGTCATTCAATACCTGTTCAACACGATACCGATACCTGTTTAATGAAATATACAGTATGTTAGTTTACTATCTTTAAATTTCAAAGTATGCCACCTTTAATGCGCGTCTAGTATACAACCTATCTAATATGTTAAGTATATAATATGATATTGGCAAGCATACACATAATGCATTTAATTCTGCTACAATTCCCTTGTGGCAGCCGTCCAAAGCCGTGATTGGCTGTGACACCCTAGATGTGATTAATGGTCTCAGTGCTTCGTGAGGCGCCGTGTTTGTGTTGGGAGCTGTGGGGGGCCGGCGTGGCTTTGAAGGGGGGCTACCTCTCTAATGCTATAACTGTTTCCATTATCCCCTTACATTAAAGATCTTATAATCGCAAACTAATGGGGCTAACGTCTTTTAATTTCAAAACTAATGGGGCTAAGCATGACAAGGGAGCATCAGCCGAAGCAACGAAAACAAGATGCTAATTTTGTTTGATGAAAGATAACTTGATCAACCCAGTAAATCAAGGGAGCAATTTATCTGTTAGATGTTGGTGTAAAAAACATAATTCATTCTGGTTCAGGAGCAATTTGTAGCGAGGCCTTCCTAAGAGTTAAGTACCCCATTAATTACTCCTTCCATTCGTCTATACATTAGGCTACCATAGCGCAGTTGGAATATATGTACATGCTCAGATTAATATGGAGGATTCGAAACTCCATAATAAATCGCAGGCTTGTCCATATTTCTTTAACTGTCTTGATAGCATAATGCATGGTGCGCGGAATTTCGATGTGAGTATCCTGGGTTCGAGTCACCAGAATGCCACATGTGTTTGTTGATTTCATTAATTGAGTTTAGATGTAAAGTTGGTTGGTGTAAAAAACATAATAATCACAATCTCCAATAGTACAAGATGAAAGAACATTACATGAAGCATTATTTGAATGAAAAGTACATCCTATTATCTCTGGCAGGATGTTACGGGGGGATGGGTTGGTTTTTCCGGCCACCTTCTCCCTCGTGTTTAGCCCCATTAGTTTTCAGATTTTAAGATGCTTGCCCCATTAGTTTGTCGATGTTAAGACCTTTCACCCAATTTCTTTGTCAATGTAAAGACCTTTCGTGCTATTTAGGTGTCGATGTTTTTCCTGGCGAACGATAGTGAGCCTATAATTTTGGAAGAATCGGCCTTCGGCCGGGACATTTTTCTACCGAAAAATGCACAAATTAATCTAAAAGGGGAGTCTAATGGATGTTTTTTTTTTAACTTTGAATGGAGGTTTAGGGAGGAAACTAAAGAATTGATGAATGTGTAAATAAATAGACCCAAATGAAACCACTGTCCCATTAACCCCTTCAAAACCATGACATAATTTTCATCACACTCTGGTTACCATTAGACGATTTTCATCACACTCTGGTTACCATTAGACGATTTTCATCACACTCTGGTTACCATTAGACGATTTTCTTTTGCATTTAATCTATCTCTAGGACTCAAAGGGGTAGGTGCGATCTCAATAACCCCTCTAAATAATACCGGTCCATCTTCAGCTGCATAAACTCTCCTGATTTTAGCCAGAATCAAGGGTAAAAAGGCGTCATCGTGCTGAAGGGGTTAATACGAGAGACGAAAAAAAACAAAATGTGAAATGAATAATGTTGCGACAGGTGTTGATTAGTAGTCTGGATTAATATGGGCAATTATACACATGTCAATCATTCAGTCAGCCAGGAGTGTGTCGGTCTGTCTGCGTGCGTGTCTGTGTATTGATCCCTATACCTATCTCACTGTCTTCTTCTTCTTTTATCCTCTTTGTTCGCCTCAATCTAAGTATCATATGTTGTTTCTGTTTATTCATGTTGTTCTGTCTCTTACTTTGTGTGTTTGTTTGACTTCCGCATTTTTTGTTTTTTTTTATTTCTACAACTTCGTCTCTGTCACTGTCTGAATATCTGTATGCCTGTCTGTGGTGTCACTTCGTCAGTCACTCACTCATTCACATACTGTGTGTCTCTGTTCGCTTGCCTACCAGCCTGCATGTCTGACAGTTTGTTGGTCTTTTGCGTGTATGTGACGCCCCCCCCCCCCCACGCACAAAGCATCATGTATGTATTTCTGTATGTGCTTGAAGGAGGCAATAGGCAAAGCTGCCTGTAACAAACGTATCTCCCCCCCCCCCAAGGTTGAAAGAGTGATAGAGAACCAAAATCAAGGTATCTATCTATCAATGTAATGCCTAATGTAGGTCTTTTTGGTCTCCTCTGTGTCGCTCCATTAGTTCGGATGTTTTAAGATGTTCCACCCCATTTGTTTGGCGATAGTAAGATGCTTCATATCATTCACGTGTCGATATTTTCTGGGCGAGCAATAACAAGCCTGTGACTAACAAGAAATGGGTTGTTGGCCGATAAATATTTCTATGGAAAAATCTACACATTTTGCTTGAAGGTGGTCTGGGTTGGCATGTCTGAATTTGAAGGAAGTCTGGGAAAGCGTTTTTGTTAGCCTAAAGGGACAAACTTAAATGCATTGCTTGAAAATGGCTAATCAAGCAACATCCTCAATAATAATTAAACAAAATATCCTAACTATCCTATTAAGGCGTCGAACCAGACAGTTAAGCGGCTTGGGAACACATTACATCCCAAAAGAACCGTAATTATCCCCCCATTCTATTATTCGTATACGTTTTGGTTTGTTTATTTTGCAAGTTTTACATTATAAATTCAAAGCGATGACCCGGCCCCGTAATTGTGTATTAATGCAATTATTGATTGGGGACAAAAACAGGGTGACGGTAATTAATTGTGAATATGTCATTAGCCACCATGAATTACTGTTAAAGTAAATTAGCTAGTATTTGGGATTGGATTGGTTATATTAAGGGGGGAAGAGTTTATTTATTTGTTTGTTTAATCATGTATGTATTATTATTATAGTTTCCTCCCTGTGCCTCTGTCAAACTTAAAGAAACATTCCCAATATCCCCCTCGCTACCGCTATCCCAGACAACTGTGTTTATGTGAGAGAGAGGTCAGGATTGGCAGAGGAACTAGGTGATGTTCAACCGAGAGGAAGTTAGAGGAAAGGCCACGAATGTTACAGACAGTGATAGTAAGAGTAGAAGATAGTGGTCCCCCCCCCCCTCCCTGGGGAGAGAGAAGGTGTTTAGGAGGGCAAACTGGGTTTGCCTTCTGTTTAGGTGAAAGTATCAGCTAGGGAGGCAGGTTGTAAAACAGGAGTGCCATTGTTCCTTAACACCCACCTATAGCACTACCCGGGAGTACCGCCTACCGGCTGGTGCCTACACCCTTCTCCTGGCAAATACTTTCACAAGTATCTCCACCAATTGATATAGATCATATTCGCACTCAGCAAATATTACTGCCTCATCTGCATTCAATAAATCCACCGCTATCACTTTTATCTATCAATTGATCTATCTTTTTTTCTGCCTATAGTACTGGGTTTAGAAAAGTGGAATGCGTTTCACTTTATAGTAGACTTTTGTTTTGAGCAAAAAACTGTTTCCGGAAAAAGAGGTAAAAACTGTATACAGCTTTTACAGTATATAGAGGTTCAAAAGAACGTTCGTGAGTGATGCAAGGGAATACAGACAAACGCGTACGCTCTCCTGCGTGGCTGTCTGTTGAATAGTAGAGAGGGTTTATCTGTTAAGCTGGCATCACAAGAGGGTTTTTAATGTCAGTTTTCGATGGTCACATTTTTTTGGGCAAATTTTATAAGAAAATTATGAACACTGGTATCGGAAACTAGGATGATACTAGATTATTTTAAGTGGACGAATTATATCGTAAAAACTTACCTCAGAAGCTATCCAGAGTAGTGTAGATGATGAAAGTTGAAGTAAAAGCACTCGTGTGCTATCGACTTTAGGCACATGTGGTTGTGTGTTTATGTGTGTGTGTGTGTGTGTGTGTGTGTATGTGTGCGTGCTTGAATAAGGCTCAAAGAGAGGAAGATGAATGGATGGTTTAGTCTATGCAAGGAATATGTGAAGCGGTGTGGCGTGAATGATTCCTTCCTTCCTGTATTTGTGTGCAATAGATGTTACGCAAGGCAATGTAGGGTGCATTTTTTTCGCTCGTATATAATTATACTGTATATATATTTTTTTGTGCGTGAGCTGATGCGTAGTTGTGTTGTGATTTTTGTTTCAATAGCTGTGCTTCCTGCTTCGAAGTCAATTAGCATTACATCCAACTTCTTGTAAATATATATATATAAAATAATATATATATATATATCACACACGCATTATCAACACCGCAAACAACAACACACACACATTATTCCATACCTCTTTGTTCAGCATTCCTCTCCGTATTTAATCTATTGCCGGAGGACTTACACCCCTTTATTGAACCCCTTTATTTAAGAGGGTGGCCAAACACAAAAAGACCCAATCGGACCTGTCCCCCATGCACATTTAAATATCCCTCTTAAGGGGAGACTGACCGATTGTTTGGTTTAATTCTTGTATTCATATTTATTTTTAGTTTCCTCCCTAGACCTCCATCAAGCCCAGATAAAACACCCCCTAGACCCCCCTTCAAGATAAATTTGTACATTTTTTGGTAGAAAAATTACCCGGCCGAAGGCCGGTTCCTATTAAAATTGCAGGCTCGCTATCGCTCGCCAGGAAATAATCGACACCTAAATGGCACGAAAGGTCTTAAAATTGACAACGAAATGGGGCAAAAGGTGTTAAAATCGCCAAACTAATGGGCCGAACGTCTTATAATCTCAAAACTAGTGGGGTTAAACATTAGGGAGAAGGGGGTCCAGAGAAACGGTCTGCCTCCCCTTAACTCAATCCAATCTAACTATGCGGCAATAATCTATTATTGTTGCATCAAAACCTTCTAATTTCCTTGTTCTGTGTATTACCCTATTTATATTTCTTTAATCATGCATACAATTTCTCAACCAATCAAGATTAACTCAAAATAATCAGGACTGCTTACTAGTATGTCATGTACATTGTTCGCACTGATAAACCAGCCATTGTGAGGAAGATCAAATATTCCTTCTTACAAGATGGGTTTCTAGCCATGTGGTTCGCCTTACTACATTTTTAACACTTGATCTCTTTTATTATCACTACATCACTGAAACGACTCTCTGCTTCCCTGCCAAAGTGTGTACAGTCGCGCTAATAAGTGATGTTTCGGCACCAAAATGTGTTGATCAATAATTGGTATCAGCAATATTGACACATGTTTTCTTCTTTTTGAGTGGGATATACCAACATGTTCCTACACTTACCCACCCTATTCAACATCTGACAGACATTAATACAGTACAAAGCAAGCCAAACGTAATGACAGCCGGAACATGACTTATTAGCGCGACCGTACCCCGAATCAAAGTTTTCACAGCTCCTGACATCTCGAGGTAAGCCGGTATCACACGAGAGCTTTTTTGGTCAACATTCGATGATCAACATTTTGCTGGGAACATTTCTGGAATATTTTCACTGGTATCGTAAACTAGACTGGTGATAGATGAACTTAGGATACCGAAATATTTTAAATGTTGACCTCATAAACTGCCAGACCAGTGTTGAGGATAAATGTTGAGGGAAAAAGGGCTCGTGTGATACCGGCTTTACTCAAATATATTTGTTTGTGCAGTTGGCCAATATTTCAAATCATACTGTAGTTACTGGTTTGCTTCTATCACCTTGTGCCTTAATTATGTTGAGGGAGCCCACCTCCTTTTGTTTATCTCTCTCTCCCTCTCTCTCTCTCTGGGTTGTATCTATTCGGCCTCATCCAGCCTACTGTTTTAAGACGTTTACCCCCATATAGGTGTCAATTTTTATTTTTTTACAACAGGCTAAATGTGTACATTTTTCGATATGAAAATGTCTCCGGCGAGGCCGGATTTCTCCATACAATGCTGGTTCACTATCGCTCGCCAGGAATAAATCGATACCTGAATGGGGCTAAACGTCTTAAAACAGTAGGCTATATAGGGCCGAATAGATGTAAGCCAGTGGCAGAGAGAAAAGGAAAACAAAAAAGCAGGGCACCCCCCTTAATTATCCCGTTCCTTCAAAGGATGTATATATGTACAGTACAAAGGTTTTAACTTAGGTTACCTGTCAAATGTACAGTAAAGTACAGTCTGATAAGTGGTAAGTGTCATTGTCATATAATTAGGACTTGCCGCTGTGGCATAAGTTTGAAACACATTGTAATCATATATGAACATTAATGGAGTCTCTGTTATACAATTGCCACTATACAAATTGTTATATATTTTACATTTTGCTCATAATAGGGATAATTTAATATACATGATTTAATAAATTATTAAATTATATATTAATAAACAATAACCATAAATCAGTTACAATTGTTGTGTATGCAAGCACTAAAAGAATTATAAGTCAACGATTTTATATATACATGACTGTACATACTTCTTCATCAATTACGGTACACTCGGATGCCATAGTTTCTAGCCCACCCATAATAAATCATGGACCCCATATATTTGATTTTATGCAATTATAACTCCCTGGACTGATTTTTGGAAAGCGCTTTATTTTCAATAAATAGTATATATAGTTTTGTAGTTGATTTATAGAACATTTTATTCATAAGTTGGTTTCCAGAGATATAGCCTACTTCCATAGCTAGAAATAGGTGAAGTGTACGAATATTTATGAGTGGGATAGAGACTATGGCATCCGACTGTACATACTTCTCCTTCATCAATTAGGGTAGCAAGATATATATAAACCTCAGCTTTTTCAAAACATGTCTTTGTTCATCTGCATATTGCCTCCTGTGAATCCTTCCCCCTCCACTGTCATCACTCGTGTGTTGTTTGTGTTTGCCCTTAGTCCAGTCCTTCACACTATTTCACAAACAAAACAAGGGGATGGCAGTTTGGCACACGAACATTTAAGGGGAGACTGGCCGTTTGTTTGGTTTATTAATTCATTTATTCATATATTTGTTTAGTTACCTCCCTAGACCTCCATCAAGCTTAGAAAAACACCCCCTAGACCCCCCTTCAAAATAAATTTGTACATTTTGCGGTAGAAACATTTCCCGGCCGAAGGCTGGTTCCTCTTAACATTACAGGCTAGCTATCGCTCACCAGGAAAAGATCGACACCTAAATGGCACGAAAGGTCTTAAAATTGACAATGAAATGGGGCGAAAGGTGTTAAAATCGCCGAACTAGTGGGATGAACGTCATATAATATCAAAACTAGTGGGGCTAAACATTAAGGAGAAGGGGGTCCAGAAAAACGGTCTTCCTCCCCTTAAGTGTACAATAGTATGAAGGTCTCTCGAATTTGGTATGCGGACGATTTTTGTATTATTTAATTGAAAGTAGAAGTTTCCGCTTCATATAATGTTTTTGTTATGCATCCCTTCGAGAAAAAATAATATTAAACTCATTGAAGGATACTTTTGTATTCGTCCTCCTTTTCTCCGGGATTTTCTTAATTACTTATATTTCTCTATCAAAGAAAATTATATCAACATTTTGTCCTATTATTCTACATATATTTCTCTATCCATGACAATTACATGAACATTTTGTCCTATTACTAGACTTATATTCCTTTTATCTTTACCTCCTTCTCTCCCTGGCACATTCCGACCAATCACAGGCCGACATTGGCAAAGTGAATGCAAATATGGGAATGTCTTTCATCCGCCGATTTCGTCTTTAGAGGAATATGCGATTAAAAGAAAACATTGGTCCATATTAAGACCAAGGATAGAACTGCTTCATCATTTTTATATTCAATAGTCATTAGCATATTTTTATTGGTCAGTTGCAGGAGTTGAAAATGTAGGCTTGATAGCATATTCTACAAATGTTATGTTCAGATGTTAGTTATTATACAGTATAGTAAATTATGTTCAGATGTTAGTTATTATACAGTATAGTAAATTTATATTTCACAGTAAAATGTAAAGTAATAAAACATCATCGACATACAATACTGATTTAAAGAGTCATAAATATATATATATATATATAAGGACAAGGGATATGACGAACAACGACATCTTTCTTCTTTATTTTGACCAGACGTTTCGTCATTATATAATGACATCATCAGTGAAATCTAAAATCAACGAAAATTACTATTAAAACATATTTTAAATTACGTGAAGTAATAAAGCAAAGCATAATCAAACACAAACACACATACATTGACAAAAACCGGAAAATATATATAATTATTAAATCTAGGGAATTTAGTCAAATACAAAAAACAAATAAATTAAATACATCAAATCAGAGTACACTCGCGACCTAAAATATATTGAGAGGGGCAGCAGACACAGTGTTGTTGAGTGACGGTTTTTGTTTATGTATGTAAAGGGACTCTAAAATCCTTAAATATGAATTATTGCCATGGTCTAGTATACTAAAGTTACTAGAATCCACGCTTGTACCACAATCAAAAGCATGTTCCCTTACCGCTGAGTGAGAAGGGGACTGGAGAGGCCGGCCCGTCCTGCTCGAATGACCCTTGTGTTCATCAACTCGTGACTTGAAAGCCCGCAAAGTGCTCCCAATATACCCTGCTCGGCAGCTAGGGCACTGGTAGAAGTAAACAAGTGACGAACGCAAGGTGGTCGGCAGTTGGTCCTTAAAAAAGGGAACATGCTTTTGATTGTGGTACAACCGTGGATTCTAGTAACTTTAGTATACTAGACCATGGCAATAATACAGATTTAAGGATTTTAGAGTCCCTTTACATACATAAACAAAAACCGTCACTCAACAACACTGTGTCTGCTGCCCCTCTCAATATATTTTAGGTCGCGAGTGTACTCTGATTTGATGTATTTATTTTATTTGTTTTTTGTATTTTACTAAATTCCCTAGATTTAATAATTATATATATTTTCCGGTTTTTGTCAATGTATGTGTGTTTGTGTTTGATTATGCTTTGATTTATTACTTCACGTAATTTAAAATATGTTTTAATAGTAATTTTCGTTGATTTTAGATTTCACTGATGATGTCATTATATAATGACGAAACGTCTGGCCAAAATAAAGAAGAAAGATGTCGTTGTTCGTCATATCCCTTGTCCTTCTGTTCATCCTAAGACTTCGGTTCCCTACGACAAAACCTATATCAGAAGTATATATATATAACCTACCTTTACCTTTGGTATATGTATGGGTTATCTGCATAACAACTCGATTACGGGATTCTTGTCTTATGTATTTGTTTGTTTTGCTCCTACCTACTTAAGGGACTTTACAGTTGCGCGGATAAGTGCTACTTTTCTTATTTTGTCAATTTGATTTTCACTCCCCTATAACATTTTCAGAGTTATTTTTGTCAAGCCAGTCCAGGACAGTGTGGACAACTTTATTTACATTCTAGGCTCCTCCCAGATGTTCATTAGCCAATCAGAGTGGAGCTTCACTTACAAGACGGCAGTACATTTTTATTTTCCCAACAAATTATTAATTTCTTTAACAGTTTCCACTTCCTTATGACACCCATTTCTTGACATACTGTTTGCATGTATTACTTTCTTATTTCTCTACAAAAATCTTACTTTTATGGATATCCATTTCTTTGTTTGTGTGCAAAATTTGTATTTTCACTTTTACCCACATTGCACTTTGACTCTGTGACGTCAGATTAAAAAAAACACCATTCAGGTCAGTTACCTCACATTTAGGGATATTTTGGCGGTATTTCGCGAGTATGGCGATCTTTCTTCAATACATAACAGTAAATAGACCCTTAGGGCTTGGATTACAGGGCCATTTCCCTGTCAAAAAGGGCAATTTCGGCCATTATCAAGGGACATATCCTCTTCCACTTCAATCAACCCCCCCCCCCCCCCCACCCCACCCCCAGTCAACACCTGTCCACGTGCATCTGACACTAACAGATAGCATCACCATGTTCTGGGTGTGGTGTATCGAGTTCGAATCCCAGGAGGACCATATGCTTTCCTTAGTTTATTCAAGTGTATTGGGGTTTGTAATTGATAATTAATGTTAAGAACGGGGTGTTACTTAATTATATAGGTTCAGGAACTAATGTCTAGCGAGCCCGATCCTTAGTGATCTTGGTCCCCTTCATTGTTCTTTCCTCTCACTAAAACATTAGGCTTTCCATAATGCAGTTAGGTCTGAGTACATGCTTAGAGAGATATCCAAAATTCGAAAATGGATATTAATCGTGATCGTGTACTCAACCTTTAACTGTGTTGTTGGTGTAATGGATTAGATGTATATATTCTGGGTTTGGTGTCCCGAGTTCGAATCCTGGGAAGACCATAATTATGCTGTAATTAGTTTATTAAAGTGCATTGGGTTTGTAATTGATGATTAATGTTAAAATGCCTTATCCGACACCCCACTCCATCAGTATATTGAAGGGAACCGACCCATACAAATAATTTAATAGAAGAATACACATACAAATAATAATACAACATTTATTAAAAAATGTAATATTTAATCTGAAGACAAACAATATATTAATATGCAATTGAAATACAATTACACGAGAGTTTGCATATGTAACAACGCACCACATGTTGAAATTCGTCAAGAGTTAGCCAGACTCAAATAGAATAAAAAGTAAAATATAAATTAAGAGACAAACATGTCGAAATATGCCGTCAACGAACTGTTAATATATACAAACGAGTTACAAAAGGATGCAGGCTCAGATTGCAGCGCAACTTCATCTGCATATTGGCAGCACGACACAGACCCGATTTCGTTGAGGTTATTATTATTTCACATTTGGTAACGGTGCCAGGCAGGTCGAGCAAGGCATGTTTATGTTCGTTACCTGTTTTAAATTGACGACATGTGTGTGTATATATATATATATATATATATATATATATATATATATATATGATAAATTATGTTATTTTATACATGGCAATATTTTGTAACTGGGAAGTTTGACACTATTGATAGTAGCTCGTTTTCAGTCAAGTTCCATATGCTGTATAAAGGAGGATATGTGTGCATTGAATATTTATATAGTCTAACATATACTCATCGATCCAACAGTCCGCGTATTATATACTAGTATCTCTGCAATATTATATGTACAAGTAATTTTTATGGTGAACTTAATAAGGTATTTACTATAAGTGTGTTTGTAATATATGGACCAAACTGCGAGATAAGTAGGCTACTAGTCATGTAAACATGGCCTTGTCACATTGATTATTGTAATAAAAGTTATATCTAGGGTCACAAAATTTTGGTTTGTTGACTGTAGAGTCTTGTGCATTAACAAGCTTACAACCATTTGAATATTTGAACCTTTAAAACTAAATCTTGAACCATCTGGGATATAATGAAGAATTATTTAGTCTTGTTTAGGCTAGATGCTGATTCGAATGAATGTTTTTTTATGCAAATGACTGCTACTTTGAGACTTTGAAAAAGTCATGTTGGAAATTGTGTTCCAGTTATTAAAGGGAGTAAAGGCTGAGTTAGGCATAGTATACGGTATCAGCTAGCACTTTACATTACCTTACATGCTCCTTATTTGCTGATATACTTCCTGACTACTGAAAACAATTACCTACAAGTTTTTGACATGAATGGAAATCTGTCCTTATTTTGTCAAAAGTCACCTAGCACCAATATCGTATCTGCTGTCTTTCTAATTCTATGCTTTGTAGTGATGTATATGTATGCTTTGCAGTGATGTATATGTATGCTTTAATTAGTTTGTGTATTGTAGGATTTTACGTATTTTACTATACTATTTTCCAAATAAGTAGTCCAGAAATCGTGAACCCTAACTTCTGTAACTCAAAAAGGGTTAGACCAAATGGGCTGTATATTTCCACACTTATTCCCTGGCTGGCCCTTCTCAAATGGTAGAAATAATTGTTCGATTATTCTAGTCGTTTATGAGTTATATAGGCAAATGTTCAAGATCTTAGCCTACATAATTGAAACAGGGTATAGTTGTCATCCGTCTACTTTTCTTAACAAATATATTGTTTTACTTTATGTGTTGACTATAATATTAGTTCTCATTTTCTTCAGAGAGTTATATAAAAACAGATTTCCAATGTAGTGAGTACTCAATAGTAGCTTCAATATAATGATCACTCAACTTGGTGTCATTATAATTATGAGGTATTATCTTTGTATATTGTCATGAAATACATTGGGTTTTAGTGATTATTAATGATTTCAGTAGCAATAAATGTTCAGCTCTTGTTAATGTAAAATAAATGAGGGTATTTATCATGACGGATTTACTAGCTATATACTGTAGATTCAACCTCTGCTTTTAGCCAGACTGCACTACTATGACCTCCCCATATACCGATATTGTGCGTGAGATAAAGTGTTACAGCAACGTTATATAATTATGACTACAGCTATATTAATTATTTGTTCAGTTTATTCTTTGTTTAGAGTAATATTCAATACTTTACCGCCATTCATGCTGGAGTGATAAATATACTATACAAAGAAGAGATTTGCAGACTTACATTGAACATCAAAACATACGAGAGTTCAATAGGAGTTAAACAACTAAATTTACCCTGGCATGCAACTCAGCCACATGCAATTTCACATTCTAGGTCCTTATGTGTGACTATGTGACAGCCATACTGTATATTCATAAATGCTTCCATGGTGAAGTTTTAAGCATTGGTAGCGAAAACACATATGCTGTATAAATATATATGATTATTATATAACCTTCTCTCTTAATTATGCCTAATATCCTCATCTCTTCTAAAGTGGTGGTGGTGGTGGTGTGGGTGGGTATACTACTGGTGGTGGTGGTGTGGGCAGGTATACTACTGGTGGTGGTGGTGGTGGTGGTGGTGGTGGTGGTGGTGTGAGCTGGTATACTACTGGTGGTGGTGGTGGTGGTGATGGTGGTGGTGGTGGTGGTGGTGCCGTGGGCTGGTATACTACTGGTGGTGGTGGTCGTGGTGTGGGTGGGGGTACTAGTGGTGGTGGTGGTGGTGGTGGTGGTGTGGGCTGGTATACTACTGGTGGTGGTGGTGGTGGTGGTGGTGGTGTGGGCTGGTATACTACTGGTGGTGGTGGTGGTGGTGGTGGTGTGGGCTGGTATACTACTGGTGGTGGTGGTGGTGTGGGCTGGTATACTACTGATGGTGGTGGTGGGGTGGTGGTGGTGGTGTGGGCTGGTATACTACTGGTGGTGGTGGTGGTGGTGGTGGTGGTGGTGGTGTGGGCTGGTATACTACTGGTGGTGGTGGTGGTGGTGGTGGTGGTGTGGGCTGGTATACTACTGGTGGTGGTGGTGGTGGTGGTGGTGGTGGTGGTGGTGTGGGCTGGTATACTACTGGTGGTGGTGGTGGTGGTGGTGGTGGTGTGGGCTGGTATACTACTGGTGGTGGTGGTGTGGTGGTGGTGGTGTGGGCTGGAATACTACTGGTGGTGGTGGTGGGGGTGTGGGCTGGTATACTACTGGTGGTGGTGGTGGTGGTGGTGGTGGTGGTGGTGGTGGTGTGGGCTGGTATACTACTGGTGGTGGTGGTGGTGGTGGTGATGGTGGTGGTGGTGTGGGCTGGTATACTACTGGTGGTGGTGATGGTGGTGCTGGTGGTGTGGGCTGGTATACTACTGGTGGTGGTGGTGGTGGTGGTGGTGGTGGTGGTGGTCTGGGCTGGTATACTACTACTGGTGGTGGTGGTGGTGGTGGTGGTGTGGGCTGGTATACTACTGTGGTGGTGGTGGTGGTGGTGGTGGTGGTGGTGTGGGCAGGTATACTACTGGTGGTGGTGGTGGTGTGGGCTGGTATACTACTGGTGGTGGTGGTGTGGGCTGGTATACTACTGGTGGTGGTGGTGGTGTGGGCTGGTATACTACTGGTGGTGGTGGTGGTGGTGGTGGTGTGGGCTGGTATACTACTGGTGGTGGTGGTGGTGGTGTGGGCTGGTATACTAATGGTGGTGGTGGTGGTGGTGTGGGCTGGTATACTACTGGTGGTGGTGGTGGTGTGGGCTGGTATACTAATGGTGGTGGTGGTAGTGGTGTGGGCTGGTATACTAATGGTGGTGGTGGTGGTGTGGGTTGGTATACTACTGGTGGTGGTGGTGGTGGTGTGGGCTGGTATACTTCTGGTGGTGGTGGTGGTGTAGGCTTGTATACTACTGGTGGTGGTGGTGGTGTGGGCTGGTATACTACTGGTGGTGGTGGTGGTGGTGGTGTGGGCTGGTATACTACTGGTGGTGGTGGTGGTGTAGGCTGGTATACTACTGGTGGTGGTGGTGGTGGTGTGGGCTGGTATACTACTGGTGGTGGTGGTGGTGTGGGCTGGTATACTACTGGTGGTGGTGGTGGTGGTGGTGTGGGCTGGTATACTACTGGTGGTGGTGGTGGTGGTGTGGGCTGGTATACTACTGGTGGTGGTGGTGGTGGTGGTGGTGGTGTGGGCTGGTATACTACTGGCGGTGGTGGGGGTGGTGTGGGCTGGTATACTACTGGTGGTGGTGATGGTGTGGGCTGGTATACTACTGGTGGTGGTGGTGGTGGTGTGGGTGGTGTGTGCTGGTATACTACTGGTGGTGGTGGTGTGGGCTGGTATACTACTGGTGGTGGTGGTGGTGGTGGTGGTGGGGGCTGGTATACTACTGGTGGTGGTGGTGGTGGTGTGGGTGGGTATACTACTGGTGGTGGCATGGGCTGGTATACTACTGGTGGTGGTGGTGGTGATGATGATGTGGGCTGGTATACTACTGGTGGTGGTGGTGTGGGCTGGTATACTACTGGTGGTGGTGGTGGTGTGGGCTGGTATACTACTGGTGATGGTGGTGGTGGTGGTGGTGGTGGTGGTGTGGGCTGGTATACTACTGGTGGTGGTGGTGGTGGTGGTGGTGTGGGCTGGTATACTACTGGTGGTGGTGGTGTGGGCTGGTATACTACTGGTGGTGGTGATGGTGGTGCTGGTGGTGTGGGCTGGTATACTACTGGTGGTGGTGGTGGTGGCGGTGGTGTGGGCTGGTTTACTACTGGTGGTGGTGGTGGTGTGGGCTGGTATACTACTGGTGGTGGTGGTGGTGGTGTGGGCTGGTATACTACTGGTGGTGGTGGTGGTGGTGGTGTGGGCTGGTATACTACTGGTGGTGGTGGTGGTGGTGGTGTGGGCTGGTATACTACTGGTGGTGGTGGTGTGGGCTGGTATACTACTGGTGGTGGTGGTGGGGGTGTGGGCTGGTATACTACTGGTGGTGGTGGTCGTGGTGGTGTGGGCTGGTATACTACTGGTGGTCGTAGTTTGCGCTGGTATACTACTACTGGTGGTGGTGGTGGTGGTGGAGGTGGTGTGGGCTGGTATACTACTGGTGGTGGTGGTGGTGTGGGCTAGTATACTACTGGTGGTGGTGTAGGCTGGTATACTACTGGTGGTGGTGGTGGTGGTGGTGTGGGCTGGTATACTACTGGTGGTGGTGGTGGTGTAGGCTGGTATACTACTGGTGGTGGTGGTGGTGGTGGTGTGGGCTGGTATACTACTGGTGGTGGTGGTGGTGTGGGCTGGTATACTACTGGTGGTGGTGGTGGTGGTGGTGTGGGCTGGTATACTACTGGTGGTGGTGGTGGTGGTGGTGGTGTGGGCTGGTATACTACTGGTGGTGGTGGTGGTGGTGGTGTGGGCTGGTATACTACTGGTGGTGGTGGTGGTGGTGGTGTGGGCTGGTATACTACTGGTGGTGGTGGTGGTGGTGGTGTGGGCTGGTATACTACTGGTGGTGGTGGTGGTGTGGGCTGGTATACTACTGGTGGTGGTGGTGGTGGTGGTGGTGTGGGCTGGTATACTAGTGGTGGTGGTGGTGGTGGTGTGGGCTGGTATACTACTGGTGGTGGTGGTGGTGGTGGTGTGGGCTGGTATACTACTGGTGGTGGTGGTGGTCCGGTGGTATGGAGGAGCTCAGTTGTGTCGGTGTCTCCGTAGTGGTTGGACGGTAGGGCTGGCTCCCAGGTCCTTCCTCACTCACTCTCTCTCTCTTTCTCTACCTCTCTCTCACATTGCACTACATTCACTCACTCGCTATATCTTTCTTTCTCGTCTCTCTGTGCAATACATTTTATCTATTTAGTTATATATGCATCCATGTATATATCTTTATCTATCCATCTATCATCTCCTTCTTTCTTGTTGTGCACTATATATTTATCGTGCTAGTTAATCCGTACGTCTGCTTTATATTATTATTATATTTTTGTTTTACTTTATTTTTATATTTTGTTTTCGCTCTCTCAAACGGGGTCGTCCAGTTTTCAGACGCACTTGCATCCAACCAACAAATTCCCATACTTGTCCTCTCTCTTCCTTTCCTCTCTCTCTCTGTCTCTCTCTCTCTCTGTCTCTCTCTCTCTCTCTCTCTCTCTCTCTCTCTCTCTCTCTCTCTCTCTCTCTCTCTCTCTCTCTCTCTCTCTCTCTCTCTCTCTCTCATTACATCTACTTATCAACTCTCGCTCTTTCACGCTTTGTATTCAGTTTGTTTCACTCTTTAAGATCGCACCACTCAGGATCTTCACTCTTTCATCTGTTATGCATATTCGGTTCCCTTTGTACAGCCTACATTTTATCTCTCTACATTTTATCTCTCCCTTTCGTAGCTTCAAATTCCGCCACTCACTCTGATTGTTGTATAGCTCTTTACCGCTCTTTCTATATCAAATGCTCCCACTCTTTTCTGTATCTTCGAATTCCGTCCCTCTCTCTAATTGTTGCATCTCTCTGCCACGCTCAATGTTCAATTATTTCACTCTCCCATAGTTTGACTTGTATTTAAATTATCTATTCAACTTACTTGACCCGATTCTTTCATTCTCTCATAGACTGAAACTCTCTCTCTCTCTAGTATATATATATATATATATATATATATATATATATATATTTATGAGAGAGAGAGAGTGTTTCAGCCTATACCTGTGAAAAAATCGGGTCAAGAAAGTTGAATAAATAAATTAAAAGCAAGACAAACTATGGGAGAGTGAGATAATTGACCCTTGAGCGTGCCAAGTTTGCTCACTAACTCTCTTTCTCATTCGACTTATAACACTATTCACTCACAATTTTACACTAAAATTCTGAATCCACCCATGTCATTCGTCACTGTGTTTTCCTCAGGAGCCTTGAAAATTAAGATCGTGTGGTCCATCCTGAGCTAACCAGCAATTTTCTTTGTTCGAATAATTAACTTAATCCCCATACACAAAATTAAGCCAAATAGTACTTAAAAGTACATGGTAAACGTCGGGCGTCCTATATTTGTGCTCAAGACCCATTGAAAATTCATAATATATTGTTTTTGTATGTGCAAACCTTAAAGAAACTCGAGAACGCAGTACAATACGGTGTGCCAGTGCGTTATATACAGTATATTGTTATGCATAACTTCTAATAACATATGCAAGTGTGACTGAAAGTGAATGCAATTCACCATATTGCATAATCCCGTGTTTAATTTAGCAAGCAAAAACACTCCTGATAAATACACAAACAAATAACAGGAAAGAGCACTGTTTTGGCACTGTTATCACTTCTAAACACACAATTTGAACTATAAACCATAATTGTCTCATTACATATACAATAATAAAGACTAATAATAATGAACTTGGCTCTCGTTTGAAACAATCCTGATAGCCTCATTGAGTGCATAACTACTTACGAAAACCCTCCATATCACTAACATATGTGCTTTATGAACTGTTAATAGCAAGTAGAAAATTCCAGATGCCATACAGGTCCATATGATGCTAGTTGAAATATCGGAACTCATAGCGGATATGAGATTTAGTGATCGGTGAAAGTGGCAACTGCTGAAAATAGTAGTGACAGTTGGTGAAAATAGTTGTAACAATTGGTGAAAATTGTAGTGACAGCTGGATAAAATAGTAGTGACAATTGGAGAAAATAGCCGTGACAATTGGTGAAAACAGTAGTGACAATTGGTGAGAATAGTAGTGACAGTTGGTGAAAATAGTAGTGACAACTGAAGAAAATAGAAGTGACGGTTGGCAAAAATAGTAGTGACAAGTAGTTAAAATTGAAGTGACAATTGGTGGGAATAGAAGTGACGACAAGTAAAATAGGCGCTCATTGGAAAGTTGTAAACAAAGTAAACGAAAAGTGTCCTCGAGTGTGTGTGTGTGTGTGTGTATGTGTGTGTGTGTTTTGTGGGGGTGAGGAAAGTGCTTTAGAAGAGGAGACCACCTTCACCTGCACTTGAATAAGGTAGGTGATTAATCCTGGCCCATCCCACCCCTTTCCAATGTATCTCACCCACTGTCATAACTTCGACTGTATTTAAACCCCTGCTTTACCGGCGACGTCTTTTCTATTATATTATACTTATAATTAGAGGAATTTGTGCAGACTAGCCGTTTGTTTGGTCTATTCATTCATTTATTCATAAATGTGTTTAGTTTCCTCCCTAGACCTCCATCAAGCTTAGCAAAACACCCCCTAGACCCCCCTTCAAGATAAATTTGTAAATTTTTCGGTAGAAAAATTTCCCGGCCGAAGGCCAGTTCCTCTTAAAATTGCAGGCTCGCTATCACTCGCCAGGAAATAATCGACACCTAAATGGCACGAAAGGTCTTAAAACTGACAACGAAATGGGGCGAAAGATGTTAAAATCGCCAAACTAATGGGCCGAACGTCTTATACTATCAAAACTAGTGGGGCTAAACATTAGGGAGAATGGGGACCAGAAAAACGGTCTGCCTCCCCTTAAGATGAATCTGTTGTAGTAAAAAGGGTTAAGTGAGATAGTTCGAAGCCTGTTCATTACTGGAAGCCCTTTTGAAACTGAATACAATCGTCAAATAGTAGCCAGATTATAGTTAAAACGACATCGCCGGTACAGAAGGGGTTACAACCTCTTTGATATCGATAAATGGATACAACTCAACAACTTAACTCAAATGCCCGCTAAACGCAACAAGCAAAACATAAACTTTTGTCTCAACACACACATAGCTAAACAGAATCGCAGTACCTAAAATATTACACTAGGCAGAATGAAAGACTTAACAAGAAAAGGTTGAATGTAAGGATGTGGTTCGTGTAGGCTATTCTCTCTCTCTCTCTCTCTCTCTCTCTCTCTCTCTCTCTCTCTCTCTCTCTCTCTTTATATATTGTGTGAGAGAGAGAGAGAGAGAGAGAGAGAGAGAGAGAGAGAGAGATATTGTAAATTAAAACAGACACAACTTTTGACCTCGAGTGTACAGTTGCGAACACAAATCCTCACCCATTTAATCCCACTATCTAGTTAACCCCTTCACCACCATTAAGTAATTATCATCATATTCTGGTTACCATTAGACGATTACCTTTAGTTTATAACCTACCTCTTCGACCCAAATGGGAAAATACGATCTCAATAAACCCTCTGAATAACACAGGTCCTTATTAAACTGCATAACATCGTCAAGTATTAGCCAGAATCAAATGTAAAGAAGGGTCATAGTGCTGACGGGGTTAAGGGGAGATGGTTCACTTTTTGGGCGATTTTTGCATGTATTCATTATTTTTATAGTTTCCTCCCTAGACCTCCCTCACATTTAAAAAACATCCATTAGATCCCCCTTCTAGATTAATTTGTAAATTTTTCGGTAGAAAAATTTCTCGGCCGAAGGCCGGTTCTTCCAACAGTACAGGCTCACTATCGATGGCCAGAGAAGAATCAACGCCTAAATAGTACGAAAGGTCTAAATATTGACGAAGAAATGGGGTGAAAGGTCTTAAAATCTACTAACTAATGGGGCAAACATCTTAACATCTGAACACTAATGGGGCTAAACATGAGGGAGAAAGTGGTCCAGAAAACCGGCCCATCCCCCCTTAAACTAAACTAAAACCGTCGTTATCAGAGAGGAACCTACGTAAGGGAATCCGATGCCATGTTTTTCATTCTTCTATATTGTTGTTTAAAGCGAGGTTATTATTTATAGATATTATTTTGTATTTTAATTATTATCATTATTTTTTTAGTTTGTTCTCTAGACCTCCATCACGTGTAAACAAAATTCCCAAGACCCCGTTACGTGATAAATGTGTACATTCTTTGGTAGAAAAATGCGTCCGCCGACGGCAGGTTCCTACTAAGTTGAAGGCTCGCTATTATTCGCCAGTAAAAATATCGACACCTAAAAAGCACGACAAGTTTTAACGTTGACAAATAAATAAGGCGAATGGTCTTAAAATCGACAAATTAATGCGACGATCGTCTTATAATCTAAAAAAAATAATGAGGCTAAACACAAGGGAAAAGGGTGTCCAGAATTAAACAAAAATACATAAAAATAAATTCAAACTTAAGAGCAGCACATATGTCTCGGCACCAAGTATATTTCGATCAATAATTAGTATCAGCAATATCCAAACTTGACTTATTCATTTCAAGCGAGATATACAAACATGCTCCTACACTCACCCACCCTATTCAACATATGACAGACATTAATATAGCACAGAGCGAGCCAAACGTAATCACAGCTGAGCCATGACTTATTAGCGCGACCGTACTTGTAACATCTCAAGGGGAGATAACAAATATTCATATTTGTTTTCACCAACCCACCAATTAATTTACAAATAAACCTTACATAAACAACCCTAACAATTATATAAATATAGGAGTGTGCATAAGGAGAGAATTTCACTGAAAGTTTGTTTTTTCTGAACTCCCTTCTCGTACATGCTTAGCCCCTTTACATTTGAGATTTTAAGACGTTTGCCCCATTAGTTTGACGATGTACAGACCTTTTGCCCTACTTCTGTCAATTTTAAGACTTTTCGTGCCATTTAGGTGTCAATATTTTCCTGGCGAGCGATAGCGAACCTGTAATTTAAAAGGAAACCGCCTTCGGCTGGGATTTGTTTCTACCGAAAAACGGAGGTCAAGGGAACAAACAAATAACGTCCCCTTAATATAATCTATAAACTGCAACAAAACTAT
The DNA here is from genome assembly GCA_032716605.1 of Paralithodes platypus. Taxonomy (NCBI): domain Eukaryota; kingdom Metazoa; phylum Arthropoda; class Malacostraca; order Decapoda; family Lithodidae; genus Paralithodes; species Paralithodes platypus. The sequence goes on along the minus strand of CM064498.1, from coordinate 15,855,853 downwards.
CACAAATGGCAAGAGTTTTGATTTGAACACAGCTTAGAAATACTAATTCTTTTGGAACTGATTTGTATTATATAGTTTTGGCTCCCTAGACTTCCATCAAACTTAAAAATAATCCCCAAGAGATATATTGTACTTTTTAAGTAAAATAATGTCCTGACCGAAGGCTGGTTCCTTCTTAAATAAAAGTTAACTATCACTCGCCAGGAAAACGTCGACACCTATAATGGCACGGAAGGTCTTAAAATCCCCACATAAATTGGGTGAAAGGTCTTAAAATCGCCAAACTAATAGAGCGAACGTCTTAAATTCTCATAACCAATGAGGTTAACTAACCGAACCGAGCCTAACCTAACAGTATTGGTTGGATTGGCCAAGGTTGAGAGCTACCGGTACTGGTTGAAAATAACTACTGGTTGAGTTTTCCAGTCGCGGAATTCAACCCATATTATTTACCCGTTGTCTATAGTCTGTTTCAAGCTGAGGTTAACTTGGCATGGCCCCATCTTGGTTATTCAGCTATTACGATGGTTTCTGTAACGAATTATGTTGTTATATGTTAAAAAGTTCAAATAATGCTTCATGACGCAGAAGCAAAATAGTTATAATTTTCCCATTAAGTACGAAAACTCGGCGGCAAAGGGATGCAATTTTCCACCAAGTGAAAACAAGTACCGGTACTGGTAGTCTATAAAAATGTGTCCAATTTACCACTTGCGAGTTTCAGGCTATAAGGAAGTTGGAACCGTGAACATCGAGATAAAATAGAAATGCAATAATAATGTACGTTTCTGATGGATAAATGGTATGTTGAATTTGGCTTTATGTATACAGTATATACAGTATATATGTACTACGACCGTATTTGGCTTTATGTACACAGTATATACAGTATATATGTACTACGACAGTATTTTAGCTGTAAATCCTGTTAAATATCGTTGTCTAAAGCTACAACTTCCTTATAGAACGAAACTCGCAAGTCGGCAATTGAAAAACTGTCAGAATTAGGCTCGTGTGACGCTGCCTTTACAAATTTACCTTCATTAACGTTTACTTATTTTTAAGCTGACATTGTACATAGACTTATTACAACAAAGTAAAAATTTGTTGTTGTTGACATAGCCAAAATAAACAGAGTGGAAAAACTACAGCAAAGAGCATTAGAGACCCAATAAAGATCGCCTTGACAGTAAGCTATGACGAAGTACTGTATTATAAGAGAGAGAGAGAGAGAGAGAGAGAGAGAGATGCATGGATAATTAGCTATACTGCTAGATATTATTATCGTTACAGAGATTGATAAAGAGACATACCGGTATACATGTAGAGCTATATATAGTTATACACATCGATGGATGGAACGAAATATAGATAGCCAAACGAATATGTGTACAGAACGACATACACCATAGACTGATAAGTGCAATACAAACTAATACAGATACCTGAAGACTAAGAAATGTATAGGTGTTATTGTATACAGTTAAATAAATAGTCAGGTAGATAGATAGAAATGGTGACAGACGAATAGATGTTCAGACAAACATACACTATACACTGATAGATAGATGCACCACAGCCTAATAGAGATAACTTGAGACTACGGAAATTACATGATGACTAAATGGATAAATAGATAGAGAGATAGACGAATAGATGGACAGGTGGACATACACCATAGATTAATGGACGCACCCCAGACTAATAGAGATAGCTGGAGACCAAAATATTTATGTGATGGATAAATGGATAGATGAACAGAGAGATAGACGAATAAATGGCAGACAGACGTATGATAAAGACTAATATATGAACAGACAGACATCGAAAATAAACTAATAGACTCACCCCAGACTAATAGAGATAGCTGGAGGCGAAGACATTTACATGAGCCTCCCCCGCCCCCCTCCACCACTCTTCTTTCATCAAGCCTATCAACAGAAAACTCTTAATTACCAACTCCGTTTTTTGTTTGAGGTATAGAAAACGGAAAAGGGCTGAGGATAGGGGTGGGTGACTAGAAGGCAGGTTTACACAAGGGTTTTATACCGGCACTTTTCAATCACTAACTATATTCTAGGCAACATTTTAGGTTATACAATTTAAGTACAACTTACAACTTAAACTTAATATTTCCCAGATGACAGTTGTCGCATAGATATGACTGAATAAAAAAAAAATGCTCGTGCTTAATGGTGGAAGGAGGGGGGGGGGGGGGGGGGGGGGGCGTTATGGACCCCCTTCTCCCTGATGCTTAGCCTTAATTATTAGTTTGGATGTCTTAGGACATTCGCCCCATTATTTTCACGAATTTAAGACCCTTCATACCATTTAGGTGTTGATTTTTTGTTTTCCTGGAACGCGATAGCGAACCTACAATATAGAAGGAATCTGCCTTCGGCCGTGGCAATTCTTTACCGAAAAATGCATAATTTACATCAAAGGGGGGTCTTGGGGGTATATTTTCCAGCTTGATGGAGGCCTAGGGAGGGATCTAAAACAGTAAATAAATGAATGAATAACCTTATAAATAAATATCTGCTCTTAACCAATGTGTAATAAAAGTGGATGTGAATGACTGCCTTTGGTGTTGGTAACTTGGTCATGGGTGATATCGATGACTATGGGAACCTATACCCCGTTCCAAATAAGTAGGTTAAAACACATGAACACAACCCTCAATAGCCCACAAACGACTAGAGTAATCCAGCTATTACATATACCATTTGGGAAGGGTCAGCTAGGGAGTAGATGTGGAAATTTACAGCCGATTTGCTCTATCCCTTCTTTGAGCTACACAATATATGCTTCACGTTACCTGGCCTACGTATTGTGAACAGGGCATAGCCCGGGTAAGGGGAGGTAATGCCTGTGTAAAGGTTGATTAAGAGGATAGTGCTTGGTTTTTGGTCTATATATTTATGTATTTATTTATGAGTTTCCTCGCTAGACCATTAGTACAAATATTTCTTATTAATTGTGTTCTCGTTAACACTTGAAGATTGTATGACGCTCAATGTTCGGTGTCCAATAATCCAAGGGTTAAGATCATTGCAATTCCAATACGGATAAGTGCAAACGCTGATGGCTGGCTTTTCTGCAATTAAGAAGAGCCCAGCTTAATTGCAGAGCTGTTCCTTAATATCAGCCAGGGATTAGGATGCAGGGAACACGGGAGATGCAAATTTTAAATGCATTTGCCTTCTCCCAAGAATTCTAGTGCCACGTCTTAATGGGGGTCACCGGCTTTTTATTTGCTTTCTCTCTTTTTCTCTGGCTTTTATCCATTCGGCTCCATTCAGCCAACTGTTTTAAGACGTTTATCCCCATCCAGGTGTCAATTTCTTCCTGGCGAGCTATTGCTCGCTAGCATTGTATGGAGAAATCCGGCTTCGCTGGAGACATTTTTCTATCGAAAAATGTACAAATTTAGCTTGCTGTCAAAACAAAAATATATATATGCTGGCTCGCTACCGCTCGCCAGTAAAATATTGACACCTGGATGGTGATAAACGTTTTAATACAGTGGGCTGAATGGGGCCAAATGGATAAAAGCCAAAGAGAAAGGGAGAGAAAGAGAAAAAAGCGAGGTGGGCTCCCTTAACACCCACTACCCCCGTAATTAAAAAGTTTACCTCCTTAGGAACCTGTATACCTTTAACGCGTCGGGGAGTTATTTGACCTACTTAACTCTATATATAATATATATACCTGCATATTATATATATATGTATATATATATATATGTATATATATATATATATATATATATATATATATATATATATATATAAAATTATTACCTAAAATATGTTGCGTCGCATTGCCAATAATTATCATGCCATATTGTTGTCAATTCTAGCTATGTCTAGATGGTTATTTCTAAAGACCTGTTGAAGTTAGAGGGTTACATGCAGATATAATTGTTAACCCCTTATATCTAGAAATCTGTATTACACTAAGTGATATTAAATGGCAGAAACATTAATGCTTTAAAACAATATAAGTTTTGCTATTATTGGAAGTTTAGTTATATATCTTAGAAAAGGTCTATTATGGTTGATGGGATACCGGTAATTGTGATAATTTATCCCTTTAAGGGGTGATGGGCCGTTTATTTTTGGTCTATGAATTAATTTATTCATTTATTTCTTTGTTTCCTCGCTACACCTCCATCAAACTTAGAAAAACACCACCTAGACCCCCTTCAAGATCAATGTGTACATTTTTCGGTAGAAAAATTTCCCGGCCGAAGGCCGGTTGCTCTTAAAATTTCAGGCTCGCTTTCGCTCGCCAGGAAAAAATCGACAACTAAATGGCATGAAAAGTCTTAAAATTGACAACGAAATGAGGCGAAAGGTGTAAAAAAGGTCAAACTAATGGGCCGAACGTCTTTTCATCTCAAAACTAGTGGGGCTAAACATTAGGGAGACGGGGGTCCAGAAATATGGTCTGTCTCCCCTTAATGATAGAGGCCTTTCCTAAACGGCATAAAATCAACTTGTGCCGTAAATATTAAAATGAAAATGGAGGCCATGTTATTGAATAAAACTGATTGAAGGAGATATTATTGGACTGGCATAAAATCAACTTGTGCCGTACATATTAAAATTAAAATGGAGGTGATGTTATTGAGTAAAACTGATTGAAGGAGATATTATTGGACTGGCAGCTACACATATATGGGACTTCCGGGTGCATATGTGACCTCGATTATGTGGACAGATTAATAAGGGGAGATGGTTAACTTTTTGGTCGATTTTTGCATGTATTCATTATTTTTTCTAGTTTCCTCCCTAGACCTCAATCACATTTAAAAAAAAACATCCATTAGATCCCCCTGCTAGATTAATTTGTAAATTTTTCGGTAGAAAAATGTTCCGGCCGAAAGCCGGTTCTTCCAACATTACAGGTTCACTATAGTTCGCCAGGGAAAAAATCGACACCTAAATAGCACGAAAAGTCTAAATATTGATGAAGAAATGGGGCGAAAGGTCTTAAAATCGACTAACTAATGGGGCAAATATTTTAACATCTGCAAACTAATGGGGCTAAACACGAGGAAGAAGGGTGACCAGAATAACAGCCCATGTCCCCTTAACCCCTTCAGTACAAGTGTGTTTGCATTACCAGCTGGCTAATACTAGTGTGGTATTCAACTTAAGGGGAGACTGACCGTTTGTTTGGTCTATTAATTAATGTATTCATATATTTGTTTAGTTTCCTCCCTAGACCTTCATCAAGCTTAGAAGAAAAAAAAAACTAGACACCCCTTCAAGATAAATTTGTACATTTTTCGGTAGAAAAAATTCCCGGCCGAAGGCCGGTTCCTCTTAAAATTGCAGGCTAGCTATCGCTCGCCAGGAAATAATCGATAACTAAATGGCACGAAAGATCTTAAAATTGACCACTATCTGGGGCGAAAAGTGTTAAAATCGCCAAACTAATGGGTCTAACGTCTTATAATCTCAAAACTAGTGGGGCTAAACATTTGGAAGAATGGGGGCCAGAAAAACGGTCTGCCTCCCCTTAACCCTTTCAGTACCAGTGACGTCCTTTTAATCAGATTCTGGACACTATTAGATTACTTCTCTCTGTTTAAAATGATCAACCAGTAATTATCTGGCTTCGAACTATTTCATCTAACCCTTTTTACTACCACAGATCCTTCTTAATTACACTTCACACAATCGCCTAAATTTAGCAAGAATAACATTTAAAAGACGTCGCTGGTACGGTAAGTGTTATGGAAGCCTTACATTAAACAGAAAAGTATAATTGACTTTACCTTTCATAATTTTCACAGACTATTACTAAGCCGAATATAATCGTCCAGGGGTAACCGGAATAATTCAAGATAAAGTCATATGCTGAAAGGATGATGTTAAGGGAGCCCACATGCTTTTTTTATCTTGCTCTCCCTCTCTCTTTGGCTTGTATCCATTTGGCCCCATTCATCCTACTGTTTTAAGACGTTTACCCGCATCCAGGTGTCAATAATTTATATATATATTTTTTGACAGCAGGCTAAATTTGTAAATTTTTCGATAGAAAAATGTCTCCGGCGTAGCCGGATTTCTCCATACAATGCTGGCTCGCTATCGCTCGCCCGGAAGAAATCGACACCTGGATGGAGATAAACGTCTTAAAACAGTTGGCTGAATGGGGCCGAATGGATACAAGCCAGGGAAAGAGAGAAAAGGAGAGAAAGATAAAAAAAAAACGGTGACCCCCCTTATAGGATAAGACATGGTTTTAGTGTCCCGGCCGTAACGTAACTCGTAAAACGACATAGATTTGTACACCACCAGTGACCGTAATCGGATCAAATGTCGTCAGTATGGATGGTCCAGGCTGTGTTATTGAATCATTTGATGGACGATGACATTGAGAAGAATTGCTTTGTCGAGAATGTAAGTCAATTGGGTTTGTGGTAATTATACTGCATTGTGGTATGGCATATACTACAATCATAGATTTTAAAATATATTTTTTGGTTTAGTATCCTATAAATAAAAAATTCTATCTATCTATCTATCTATATGCTCAGGCCCAATCCCCATTTTGGGGGTAGCCGACTCAAGACAGAGCAAGAACAGGGAAAACACAAAAACAACATAAAACAAAAAATAAACACAGATAAAAAACACAAACTCTCACACATCCAGGTCACCCAGGAGAAGACCCAGAGACCAGGGTTACCAAGGTCGCTCCAGCACTCCCCCGGCCCCTGACCACCAGGAGAGGTTCCGATCTCGGCAGGCAGACATGCAGCGGAGCCAAAGCGACAAGCCCTCCCACCACACTTCCAGGCACACCCTTCATATTAATCGTCTCCCCGGGCCAGGCGCCTGATGGACTATTATCTAGTCCAACTTGCGCCCGACCCCTTACTCCAAATGACCACGTGTTCACTCAACTATTCACAAGCATTCTCCATTCACTCCTGTCCACCACCACTTCCCCTGCCTGATCTATAGTCATTCCTCTATCATCCAAAGCCTTTCTTACACAGTCTCTCCATCTCAATGGGGGTCTTCCTGCCCTTCTATCTCCCCTTGTACCTGACTCACATATTCTCTTTGTAAGCCTTTCATCTCCCATTCGTTCAACATGACCATACCAGCTCAGCACCCTTCTGTCCACTCTGGCTGACAAATGTTCCTGCTGCCCCACTCTCCTACGTATCTCTTCATTTCTTAATCTGTCTCTACGAGTAACTCCACACATACTCCTCAAGCAGCTCATCTCCATCACATCCAGCCCTCTTTTCTCCTTTTTCTTCAGAGCCCATGTCTCAGCCCCATACATCACTGTTGGCACAACAATTCCTTGATACAGTGCACTTTTTACTTTCACTCCGAGATTTCTCGTCTTCCACATACTTCCCAATGCTCCGAAAACCTTCCTTCCTTCACACACTCTCTGTTTTACCTCCACTTCCATACCTCCACTCCTGCTTATTGTTCCTCCTAGATATTTAAAACACTCTACTTGTTCCAATATTTCCCCATCCAGCCTCACATCTAGATTCACCCTATGCTCTCCCCTATTACACACCATTACTTTACTTTTATTGACGTTCACCTTCAGTTTCCTCCTTCCACAAACCACACCAAACTCTTTGACTACCCGCTGCAGTTTCTCATCAGAATCCGCCACCAATGCTGTGTCATCAGCGAACAGCAACTGATTCAACTCCCAATCTCTACCATTCTTTCCTACTAAACCCAATCCTCTTCCCATAGTTCTCCTTTTCACCTCCCTCACCACACCATCCATAAACATATTAAACAGCCATGGTGACATTACACAACCCTGTCGCAAACCTACCTTTACCTCAAACCATTCACTCAACTCACCATTTCCTACTCTCACACATGCTCTGCTCCCTTCATAAAAACTCTTAACTGCTTCTAACAAATTTCCTCCAATTTCATAAATCCTTAACACCTTCCACATTGCTTCACGGTCCACACGATCATATGTTTTTTCCAAGTCCATAAAAGCCCAAAATATCTCCTTATGCTTCTCTAAATACTTCTCGCATAACTGTCTTACTGCAAACATCTGATCCACGCACCCTCTTCCCCTCCTAAAACCGCACTGTTCTTCTCCTATTGCAACTTCAGTACACTTTATTATCCTCTCTATCAACACCCTGCCATACAGCTTTCCAACCACTGACAATAAACTAATACCTCTATAACTTGAACACTCTTGCCGATCTCCCTTCCCCTTGTACAACGGCACAATACATGCACTCTTCCAGTCTATTGGTACCATTGACACAGCAAAGCACACATTGAAAAGTCTCACCAACCAATCTATTATCACATCTCCACCCTTCTTTATACACTCCACAGCAATACCATCCAAACCTTCTGCTTTTCCCGCTCTCATTTGTTTCACTGCTTCTTTCACCTCATGTTCCTCAATCCTTTCATTCATTCCCTGCCACCAAAAAATTATATCATTAAAAAAATAGTACTTAAATAACTAAACTACTATTAGCTACACTGCGAAAAGTTGAATAGTTTTTGGTCCTTACTTTTGCTACTGTGTCTTTGCCCATTGAAGGTAGCGCCAACGAACTTGACAATAATCTGAACCCCTTAACTTTTTGTAACTCAAAATGAATGAAAGCAATCGGGCTGACATTTCTATAATTTGGGAAGAGTCCACCAGGAAATATGTGTGGAAATTTACAGCACATTTGCTTAAGGGCCTTTTGAGTTGCGAAGAGGTCAGGGATCGATATAATTGTCAAGTTCGTAATTGGTGCTACCACGCCTTTCATTCCATTATGGTGCAATAAGACGGAACCGGCCTTAGGCTGGGTCATCTCTCTGCCAAAAAAAAAATAAATAAAATCTGTCTTGTGGGTGTTTATTTTTTGTATAAGGTCGATGAAGGTCTATGGAGCAAACTAAAGACAAACATAAATAAACAAATACAAACAATATATATCCTTAACTTTTGTTCCCAAAATATAATTATGGTCATTTATCATGTTTCAACATCACAGTAATATACTATTCAGTATGTAGGTCACCAATAACAATCACAGCTATGCAAATTCCGATACGTTGCAAAGGGTAAAGTTGTTTTAATCGTGATCATTCAACAAAGCGAGCGGGAGAGTTACGCAAACGGACTTTTTTTGTATCTACTAATGATACGGCTTATCAGATAGGATTAGTCATAACACGAAAGAGAGAGAGAGAGAGAGAGAGAGAGAGAGAGAGAGAGAGCGAGAGAGCGATCACAAAACCCTGGTGTCCCAAATTTGATATAAGGGTTAGTGTTACCGTATTACTTTTTGCTTGTTCTTAAGGGGAGATCGTCGTTTTTTATGGCCTCCCTTCTCCCTCATGTTTAGCCCCTTTATTGTTCAGATTTTACGACGTTCGGCCCATTAGTTTGGCGATTTTAAGACCTTTCTTCCCTTTTCTTTGGTAATATTAAGACTTTTCGTGTCATTTAGGTGTCGATTGTTTTTCCTGACGAGCGATAGCGAGCGAGGAGGAACCGGCCTTTGGGCGGGAAATTTTTCTACCAAAAATTGTAAAAACATATGTTGAATGGGGATCCTGGGGTTGATTTTTTAAGTTTGATGGAAGTCTAGAAAGGAAATGTGAAAAGTAATACATAAATGAAAGAATAAACCAAAAAAATAACCATTCCCTCTTAAGGGGAGGTATTTAGTTTGTTCTCTACGTTTTCATCAAGCTTAAAATTACACCCCCTAGACCCCCTTTCAAGATAAATTTGTACATTTTTCGGTAGAAAAATGTCCCGGCCGGAGGCCGGTTGCTCTTAAATTACAGGCTCGCTATCGCTCGCCAGGAAAAAATCGACACCTTCATGGCACGAAAGGTCTTAAAATTGACAGTAATGGGGCAAAATGTCTTAAAATGTCCAAACTACTAGGGCGAACGTCTTAAAATCTCAAAAGCAATGGGGCTAAACATGAGGGAGAAAGGGGTCCAGAAAAAAGTCTCTCAAGTGGAAACCTCCCCTTAATGGCAGCTTACAGTAACAGCCCTACCTAGCGCGAGTCAGAGCTATTATAACTCACAGATCCTCCAGCATCACACACTATTCTCTCCATCATGTTCTATACCCGATATCCCAGTCTCTCCGGTCTCTCCAACTTCAAATTAGGGTTGGTTTTGTTATCATTACAAACTATAGCATCTTATTACTATGAGTCACGTGATCTAAAACCACCACAGTCTCTCTATAAGCATCACAGTCTCTCTTAAACCATCACAGTCTCTCTAAAACCATCACAGTCTCTCTAAAACCACCACAGTCTCTCTATAAGCATGACAGTTTCTCTAAAACCACCACAGTCTCTCTATAAGCATCACAGTCTCTCTTAAACCATCACAGTTTCTCTAAAACCACCACAGTCTCTCTAAAACCATCGTAGTCTCTCTAAAACCATCGCTGTCTCTCTAAAATCATCACAGTCTCTCTTAAACCATCACAGTCTCTCTAAAACCATCACAGTTTCTCTAAAACCACCACAGTCTCTCTATAAGCATGGCAGTTTCTCTAAAACCACCAGTCTCTCTAAAACCACCACAGTCTCTCTAAAACCATCGTAGTCTCTCTAAAATCATCACAGTCTCTCTAAAACCATCACTGTCTCTCTAAATCCACCACAATCTCTCTAAAACCACCACAATATCTCTAAAACCTTCAGTCTCTCTAAAACCTTCACAGTCTCTCTATAAACTGCAGTCTCTCTAAAACCATCACAGTATCTCTAAAACCATCGGAGACTCTCTAAAACCATCGGAGTCTCTCTAAAACTACCACAATCTCTCTAAAACCACCACAATCTCTCTAAAACCACCATAATCTCTCTAAAACCACCACAATTTCTCGAAGCCACCACTGTCTCTCTAAAACCATCCGAGTCTCTCTAAAACCATCCGAGTCTATCTAAAACCACCACAATCTCTCTAAAACCATCACAGTCTCTCTAAAACCATCAGTCTCTCTAAAACCACCAGTTTCTCTAAAACCATCGGAGTCTCTCTAAAACCATCGGAGTCTCTCTAAGACTCCCACAGTCACTATAAAACCACCACAGTCTCTCTAAAATCATCACAGTCTCTCTAAAATCACCACAGTCTCTCTAAAATCATCACAGTCTCTCTAAAATCACCACAGTCTCTCTAAATCCCCAACAATCTCTCTAAAAAGAAGTACAGTCTCTCCCGTATCTTTTATCCTACATGTCCTAAACCCGATTTTCCGAACTTAATGTGCGGGTTGGTGCGGACCTTAGCATATAGATGGGAGGGCCCCTGCTGGTGTAAACATCTTATGGTAATGAGTGTACGGGGAGCCGACATAATTCACAAGAGGATGTTGTTGATACCTTCCCGGGACAATCTGGTTTAGTTCCCCCCCGACTCACTGAAGGAGGTATATCATCGAACGCTATTTCTATATACTTTGATCGCTAACCCTTGCAGTACCAGTGCCGTCCTATTCATTTTATGGTGGCTACTATGAAAATATCTTATTCAGTTTAAGAAGGGCCTCCATCAATTAGCAGGGGTCTACTATCTTAATGAACCCTTTATAATACCATAGATAAGCCGCACAATATCGTCATAAAAAGGCTAGAATACAATAACACTAACGTAGCCGGTACAGAAGGGGTTAACACTAGTCCTTCAGATTATGGGGTACCGTATGTGCTTTACGGGGAGGAAACCCGTTTTTCTGGACCCCCTTCTCCCTAATGTTTAGCCCCTAATAATATTAGTTTTGAGATTTTAAAACGTTCGACCCATTAGTTTGGCGATTTTAACACCTTTCGCCCCATTTCGTTGTCAATTTTAAGACCTTTCGTTCTATTTAGGTGTCGATTTTTTCCTGGTAAACGATAGCCAGCCTGCAATTTTAAGAGGAACCGGCCTTCGGCCGGGAAATTGTTCTACCGAGAAATGTACACATTTATCTTGAAGGTGGGTCTAGGGGTGTTTTTCTAAGCTTGATGGAGGTCTAGGGAAGAAATTAAACAAATATATGAATAAATTAATTAATAGACCAAACAAACGGTCAGTCTCCCCTCAACCCTTTCACCACTATTACGAAATGTTCATCATATTCTGGTTACCATTAGACGATTGTCTTTAGTTTGGAATCTACCTCCACGAGACAGATGGGTAAATGCGATCTCGACAAACCCTCTTGATAACATAGGTCCTTATTACATTGCATAAAATCATCTAAAATAAGCCAGAATCGAAGGTAAAACGGCGTCATGGTGCTGAAGGGGTTAAATAACTGTGTCACCTATGTTAGGCTGTCTTCACTTTAGATTCCAATACCAGTGCAAAAGATCTTAGATATTTTGATGAATCTATGTTGGCCATAAAAAACTGAAGATGACTGTGTTCGTATGACATCCCCTTTATATCAGTAGCCTATATAGAGGTCGTGCATGTGTGTGTGTGTGTGCGTGCGTGTGTGTGTGTGTGTGATGCAATGTTAACGTATACAAACTTTACTCCTGAGGGGTCTTTCTTATCAGTTTAGCCCTTTGACCAGTAAGTAGCCTATTAAGGAGCAGTGGGTATTTGATGAGTGTTTCAATTCATAATATTTTGCAAACATTTCTTATGTTCATGGGGAAGACGTATTAATTATAGTTATCTTATTGTTTCTTCAGTCACTGACTCGGAAACTATATAAGTGAAACGTTGACAATATTGTGTTCCTTCTCATGTACAGTAATGTATATATTGACCTATACAGTACTGTTGACGTCCTTTTCATTATAGCAATTATTATAGCAACTATTAAACGATGTTAATCAGCTTAATAAGGGCCTCCAAATGAACAGGCTTCGAACTAGCTCACTTGACCCTTTGTACCACTACAGATCATTATTAAAATGCCCAAAATATAGCTAGACTATATTTAAAAAGACGCCACCGGTACATAAGTAGATACTTCTGTTTATATTGAATACAGTATACAGAATGTGTACTCATAAATAAAACATACCCCCTAACATTGGCAAAAATTATCGATACACAAAGTTCAACAGACAATATTGAATAACAATGAAGTTCTGTATACAGTATATACAGTGTATCTGTGAAGTAGTTTTGTCCATGAATGTAAAACCTTAATAGTTTGCCACTTTTATATAGAATACAAGTATCGGTACAACAAGGACTATTGAAGCCAAGAGGCCATTTCCTAGCTTTGAAACCTAGAGCTGCAAGTTGGCCTCAAAGATAGCGTGCGGGCCTATCCTATTGGTGTGTGTGAATTATGTATGGCCGGGTTTGTTGGTGCAGCGGTAGTTCTGGCTGGGGGGAGAGAGAGGCCACAGGGACATTCTAGTAATTGTTGTTTGGATGGGGCAGTTTTCAGAGGCTGTGGCATATATTAATCCTTTCAAGATCCAGTACTCATTTATTTTCTGTTTTATTTATTTTATTTATTTTCTGTTTGAGCATTATTCTCTCAACCCCTTCACCACCATTACGTGTCTTTGATCATACTCTGATTACCATTAGACGAGTTTCTTTACTGTTTAATCCACCTCTACGATTCAAATAGGTAAATAAGATCTCAATAAACCCTCTTAGGAACATATGTCCTTCATAAACTGCTCAAAATAATCTAATTTTAGCTAGACCCAAAGGTAATAAGGCATCATGGTGCTGAAGAGGTTAACATTACTATAGTCTATTCGCTGTAAGTAGGCGAGAAATCATGAACTCTAACCTCTGTTACTCAAATACTACTAGAGTAATCGAGCTATATTTCTACCATTTGGGAAGAGTCAGTCAAAGCATAGATGTGCGAATTTACACCCAATTTGCTCTAGCCCTTCTTGAGTTACAGAAGATAGAGGTCATGATAGCTCGCCTACTTACAGCGAATAGACTATAGCTGAGGTCCTATATATTTTAGCCTATCGTAATTATAATTTCACACTTCGACTATACACCCTGGTTGAGAGTCACTATATATTTCCTGACTCTTGGACATTTTCTTTACGATGTGAGCCACTTCTTATTATGACTTTCAAAACTTTAATATCATCATTATCTAAAGTTCTTGTTTCAGTAATGGCGGGGTGTAATTTTAACTTTCCTAGCATAATTTCGACCGAACCTAAAATTACACAATTAACCTGGTGGTCATATTTAGCTTCATAAGTGGCTGGTTGATAATTACAATGATAAATTTAGAAGGAAACATATTTACCTACTTATTAACCCTTTGTAGATTATGACGCATTTTGACAGTATGTTATGGCGGTCATTAGAAGATTATATACAGTTTAGGATATATCTGTGGGAATTATATGGGTAAGGACTATCTGAATTAACCCTCTGACTTCCATATATGCCCTACCTAATCTGAATAAAATCGTCTATTAATAGCCGGAAGACATAACATATATGCGTAGGCTAGTTGGATCTTGAAAGGGTTATTAAGGAGTAAGGTATATACTATTTTCCTCTCAATCCAGCATCTTCATATATAGATTTTAGTTTGTTTCTACATGTGTGTGTGTGTGTGTGTGTGTGTGTGTGTGTGTGTGTGTGTGTGTGTATGTGCGTGTGTTTGTGTGTGTGTGTTTATATCCACTTCTACAGTAAAATTCTGTAAATATGCAAAACCAATTAATTCTCATTCACAAATTCAATCACCCACTTATCCACTTACTCATCTCTCACTCACTTATGTCAAAGTCATTCATTCCTCACTCTCTCATTCTTTCTTCATTCCCTCACTACTCACTCATCCATTTTTCACTTACTCTATATTCATCAACTCTCCGCTCACTCACTCATTCCTCAGTGCCTCATTCATTTTTTTCACTAGTCATTCTCTCATTCCTCAGTCTCTCATTCATTCCTCAGTCACTTATTCACTCCCTTACTCATTCATTCACTCACCCATTCCTCACTGCCTCATTCATTATTCACCCTGTCATTATTTCACTCATAACTCGTTCATTCACTCTTCAGTCACTCATTCAGTCACTCACTCATTTCTCACAGCTTCATTCATGGTTCACCCAGTCATTCGCTCACTCATTCATTCACTCCTCAATCACTCACTCATTTACTCACTCATTCTACAGTGCCTCATTCATTTTGCACCCAGTCATTCTCTCACTCCTAACTCACTCATTCACTCCTCAATCACTCACTCTCTCATTCTTCAGTGCCTCATTCATATTTCACCCAGTCATTCTCTCACTCCTAACTCACTCATTCACTCTCTAATTCACTCACTAATTTATTCACTCACTCATTTATACACTCACTCATTTTTCACTGCCCCATTCATTTTTCACCCAGTCAGTCTCTCACTCCTAACTCACTCATCCACTCCTCAATCACTCATTGATTTTCTCACTCACTATCTCCACCATATAAACTTTACCACGTGCTCTATTTCTCACACATAACAATGAATGAGACAAAAGGCAATGCTGCCTGTGACAAGTGTTAACCCAAAGTTGAAAGACTGCTGCAAGAGATTCACATTCAAGGTACGTTAAAATATTTTGGTGTATTGGAAAGACGTGCGGTATACGCAGTGAAATGAATAAGAGGTGTTGTGAGAGTTAGCTGGATTACGATCTCTGTGTAAGTGAAGCACAAACAAAAACAGTGGGGGAAGCCAGGCAAACGAAGCAGGAGTTCCAGCAACTCCTTATCATATGTTTATGTGGCCTCCCCTGGGTACTGCCCTACTCGATTGGTGCCTACAATCTCCCCGCCACCAATACTGTAATCTTGCAATCCCGTGTAGAATTGAAGCATATAAAGCCGCTGTCACACGAGCGCTTTTTCCGTCAATTTTCCATGAGCAAGTTTTTTCTCGTATTATTTCGGAACATTGTCGCACTGGTATCCGTAACTAGACTGAAGGTAGATTATGTTACACGGCTGAAATCTGATAAAGTGTAATTTTTTAAGCTTCGAGATCATAATTGCCCGTAAAAATTGCTCGAAAAAGGGCTCATGTCACTCCGGCTTAACTCCCGGGAAAGGCAGTCGTCGCTCCGGGTACAGACCATGAATATACTTACCCCCCCACCCCCCTCACCCCCACCACCCCAGCGAGATGAGGTCCGTCCTGATGTCAAGCCTTATCCGTGAGTAGGGAGAAATCCATGAGCTTTGTCGGAGGTGTCTCACGGTTTTGGCTATCTTGACCTAAGTAGAAAACAACAACATACACATACGTCGAGATTAAGGCCCGCTGTCAAGCCTTATATATCCGTGACTCGGGCGAAATCCATGAGCTTGTCAGGGCGTCTCACGGTGTTGGCTATCTTAACCTTTCTGGAAAACGACAACATACACACACGTTGCATCCATCACATATTCACTTAATTTGTGTATGTCTGCTATGAATACCGATTTCAAGCCTTATCTGTGCCTTGGGCGAAATCCATGAGCTTGTCGGGGGACGTCTCACGGTTTTGGCAATCTTAACTTAAGTAGAAAACATCAACATACGCAAACGTTTCATCCATCACATATTCACTTAATTTGTGTATGTCTGCCCAATAAGTTTGGCGATTATAAGACCTTTCAACTAATTGTTTTCTCAAATTTAAGACCTTTCAGCCATGTAAGTGTAGATTTGTTCCTTGTGAGCGATATTGAGCCAGTAATTTAGGAGGAACCGTCCTTCGGCCGGGACATATTTCTACTGAAAAAGGTAGAAATTTATCTAGAAGAGGGCGGGGGATGTGTATTATGCTGGAGATCTTGGGAGTAAACTAATAACAAAATAATATATAATAATGAAATAAAGATAATATAATACATAAATAAATCAATAAAACCCTCCCCTTAATCTAGGTATGGGATAACATAATTTAGTCTCATAAGCTGCTCCATCTCCCCGCCGTAACTCATCACCATCTATCAATAAGGGGGGTGGTTGCTTGTTCTGAACTCCCTTCTCCCTCATGTTTAATCTCATTAGTTTCGAGATTACTTTTAATGCTTCCAAAACCCAATTTCTCCATCTATCTACCCGTCCGGAACTCCCAGAGGACTATCCCTTATTCTTCAACAATACAAAATTCAATCCTTCATCTTCTCTCAATAGTCTTGGTGTCTCTTTTTCTTCTGCTCTCACTTGGAAGGACCATATTACCAGTCTTGCTAAGGCAGCCTCCCAGAAGCTGGGTGTGCTCAACCACCTCAAGGGGGTCTTTACCCCTGCACAGCTTCTTGCTCTGTACAGGGGCACAGTGCATCCATGTATTGAGTAATGTTCACACTTGTAGGGCGGACCCTCTCATACAGCACTTCTAGATAAAGTAGAAAAGAAAGCCTTTCGTCTCATTAACTCACGTCCACTTACCAATTCTCTGCAGTCACTCTCTCTTCGCTGCATTGTTGCATCTCTCTCACTATTCTATCGCTATTACAATAATCAGTGTTCCTCAGAGCTCTCTCAGTGTATAGCACCCCATCTTCGTAGAGCACGTAGCACCCGTCTTCTAACACAATCCCACCCCTATTCTGTGCAACTCTCCAACACAAAAGTGAGACGTTATTCTCAGTCTTTCTTCTATTCAGCAGCTGAGCTCTGGAACTCTCTCCCAGAATTAGTCTTTCCTTCTTCCTATGACTTAAGTTTCTTCAAACTCTGTGTGTCCAAGCATTTTAACTCTTTAAAACTCTGGGGGAGGCACTCGCTACAGGCAGTTCTGCCTTTTGTCTCCCTCACTCACACAGAAGAAAAAAAATCAGTACAAGTGGGTCAGTCTATTACTTTTTCCTTAAGGGGAGGCACACCGTTTTTCTGGACCTCCTCCTCCCTCATGTTTAACCCCATTTGTTTTAGATTATAAGACGTTCAGCCCATTAGTTTGGCGATTTTAACACCCTTCACCCCATTTCGTTGTCAATTTTAAGACCTTTCGTAGCATTTAGGTGTCGATTAATTCCTGGCGAGTGATAGCGAACCTTAAATTTTAAGAGGAACCGGCCTTCGGCCGGGAAATTTTTCTACCGAAAAATGTACAAATTTATCTTGAAGGGGGTTCTAGTATGTGTTTTTCTAAGCTTGATGGAGGTCTAGGGAGGAAACTAAGAAACTATATGCATAGGCTACATGAATTAATAGACCAAACAAACGGCCAGCCTCTCCCTAAGCACCATTCCATAACTACGTCAGATATATCCCTCATACCATTTTTGTTTTTGTAACGGAATAATATTTACTGCAAGTTTTACATTATAATTACGTATTCATGGAATTCGAAAACGTAAATATGCAAAGTTTACTAGCATGCCAATGTTTGGGTTTACGAGGCAACGGCTAGTCTTATTCCATGTTACCTAAATACATATACGGCCTGCACACTTACATATTATACATACTCACCAGGCACACACACACACACACACACACACACACACACACACACACACACACACACACACACACACACACACACACACACACACACAAACACACACCACCTCTGACATTTAGTTCACCTCGCTCAATCTGTAAATCTCCTACAATCACATTACATGGATCTCCCTCTATGCAATGTAGCCCTTCATCTATCAATGTATTAATCTATCTCTATCTATATTAATCTATTAATCTGTTAATCTCTGTATATCATTCTGTCCGTGTGTTAATCGAGTGCATCTGCGTATTCATCTGGCTATATGTTTGTCTGCCTAAGTGTATATGTATATATAAACCTATGTCTGCTTATAATATATCTGTCTACATGTCTACCCATATATCTGTCTGTCTTTATGTCTGTCTATACCTATATGTCTGTCTGTCTTTATGTCTGTACATGTGTCTGTCTATACCTATATGTCTGTCTACCTATGTCTGTATACCAATATGTCTGCATATACGTCTGCTTGCCTATATGTCTACCTATATGTCTGTCTACCTATATGTCTGTATACCAATATGTAAGTATACCAATATGTCTACCTATATATCTGTATACCAATATGTCTGCTTGTCTATAGGTCTGTATACCAATATGTCTGTATACCTATATGTCTGTATACCTATATGTCTGTATACCAATATGTCTGCTTACCTATATGTCTGCCTATACTGTATAATTATCTACTAATGTATCTATCTACATGCCTCCCTCTTTGTTTGCGTATAATATCTGCCTATTCGCCTTCCTATTGGTCTCTCTATATGTCTGCGTATATATATTTCTACATGCCTGCCTATAAGTTTGTCTATATGTCTCTCTATCTGCCTATCACCTTTCCTATATGTATGAAGGAGGCAAAAGGCAGGCTGCCTTTAACAAGTGTCTATATGTCAGTCCTCTGTGTCTATTTTTCCGTCTGTTCCTCCGTTAATAGTAATGTGGTCATTTACTAATATTTTTCTTATTTTTTGTTATTTATTTTGTTTATTTTTATTTTTTGTTTTAGGTATCTTCGTATTTTCTGAATCACAAAACAACAATGGTATGTAGGCGTACACTTGTGAAGATATGAGCCAGATACACAGTGTAATACATTTCATTTTAGAGGGAATACAAGGTCTTATCCACTTAAAAAACAAAACAAAAAAACAATCAGGAGAGTAATATAATAGACCCATCATTAACTTATACGTACACTAATACGAAACATGAAATGCTGTCACTAGTTCACAGACAGTTGTTTTTTGTCTAGCAGTACATTCACAAGCATACACACATGCACAGATGCCATTAATGAGTTTCAGCACACACACACGCACAGACACTCACATACACAGACACTCACTCACGCACACACACACACGCACTTGCACACACACACATACACCCACACACACATCGAGACACACACACACACACACACACACACACATACACACGCACTCAAAAACACGCCCACACACATACACACCTCCCATGCATCATGTCACCTTAACTCCGGCCATAAATTCAGCTATGTAAATTGTACGCCCTATATCATTTATGGCACCTCAAGGGCTTCACGAAGTGAGAGGAAGTACGTGATTGATTAGGTCGTATGCTGAATGATAAACTTGACTGCTGAGTGCAGGATTGACTTTTTAAGTGTGGAGGCTATTTGAATAATAATAATTTTGTAAATGACCTAACTCATATGTTAGTGAAGAAATGTTTTTGTACAGAACAGTTTGTATAAGCTCAAAATTGTGTATTGGATACAGTGCTAAACTAAAAGTGTTCTAAGCGTTTTTAAGTATTTCTACAATTAATAGTATCTTGGATGATACCCATATGTGTTGCATGGAACTAATCGCAAGCATAACTTAATTAAACATTGTCTTTGGTCTTCAATATATTATAGTGTGCACATGTTTTGATGTTTGAATCCATAAACCAATACATACATTTGCTTGAAGATTCAGTGAATTGAATGTGTGCAGCTGCGATCAAGTGAAATGTCTAAAAATTATAATCCTGTATTGTACATTTTTGGTTAGAATAATGTTCCGGCCGAAGACCGGTTCCTCCAAAATGACAGACTCGTTATCGATTGCCAGGTTTTGGTTGACATAATAAGTGTATAATAATCGTATTGCGTATCGATTTCTATTGATAGTTTTGTTACAACCCATGTGCTTTTTTACACATTTAATAAAGCAATACGCAAAATCTCAACATTAACTGAGAGTTCTTGTGTAAGTAAGCACTTGTAGAATAACAGAAATATAAGATATACATACAAAGTCCTGGTGGACTAATTACGAAATTTAAATATTATAACATTTTCTACAAAGCTTAGTATATGATTTGGCAGAATAATGATAAACGAACAGTAGAGAAATACAGAGCTTGGACATTAATGCAGCTTCAATAATATGGATGGTAATTTAGTTGTGGTAGTATTTTGAGAAACTTCAAATGAAAAACGCTGCTTCATGTGGTAGCAATTTGTGTGGGAAGGCGCAGAACAATGAAGAGCCTGTTTCCAGTTGGCTGCATTTTCTATTTTCTGGTCAGATTAATGTTGTGTTCGTGTTTTCTGTGAGCCCGAGCAAAAATATTTCTAAGCTGTACACAACAATCTTTAATCTGGTTGCTTTAGCTAACAAACGCTAGAACATCTTAGCTTTCACTATGCATAAAATATATTGATGTCAGCTGTTTCCTTAGCGACCGAGAAAATGCATTAGCTTAGGAACATATCAACAAAAACAAATGGGTTTATTAGTGTGAGTATTTGGTGATGATTATAGAGAAATTGGTGAATATTATATTGCCAGATTATTAAAGTGAACATAAAAAAATAGATATAAGGAGGTAGACAATTGATGGGCTACAGGCTGTCACCCTATTTAATTTGATAACGTTATGTTAATCAAAGTGGAATAAGTTTATGAGTTAGCAGGCACTGTTAACACAAACTATTAGAAATACGTGTTTTATCAAATGATATTTATCATAATTTTCCTTGTTTTATTATAAACTAGATAATCTTACTTCTTATATTCGAAGAGAAGCATTGTTTCGATATTAATTTTGTCATTATGATGCATGACAGTAAAACAAAATTATTATAATTGTGTGTATTTTGTGTTGTTTTAGGGGTTCTGAATGACGTTGATAGTTCTTGGCATTCAGTAATTATATGCAGCATGAATTATTCATATTGTGATGATTTTGCATTAGAGTGGAAGGATACTCAAACCATCTATATAAGATATTAAGTACATTATATCAAACAATTATTATAATCGGAACAAAGGCCGCTTTGTGATTAACATAAGTTTTTTATGATTGTCGATAAAATATGCTCTACTTCATATTTGTCAATATTCAAAGCAAGTTAACATGATACAAAACATTTATCCAAACTGTGTATATTATATATATGTACAATATATTGTGTGTGTGTGTGTGTGTGTGTGTGTGTGTGTGTGTGTGTGTGTGTGTGTGTGTGTGTGTGTGTGTGTGTGTGTGTGTGTGTGTGTGTAAATTGTAAAAATAAATCTTAGACATATTGTTAGTTATACTATGTGTATAATGTTTACACAATACTTACAGGCGTGTAAGCGTTAACCCTTCCCCGTCCAAAGACGCGATTTACGCCCTTTCTGGAATACTTAGAAGCCTTACCATAAGGAGTGTTTAAAACCTTTATTTTCGTTTAATAATTCAACGTTTGCAGTTGTCTTTAAGCGAGCTGTGGGCAGTAAACTAATTATGGAGAGGTAATATTGAGATAATTATATTTCTGAACAGTAGACGGAACGCCCGGTACATGATGGGTTTAACCTACTGTATTATTATCACCAGCAAAACTGTGAAGATGCCACAAAAGAGGACATACACTCACATAGTGTTCAAGTGGTTAACCCTCTGAAGATTGTGACGCATTTTGACAGTTTATTCTGGCAATCATTAGAAGATTTTATACAGCTTAAGAACGATTTTGGTAATGACAAGAGTAAAGACTATCTCATTTAACCCTCTGCCTTCCATATACCCTTCCTAATCTAAACAAAATCGTCTGATAATAGCTAGAAAACAGAAAAGAAATGCGTATCTGATCTGTTATGGGTTTAATATTGGATTCCCACTGGTCAGGTCGTAATTGGGTTATAAACCCAAGGTTCTGGTTGTCATCCACCAGTTACGGCTGGGAAAGGTAACGAAATCGGCGCTGGCGGTTTCACGATGGTCAAAAAAAGTTTGTGGGATATTTAGAGCGACAATAGTGTTTACCTCAAATTATTGGGTAACCTGCAGAGGTTTGCTTTCGGGCAGCAAGATGTATGAATACTTTGGGTAAATATATTAATTCATATTTGTCTTCACCAACCCACCAACTAATTTATAAATATACCTAACTAGTGAAATCAATGAAAGTAATGAATACATGTGGTACTCCAAGGACTCGAACCTAGGATACTCACACCGAAATTCCGCACACTAAAAATTAGGCTATCAAGACAGTCTAATAAAAGTAAAATACTTTATGGAATTATATATTTCTTAATTTACTGTGTTTATTGCATGCATTTGAGATACCTAACATAACTTTGCCCATTTTACTTAGCCTTGAAATTTGTCTTTCATAATTTCAAAATTATTACCAGATCTGATCTTACAAATAATCAATAGTATTAGCTAACATTAACTGGCTATACACTTTAGCTTACTTGCTCTAATTTAAACCATAGATGTTGTAGATTATCACACTATGCACCAATTAACACTATCTGGTCCACCGTTTTGCGAGTTAAGATATTTATATTTATTACTATGGAGGATTTGGCTTGTTTTTGCCATTTTCGAGCAATGTATTTTAGTCTCTTACCAAGGCTAACAAAAGTGCCTTCTCAAACTACCTTAATTCTAAAATAAATCCCACCAAGATCCTCTTCAATCTAAATTTGTAATGTTTCGATAGAAAATTGTCGCGGCCGAAGGCCAGTTTATTTTTAGTTACAGG
This sequence comes from Paralithodes platypus, assembly GCA_032716605.1. Taxonomy (NCBI): domain Eukaryota; kingdom Metazoa; phylum Arthropoda; class Malacostraca; order Decapoda; family Lithodidae; genus Paralithodes; species Paralithodes platypus. Next base: position 15,832,382 of record CM064498.1, on the reverse strand, counting down.
CTGGCTATCGTTCGCAAATAAAATAATTGACACCAGAATGGGGTGAAGCATTAAACCATCGCCTAACTTATGGGGTGAAATGTCATAAAATCCCCAAACTAATGGAGTGAAGGAGGAGAAATCTTAAAAGATCTCCCTCGGCCCAAATATTGTTAACATTGCTATAGTCCCCTGTTTTATCTTTCCCACCAATTGTTTCCAATGTGTATGTAATTAATGCATCAGAATATATATCATAGCAAACAACAATTATCCTTTGTAAGTCTGTCTTGTGGGTTTGATTGTCTTTGTTTATCGTTTGACACAAGGAATGATAGTAACCAGTGATGAGATTATTTACAATGCAACAAATAAATAGATATATTCATAATACATAAAATAGATAAAATAAAGAGACAAAAATTGATAATATCCAGACAAATAGCCTTAGAATAGGAACATATCAAAACTCTCAAACCAATTTAATGAAACAACAAACATTAAAGCCAAACTCAGTATGATGTATAGTAAAGAGTACCTGGAAATTGTTGATGCCAGCGTAGGGAAGATGAGATTAGTTTAGGGCAGACTAAGATATATGAGCCGGGCTAGATTTAGATTGATTACCTCTGAATAAAGCTTGACAAATTAGCTTAACCATATGTATCTTCCTGTTGAGGAGAAAACTTCATCTTATATTAGTGCTATATACAGTATGTACTCAATACATTTATATTAATAAGGAACTAAGCTGAAAGTCTTATAATGTAATATATTTTGTTTGTTAACTTATTTCCTTTTGTGCTTTATTTCGTATATATTTGGCATATGTTTATTAAATACTAAATAGCAATGCAGTTTTAATATGTATTTTTGTCCAATTCAATTCAATTAAAAAAGGTTTATTGTTACAAATAGATACATGTTGTTTACAAAAGAAATGTCAAGATTAACCGATGTAACAATATTCATTCATGAAATAAGCGAACACTTTGTGCCATGGTAGCACTTTGATAACTATAGAAGTATAAATATATTATTATCTAAACATCTATCTATGATTCAAAACTTGTTCTAAAGGGTACTTCACACAGTCAGGAATGCGAGCTAGAACCACTAGGAATAGCTGAAAATTCGGATTCCTGGGCCTATTCGCGGTGAGAATTTATACTCCAAGTGACTCTAGCGATATCCTAGTGATTCCTGGTACACTCCCAGTGACTCCAAACCAGTCCCGGCCGATTGGCCCTGTCCGACAAAATGTTCACCGTGTTTAAGGTTCTCGCCGCGAATCGGACCACCCTCAGTGATACCCAGTGATGCCCAGTGATTTCCCAGTGACTACCAGTGATTCCTGGTGATTCTGGTATGAACTGGAACTGAAACCAAAAGTTGTCCGCGAATCAGATACGAAACACTGAGCATCACCAGGACTCACTGGGAGTCACTGGGGAATCACTGGGGATCACTGGGAATCAACTGGGAGTCACTGGGAATGGTCCGATTCGTGGCTAGAACTTTAAACACGGTGAACATTTTGTCTGACATGGCGAATCGGCCGCGAGTGGTTTGGAGTCACTGGGAGTCTAACAGGAATCACTAGGATATCGCTAGAGTCACTAGGATATCGCTAGAGTCACTAGCTAGGAGTCATCGAATTTTCACCGCGAATAGGGCCAGGAATCCGAATTTTCAGCTACTCCTAGTGATTCTAGCTCGCATTCGTGACTGTGTGAAGTACCCTTTAATAAATATATTATTCATGTAAACCTGTAATACTTCTCACGTGAAAGTATAATATACATTATACAGGTAGTTAACTTTTCATGGTCAAACATTATAAATAGGCCTAGTATTAACCTGTGTAAGTACAATTTCCCACAAGACATTGTATTCACCCAGTGATTGTGTGTAGAGAAGGAAATTACGGTAGTTGAGGTAATTAAATAATGTGAACAATGTATGGTCAATGTTAAAATACCCTACCGGTACTTGTAGTCTACAAGTTCTGCAACTCCCCTTACCTAACATAACGAGAATGGTGGATACGTGTTTGTATGTGTTTTGAAATGTTAGGTTCGTTTGGTGGTGGACAGTGGATTTTGGATTAGTATTTCGAGGGGCGTTGTAGTCGCCGGGGTAAAGTTTGAGCCAGCGTAATCATGGCTTGGTTGTTTAGGGCCCGTTGTAGTCGCCGGTTAATAGTCTAGATGTTCTGCAACTCCCCTGACCTAACCTAAGCAAAGTAACACAGCCTATAAGTGTTACCTATATTAGGTAATCGTATGAAATATTACAGAACTCGGTAACGAATGAAGTGAACAAGGTCGGAAGGATAAACTATCAACTATTTAGGCAATAGTTTAAATATAATTGTTTCTTAAAGTATAGTAAGCATGGATATTATGACCTTTCGGCACATAATGATACAGACTTTTCGTATTATATTAATGTCTGTAATGATGTCTGAATACAGTCATAATACATAATGATGATATTAGAGGACTGTAGTTGTAGCCTACAAGAGACATACTTGAGGACAAATTAATTTCAATTATAGGGTCACACACATGCTTGGCACAGCTTGGGGGCCCCTTATATAGGGGCTCTTCACAATGGGGGCCATGCCTGGCATACTCGCATCTCATTCCAAACAAATCCCAGTGATGCTCGGTGATTCCCAGTGACTCCTATCTAATTCTCAGTGATACCTATATTACTCCTATCGACTCGTATATTACAGTAAAAATCCAAAATTTTCATATTTTCAGTCACTCGCACTTCATTCCTGGTTTTATCCAGGTGATTCCCAGTGACTCCCAGTGATTCGCAGGTACACTCCCAGTGGTTCCTACGGTGTTGTGAGTCCACGGGGAATTGCAGACATTCGTGGTGCATTCCCAGGAATCACCAGGAATCATTACTCCTAGTGATTCTAGCTCGCATTCCTGACTGTGTGATGTACCCTTTAGTCTATTCATAAACACTTCGTCAGACTGACAATATGTCTATAAATAACGCCGGTGTCTTACTATAGTATATTCGCTGTAAGTAGGCGAACAATCATGGCCTCTAACCTCTGTAACTCATAAACGACTAAAGTAATCGAGCTAATATTTATACCATTTGGGAAGAGTCAGTCAAGGAATAGATGTGGAAATTTACAGACAATTTGCTCTAACCCTTTTCGAGTTACGGAGGATAGAGGTCAAAAAATTTCGCCTACTTACAGCGAATAGACTACAGCACTCACTCGGCAATATTCTATGTGCAAGTTTGTTTCTTCTGGAGATGCGGTAATTCAAGGCTCTTGCATGTTGGAATCGGTAACTGAAATGAAAGTAAATTTTGTTAGGTGGCGGAAATGTACACACACAGTCGCTGAAGCTTAATTATGGTGCAATATTTTGCCAAAGAGTACGCGACTCAAATAACAGGAAATTGTATTTGCCTAATTTCTATACTTGCCGTTTACTATATCAGTTTCAAAACTGAAGGTATAATAACTGTTTATAATAGTTGTATTATCATATTGATTCCAGTGAACATACATTAACATTAGTTGGAAAAATAAAATTATAAGAATACTCACCATCAAACTAACACTGTGAATTTACTGTGTATGTAATTTACATTCAGTTTAAATCCTTCCAAGAAATCCGATATATTTTTCAGCACTACCACTATTTTTCTAATAATGAATAAAAAGACAACTACAATGAATTGGAAAATATATGGTTTAAAGGTCCCTATTGCAATGACAAAAACACAGGGGTCAATGCACCATTTCAAAATATGTTATCGATACGGTTTGGTAGTTTTCTGAAAAGTATAAAGGTCACAATGAGCTTATCACCGGGTTCATTGTATGTGCCGCGAGTGTGTGGGTGACCTGGTTGGGAAATTAGTTTAACCGGAAAACAATAGAGTTACTGTATATGTGGCGGATTAAACGGATCTGTTAATATTATTTTGAGAGAGAGAGAGAGAGAGAGAGAGAGAGAGAGAGAGAGAGAGAGAGAGAGAGAGAGAGAGAGAGAGAGAGAGAGAGAGAGAGAGAGAGAGAGAAAGAGAGAGAGAGATTTAAGACAGATTGATATAGAAGACATATATATCTGTGTATGCCACTTTCTCTCACCATGAGTTTTGTCAAGTATTGTGATCATCAATGGCACAATGATATGTCGTTATAATCGTCATATCCATCTCACCTCTCCCAGTTAGATTTATCGTTCGTCTACTTTATCCCATCAATTAGCCACCTTATGGAAACCACAGACCCAATTTGAACTGTGAGGCGAAACATTTACATATGATATATTTTTTTGTTATAAAATACTGCTATCAACCCCTTGAGGGTTGTGACGCGTTTTGGCAGTTTATTCTGGCTATCATTAGACGATTTTATTTGGATTAGGAAGGGCATACGAAAGTCAACGGGTTAATTGAGACGGTCATTAACTTTTGAATTACCCCAGATTCTTCCCAAGCTGCAAAACGTCGTTTGAGAGTTAGAAAAAATAGTCAAAAGGCGTCATGATCCTCAAGGGGTTAACATGAAAATATTGGCATAACACTAAGGACCATTTTCTCAAACACATTTGTTCCGTTGTTCCGTTTCGGCACCGGCCGAAGGCCGGTTCCTCTTAAAATTCCAGGCTCGCTATCGCTCGCCAGAAAATAATCGACACCTAAATGGCAAGAAAGGTCTTAAAATTGACAACGCAATGGGCGAAAGGTGTTAAAATCGCCAAACTAATGGGCCGAACGTCTTATAATCTCAAAAATAGTGGGGCTAAACATTAGGGAGAAGGGGGTCCAGAAAAATGGTCTGCCTCCCCTTAAAAGCTGAAAACTAATGGGACTAAACGTGAGGGAGAAGGCTCAGAAAATATAGCAACCGTCTCCCCTTACGTTCCTAGTATCCTTTATTGGGGGCTCTTTCCACTACTTCTGGTATTATTATTGTTTTTGTTTGTTTTCACCAGTGTTGTTGATTGCCCAAGGGAGAGGCTAGGGAGAGGCTCTTACTGCCCTTCTCCTTTTTTTCTGGAAACTTAGATAATTGGTGTGCCTTCCTTTTTCGTGGGGGATAGGGAATTCAGAGTTTAACCCATTCAATACCCGTTACAGCCTTTTTATTATATTCTGGCAACTATTAGACAATTGTATTCAGCTTAGGAAGGCGTCTACCAGTTAACATGCTACACACTATCTCAAAGCCTCTATTTAGCTACCATATCTCCTAGCTAAGCTTCATAAAATCGTCTAAATGTAGCTGAAATCAAATAAATAAAACGACAATGGTACAGAAGGGGTTAAACTGATATTACTTGTTTTCTATAAAATGGAGATAAGTATGCTAACAATGGCATATAATGAACCCGAATGATTTGTGTTGTATGCGCTTAAACATGGTATACGGCATTGTATAGCTTACATACACACACCTATTGATTGTTTTCTACAGGTACAATATAGTGTGATAGAGATGTGTATGTGTGGCTATAAAATATATATGAAAACAGATCTGGAGAGAAACAATTAAACAAAGCATGGAGATAGTCAAGGTGTATGTAATATAATTAAACGTTTTAAACATGGATATTTTTCGTATAAAATGGTATTAAATATGTTAATGTCTTCCTAAGTATAACACGAACAAGTTTCATATAGTATATCCTTATAAATCACCCAATATATCGATAATATATGCTATGTATTTATTCATGTGTGTTCATTGTTTTCTGTTGTGTTGTCCCTATTCTGGTTCTGTCTTGAGTCGGCCAAAAAAAAAAACACACAAAAAACACACAAATAGGAAAAGTGGGGATTGTGCCTGAGTATATAGAATGGAGAAGTATTTAAAATATAATATATTTATTTATTGAATACTATTGTGGGAATAGAACTAAAGGCCAGACGAGCGAACAATGGATGCTTCAGTTACTTATTGTGCTCCATGATAAATGGTATACTTAAGTTACAACAATAAATATATAGGACATGGAAGAGAGAGAGAGAGAGAGAGAGAGAGAGAGAGAGAGAGAGAGAGAAATAGATAGATAGCGAGAGAGAGAGAGAGAGAGAAATAGATAGATAGCGAGAGAGAGAGAGCAGTTTAACAAAATATGCAAAACACATAGTTAATACATTTTATAGAGGATATGACGAGCATTTAAATATTACTAAATAGATACAATTCTTTAGGTAAAAGACAACAACTACAAATACGATAGGTAAATTAACAGATAAATCATAAAAGAAAAACGTACCTTACTAAACCACATTTGTTTAGCTCTAGCCT
>CM064498.1:15818596-15821096 GCA_032716605.1 Paralithodes platypus | reverse complement strand
AGTTACTTGTCTAGGTGAACTTTAAAAGATTCAACGGTGCTGCAGTTTATAGCATCTCGGGGAAGCCCATTCCACAGATTGACAACTCGATTAAAGAAGAAGTTCTTAGATTCGTGCGAGATGAATTATTTACCAATGATTTTGTTACCCTTTCTCTTTGTGTAATTTGACTGGTCGATTGTAAAGTACTTACTGCAGTTCAAAATGTCGATGCCTTTGATAGTCTCGAAAACTTGAATTTTGTCACCTCTTAATCTCCGCTGTGTTAGGGGAAAAAAGATTCAATTACTCAAGTCGTCCTCATGTGGTTTGCTCCTCGAACACGGTATCATTTTGGTAACTCTACGTTGAACTCGCTCCAGTTTATCTATATATTTTTGGTAGTAGAGGCACCAGGACTGAACGCAATATTCCAGAAGTGGACGGACTAACAAATTGTAAAGAGTGAGGATTACATCTTTGGATTTATGCTAAAAAATATATGCCTAAGTATTGAATTAGTACCCCAGTTGTTCGAAAATTAAAAAAATTGCTCTTGCTGGCCACGTTTTAGATATAATATGTTAAAAAAAGTGAATCGGCAGGTGCACCACGAAAATAACTGTAAAATTAACAATCGAATACCATAAAGCAGTATATTCTAAAAGTGGTAGGCTACTGTTAGTGAATTGTGTGACCGTAACAATGATGAAGTGTTGATGCTATAATCCAGCCAATCATGTCCTCATCCATTTTTGGTAATCATTTTTAGGGGAGATGGGTCGTTGTTTCTGGAGTCCCCTCTCCCTCATGCTTAGCCAGTTTAGTTTTCCGATTTACATTAGTTTGGCGATTTTATGACCTTTCGCCCTTTGTCTTTGTCAAAATTTAGACTTCGTGTCTTTTAGGTGTCGATTTTTTTCCTGGCGAGCGATAGCAAGCCTGTTATTTATAATTTATAAATTTATCTTTAAGGGGGGTTTTGGGGTTTTATATTAAAATTTGATGGAGGTCTAGGAAGAAAACTAGAAAAATAATATATACATTATAAAAAATCAACCAAAAAGTGAACCATCACGACTTAACAGTATAGGTCAGTAGGTAATAATACACTTATAACCAACAACAGACAGCATCAGAATTCCCCCTATAGATGTGTTTGTGGCTGCTACTGGGTTCGACCGTGTTAATTCATCCGGAACTAGTGGGACGGATTTATGATCCTTTCCTCCATTGGTCTATTCGTTCACGAACACTTCACCCACATTCAGAGTAAATTTGGCTGGAGGCAATCTAACACAAATTAACCTAGCTTAATGGTTATCTAACCTGACCTGTAGTATAATCTATCCTATCGTTTTATCAAAAACAAAACATTACCTAATCTCTTCTAACGTAAGTTAACTTAATCTACCCTGATCGACCTTATCCTTAATCTACCCTGATCGACCTTATCCTTAATCTAACCCTATATAATACCTTGCTAACCTTACCCAGCTTAGCCTGACCTGACTACTTTGAAGCCGATATCACACGAGAGCTTTTTTGGTCAACATTCGATGATCAACATTTTTCTGGCAACATTTCTGGAATATTTTGCACTGGCATCGGAAACTAGACTTGTGATAGATACATTTAGGATACCGAAATATTTTACATGTTGACCTCATAAGCTGCCAGACCAGTGTTGTGGATAAATGTTGAGGGAAACAGTGCTCGTGTGATACCGGCTTTAGTCTAACTTATCCAAACTTGGCCTAGCAGGTTTCTAAGTGTGGACAAACATAAAGGCGAAAGGTTGTACAGGTAAAATGACTATAGTAACCTTGAGTTTGGAAGCTGGCGAGGTATTGGGCTTATTGGGGGTCACCGGCTTTTTTTTTATCCTCTCCTTTTTTTCTCTTATCCTGGCTTGTATCCATTCAGCCAACTGTTTTAAGACGTTTATCCCCATCCAGGTGTCGATTTCTTCCTGGCGAGCGATAGCGAGCCAGCTTTGTATGGAGAAATCCGGCTTCTCCGGAGGCATTTTTCTATCGAAAAATGAACAAATTTAGCTTTTTGTCATAACAAAAAGAGTATACAGGTATTTCAATGCAACTTGTAACAGAAAACGCATGTTGCTATTTACATTAACAAAGGCATATCAGGGTCAGTTCAAACGAGATTCCACCTAACTGCTTTGTGGAGAGGGGGAAAAATGTGAAACGGCAATTTACCTTCCTGCTCTACTTAAAATGTATCCAATGTTTGCAAGTTAATTAAGTTACCAAAGGGTTAATTTCGTACTGTGCTGTATGAAGTGCTGAGGTTATTAGTGTCTGTTTGGTGATGATAATTGGGTCATTACTCGTGGTAATTGAGGTCATTGCAGGTTATTGGAAGGTGGAGGAAATTCAATAGTTAAATAGGGGTTATGTGCAGAAGTGAGTTGCGTGGATAATGTAGTTGTTTACATTTGCAACCTAAAACACAAAACAAAAAAACTGATTTATTTGTGCTAAGTGTGAACCATATTGGC
>CM064498.1:15716035-15818496 GCA_032716605.1 Paralithodes platypus | reverse complement strand
CACCACCTCCTCCTCCTCCACCACCATCACCACCTCCTCCTTTTATTTATTAGCACACGTGAATTTGCTATATATAATATAGAACATATATATATATATATATATATATATATAATAACACGTGGATGCTTAATATCATGTAACATCCGTAAATAAGTATAAGTATACAACCATAATAGTGTATCTTTAAAAAAAAAAATCCACTGTACAAAGTCATAACTTCAATAATCATGAAGCACCCCTGTGAGTGGTGATACAACATGTGCGGCATGGCGTGTGTGACAGGAGGATCATTTCGGGGACTGGCTCATGTGTTTAAACTCCTCAGGTAGCCTAATATCCTTCAATAAAACGCTAATGCAACCAACCTTAAATGCCACCGCTGCTCCGTCCGTCCGTCGGTATTTCAGGGATAGTAGAAGCACTCGCGCACGCAAAGTATACGAACACAAAGCATACAAACTCAACGCGCCTTCCCACCCTCACGGCGAGAAAGGAAAGGAGAGGTTCAGAGAGGGAGTGTAGGGGCGAGACGAGAAGCCAAGGTCAATAATACGTTAACATTTATTACTCAACCATCTTGCTAATTTCCATTTAAACACCACAAACCACAAACGTATATTTCTCTCATATACACAAAACGCCGCGTATAACACTAATATGGGCATCAATCGAGCAGTAATTAATATTATAAAATAACGTGAAGGACCGTGCTAATGTCAAGATTGTGCCGCGAGTTCTACCAAGCAAGACCCCCATGCCTACAGGGGCCAATATCCATACATTAAACACGTGTTATGACCCGTAGTGCAGCATGTGATCCTAAGCGTCATGATTACGGAGAGGGAATACACTTGTTAACGCAAAATCATAAGTATTTTTACCTGAAATGAATGTTTGTAAATATTATTGATAGGTATTAAGGCAAGCGCAGGTTATCATGCATCTGACAACTAGGCAGTGAGACACGTCTCCACATATTCCTTGGTTCCTCCCCACCCTCCTCCCTTCACACTCTTCCTCCCTCCCAACTCCCCACTCCCCACTCTCATCCCTCTCACTCTCTCATCCTTCTCTCTCTTTCTAACTATTCTATAAATTTATTTAAGCGATTTCCAAGCCCCGGCAAAAATATTCACTTTCAATTGATCTCATGTAGCCTACGCCAGATTGCCAGAGGGATCGGAGGGTGGGAGAAAGCCTTAATCATTGCTATCCTCTCCTTTCACTTTTCCGTATTCTTAGGGTTACATTCTCTAATTTAGGATTAAGTCCTGCCCATCTCACTGGGATCGAAATATCTGTATGGCCAGTGTATATAATGTAAATCTCGTTTCACGATCTTCATTTCTCCTATTCCTCCCCCTCCTTTCCTTCTTTTCGTCCTCCTTCTCCTTCTCTTTCCTCTTCCTCCTCCCTTCCTTTCCTCTTCCTCCTCCCGCTCCTCTTCTCTTCCTCCTCCCGCTCCTCTTCTCTTCCTCCTCCCTTCCCTTCCTTTCCTCTTCCTCCTCCCGCTCCTCTTCTCTTCCTTCTCTTACGCCGCCTCCTCCGCAACGCAGCCACAAAAATGATACCTAGATTGCGAAAACAAAACAAAAACATACGAGGAACATCTAAAAGAACTACATTTGTTTAGCCTAACCAAACGCAGATTGATAAGTGATCTAATAGAGTTTGTCAAGATTGTTAAGGGATTCAGCAACCTACAGTAAATGTAAGTGATTACTTCACAATCAACCGATCAAACTTCAGTAGAAACAATGATTGTAAGATTATAGCAAAACACTTCCCACGCCGTGTTAGCTGGTAGGGAAGAGCCTTCTGCTTTACTATCCTTATTTATTTTTTACCTAGTGTTGGTAGCTTAGCAGTGTAGATGTCCAAACTGCCCCGTAAGGACCATTAGGTCTGTTGCAGTTTGTAAGTCCTTTGTATTCCTCCTCGTATCCTCCTCTCCTCCTCCTCCTCTTCTCCCCTCCTCTCTCCCGTCTCTCCTCTCCTCCTCTCCTCTCCTCTCCTCTTCCTTCCTTCCTTCCTCCCTCCTCTCCTCTCCTCTCCTCTCCTCCTCTCCTCCTCCTCTCCTCTCCCCCCTCTCCTCTCCTCTCCTCTCCTCTCCTCTCCCTCCTCTCCTCTCCCCCTCCTCTCCCAGACTAATACCAAGCCCACACCCCCTCCTCCTCCCTCTCGCCCATAACCTCACACCCTGCTAATATTATATTACTATGGGCATGTAAACTTCTCCACTGGTCATATTAAGGGGGTCAACTGTCTTTTTTGTATTTCTCATCTTTTCTCTCTTTCCCTTGCTTGTATCCATTCGGCCCCATTCAGCCAACTATTTAAAGACGTTTATCCCCATCTAGGTGTCGATTTCTTCCTGGCGAGCGATAGCGAGCCAGCATTATATGAAGAAATCCGGCTTCGCCAGAGACATTTTTCTATCGAAAAATTTACAAATTTAGCCTGCTGTCTAACTAAACTAAAAAATATGCTGGCTCGCTACCGCTCAACAGTAAAAAATTGACACCTGGATGGGGATAAACGTCTTAAAACAGTAGGCTGAATGGGGCCATATACACATATATGTTTTCATTAATTTCATTGGAGGTGTTTGGTGTTGTGGTGACATTAATACAAAATAGTCATCAACAAAATTCTAACAACATTTTACACTGGTATCGGAACCTAGACTGATGATTGATGAATATAGGTAACCGAGAGATTATATAGGTTGACCTCATAAGCTGCCAGACCAGTTTTACGGATAAATGATGAGGGAAAAATCGCTCGTGTGATACCGGCATAATATGTAGTTTGATCAGCACCCTGCATAATGTGTTCATCTGGTATATAAATGGATATCAAATCGTAGTCATGTCCCAGCTGTCATTATGTTTGGCTTGCTCTGTGCTGTATTAATGTCTGTCAATGTTTGAATAGGGCGGGTGGGTGTAGAACATGTTTGTATACTTCACTCGATATGAAGAAATGAAGCTTTGATATTGCTGATGCCAATTATTGATACAAATATACTTGGTGCCGAGACATCACTTATTAGCGCCACTGTACTTAAGGGGAGATATCCACTCGAGGGATTTTTTCTGGACCCCTTTCTCCCTCATGTTTACCCCATTGCTTTTGAGATTTTAAGACCTTCGCCCTAGTAGTTTGGATATTTTAAGGACATTTTGCCACATTTCTGTCAATTTTAAGACCTTTCGTGCCGTTAAGGTTGTCGATTTTTCCTGGCGAGCGATAGCGAGCCCTGTAATTTAACGGGAAGCGGCCCTCCGGCCGGGAAATTTTTCTACCGAAAAAAGGACCAAATTATCTTGAAAGGGGGTCTAGGGGGTGTAATTTTTAAGCTTGATGGAGGTCTAGGGCACAAACTAAATACCTGCCCTTAACCTTTGGACCCTTCTATACCGCGACTTCCTTCACACTTTATTTGACCTAGTATTAGACGGTTTATTTGACCTAGTATTAGACGGTTTATTTGACCTAGTATTAGACGGTTTATTTGACCTAGTATTAGACGGTTTATTTGACCTAGTATTAGACGGTTTATTTGACCTAGTATTAGACGGTTTATTTGACCTAGTATTAGACGGTTTATTTGACCTAGTATTAGACGGTTTATTTGACCTAGTATTAGACGGTTTATTTGACCTAGTATTAGACGGTTTTATTTGACCTAGTATTAGACGGTTTTATTCAGCTTAGGAAGAACGTCCACCAATTACAAAGCTACCAGACTATCTCAGTTAATCCTTTAAGCTATCATATATCCTTCCTAAGCGACCAGACTATCTCAGTTAATCCTTTAAGCTATCATATATCCTTCCTAAGCTACCAGACTATCTCAGTTAATCCTTTAAGCTATCATATATCCTTCCTAAGCTACCAGACTATCTCAGTTAATCCTTTAAGCTATCATATATCCTTCCTAAGCTACCAGACTATCTCAGTTAATCCTTTAAGCTATCATATATCCTTCCTAAGCTACCAGACTATCTCAGTTAATCCTTTAAGCTATCATATATCCTTCCTAAGCTACCAGACTATCTCAGTTAATCCTTTAAGCTATCATATATCCTTCCTAAGCTACCAGACTATCTCAGTTAATCCTTTAAGCTATCCATATATCCTTCCTAAGCTACCAGACTATCTCAGTTAATCCTTTAAGCTATCATATATCCTTCCTAAGCTACCATACCATCTCAGTTAATCCTTTAAACTATCATATATCCTTCCTGAGCTACCATACTATCTCAGTTAATCCTTTAAGCTATCATATATCCTTCCTAAGCTAATAATATCCTCTAAATGTAGCTGAGATGAAATACAAAACACGTCACCAGTACAGGGTTAAGGGCAGGTGCATAGTATCTCTCCTACTCCTCCACCAATCTTAAAATTTCACCCCCTTGACCCCCTTTCAAGATAAATTTGTACATTTTTCGGTAGAAAAATGTCCCGGCCGAAGGCCGATTACTCTTAAATTACAGACTCGCTATCGCTCGCCAGGATAAAACGACACCTAAATGGCACGAAAGGTCTTAAAATTGATAGAATGGGGCGGAAATTCTTAAAAATCACCAAACTAATGGGGCAAACGTCTTAAAATCTCGAAAGCAATGGGGCTAGACATGAGGGAGAAAGGGGTCAAGAAAAAAGTCCCTCAAGTGGAAATCTCCCCTTAACTGTCTTGATGGTGTAATGGCTTCAGTGTTTAGTTAAGATCTGTATGTGGTGACCCAGGTTCGAATCCCGGTAGGAACGCATGCTTTCATAAATTTAATTGGTAAGTGTTTGGTGTTGGGAGTGAAATAAATAAATTATATTATTAGATAAGTTAATAGATGGATAAAATACCCTTAGTGAAGTGAGAGAGAGGATAGAGAGAGAGAGAGAGATGTTTTGGGGTGTTGGGAGTGAAATAAATAAATTATATTATTATATAAGTTAATACATGGATAAACTACCCGGTGAAGAGAGAGAGAGAGAGAGGAGAGAGAGAGATATAGGAGAGAGTGACGAGAGAGAGAGAGAGATGTTTGGGTGTGTGGGATTGAAATAAATAAATTATATTATTTATATAATTTAATACATGGATAACATACCCTTGAGAGATAGAGATAGAGAGAGAGAGAGAGAGAAGAGAGAAGATAGAGGAGACAGAAGATCAGAGAGTGAGAGCAAGATCGAGAAGAGAAGAGAGTGTTTGGTGTTGGGAGTGAAATAAATAAATTATATTATTATATAAGTTAATACAGGGATAAAATACCCGGTGAGAAGTGAAGAGTTAGAGAGAGGATAGAGAGAGAGGCCTGACTAGAGGAGGGAGAGTGAAGGCTGGGTTAAGGGGAGAGGGTAATTTTGTCTGGACCCCTTTCTCCCTCGTGTTTATCCTCATTAGTTTTCAGATTTTAAGGCGTTCGTCCCATTAGTTTGGCGAATTTAACATCTCTTTCGCCCCATTTATTTTCCAATGTTAAGACCATTCGTGCCATTTAGGTGTTAATGTTTTCCTGGCGAGCGATAGCGAGACTAATTTTATCTTGAAGGGGGTCTATGGGGTGTTTTTCTAAGCTTGATGGAGGTCTAGCGAGGAAACTAAACATGTATGAATATATTAATTACCAGACCAACAAACCAGCCACTGTCCCCTTAAGGCCCTCAATATTGGACAAAGGAGAGGAGTATTGGGTGAATGGAGGAGTGTGTGTGTGTGTGTGTGTGTGTGTGTGTGTGTGTGTGTGTGTGTGTGTGGCCAGATGAATGGTTGAGAGAAGGTTGGGAGAGAACTAGGAACACTGCAAAGAACGATCACTGGAAGGGAGGGGATGGAGGAACAGGAATGTAAAGACAACCTGTACAAGCCACACCAAAACATTATATATATATATATATATATATATATATATATTGTTGATTTCATTAATTGAGTTTAGGAGTAAAGTCGTATATATATATATATATATATATATATATATATATATATATATATATATATATATATATATACCGGTATATATATGAAACTGAAGATATGGGTGTATATAAATAATGTGTTAATGGATGACCTTTATTATGTTCAAATATTAAGGCACACAGGTGACTGGTACCATAAAGAACCATTAATGGAGCTCAGATGGTATTGTGCAGCATAATTTACTGGTTCGGCTCAATGGTTTAAGGAAGGGGTTTAGTTTGCTCTCTAAACCTCCATCAAACTTTACAAAAACACCCACAAGACCCCCCTTCGATATAAATTAGTACATTTTTCGGTAGAAAAATGTCCCGGCCGAAGGCCGATTCCTCTTCAAATACAGGCTCGCTATCGCTCGCCAGGAAAAATATCGACACCTAAATGGCACGAAAGGTCATAATATTGGCAAAGAAATGGGGCAAAAGGTCTGAAAATCGCCAAACTAATGGGACGAATCTCTTGAAATCTCTATATCGAAAAATAAAGAAAGGCGAAATTCACCTACTTGCTTACTATCAGAATCTATCAAGAGAGGTTAAAAAATGTATAAGGACAGACAAAAGAAATTATGAAATCAGGATAGCCAATGACTCAAAAAATAACCCTAAGGCTTTTTACCAGCTATATAAATCTAAAGTTAGAGATAAAATAGGCCCCCTTAAAACTTCGATAGGAGAAATGACAGAAAGTGATTTAGAAATGTGCAGTACATTAAATAGTCAGTTTCTATCCGTTTTCACTAATGAAAATTTGGCACAGATTCCAGAAGTCCGTAAGGTGTATAGAGATAGTATAGAAAATAGGTTAAGTACGGTTACTATAAGTAGAAATGATGTGCTTAAGGAAATTGACAGACTGAAACCTCAGAAATCGCCTGGTCCCGATGAGGTATATGCCAGAGTATTAAAAGAATGCAGAGATGAGTTAAGTTACCCATTAACATTTCTTTTTAACAATTCATTAGAAACAGGTATAGTTCCAGAAGCTTGGAAGCTTGCAAATGTAGTTCCGATTTTCAAAAAAGGTGATAAATCAATAGCATCCAATTACCGTCCCATTAGTCTCACTTCAATCATAGGAAAGCTACTAGAGTCAATTATTGCTAGGAAAATGAGAAACCACTTAGAAACATTTAACTTAATCAATTCTTCTCAGCATGGATTCACACAGGGACGTTCTTGCCTTACTAATTTGCTTAGTTTTTTCTCAGAGGTATATGAAGCAGTAGATAATGACAAGGCATACGATAATATATTTAGATTTCAGTAAAGCTTTCGACAGAGTCCCTCATGAGAGATTGATGAGAAAGGTTGAGGCACATGGAATAGGTGGGGCGTTGTTGGGATGGATTAGGTCATGGCTAATTGGTAGGAAACAGAGAGTCAGCATAAATGGTACCAAGTCAGAGTGGGGAGCAGTCAAAAGTGGTGTCCCCCAGGGATCGGTATTAGGTCCCCTGTTGTTTCTTATACATAAATGACCTAGATTTAGGTATAACTAGTAGGATAAGTAAATTCGCAGACGATACTAAAATGGGGAGATCAATTGATTCAGATAGCGATATAGAGTGCCTCCAAAGGGATCTAGATACCTTACATGAATGGTCAGTAAATTGGCAGATGAAGTTTAACATTGACAAATGCAAGGTATTAAAGATAGGGAAGATGCAAACAAATGTTAAATATAAACTAGCTAATTTAGAATTAGAAAATTCAGACTGCGAGAAAGATCTAGGTGTGTTTGTTAGCAATGATTTGAAGCCTAGAAAACAGTGTATAGGCGTTCGTAATAAGGCAAACAGGATTCTCGGGTTCATCTCTAGGAGTGTGAGTAACAGAACTGCTGATGTTATCTTAAAACTTTACTTGTCATTAGTGAGACCCCATATGGATTATGCTGTCCAATTTTGGTGTCCTTATTACAGAATGGACATAGATTCATTGGAGAGAGTACAGCGTAGAATGACAAAAATGATCCATAATATTAGAAATCTTCCGTATGAAGAAAGGTTGAAGAAATTAGGTTTACATTCGTTAGAGAGACGCAGAGTTAGAGGGGATATGATAGAGGTGTTCAAGTGGGTTAGTGGGATTAACAAAGGGGACATGACAAATGTACTAAAGCTCAGTGATAGCGAAAGAACTCGTACCAATGGTTTCAAATTAGATAAATTTCGTTTCAGAAAAGATATAGGCAAATATTGGTTTGGTAACAGAGTTGTAGATGGGTGGAATGGACTACCAAGTGCTATAGTGGGATCTAAAACTGTAGGGAGCTTTAAGATAAAATTGGATAAGCATATGGACGAGAAGGGTTGGGTGTGAAGGGGGATCAGCCGGGTTGGGCCAATCAGCGCTCTGCAGACCCCCATAATCCTGCGTTAATCTCTAACCGTTTTGGTAGGATGATCCTCAGGGTATTAGAGTGTTGAGCCTATAATTGGGCTTTGTAATTGATTTGGGGTTGTGTGGGACAGGGATCTGCCTTGCTTAGGCCAATCGGCTTTCTGCAGACTCCCATTTTCTTATGTTATGTTCTAATAGGGCTAAACATGAGGGAGGAGGAGGACTCGAAAACCAACTGCCTCCCCTTAATATGGCATACCGAATATGCAACAAAGTAGTCAGTATTTGCGGTAATAATAAGCTAACCCATCAAAACTAAATACTAATACTTATAATAATGAACATAAACGTAAACATATGTTGAATACACAAAAAGGAATATCCCTAAGTTGTCAAATTGGCGAGTCAGCCGAGTTGCACCTGCTGTTGCTGACGGAACCAAATTGAGAAAACGAACGCAGAAAAAAAAAAAAAAAAAAAATCATGAAAAATAACGGAACAAAAATGATACTCTTCGCTGGCCAACGTTCACCACTCCCTGCCCTTCCCTCTTGCAACACACGCATTCGTTTTTACTCACTCACTCACTCACACACTCACTCACACACGTACATACTAAAATACAAACTTACACCCAATTAAACACTCGCACACCTACACACACACACACACACAGCTACGCACCAACACTTTTTGTTTCTTCTCTCTCTCTCCTGCTCTCATTCACTTATTCTCTCTCTCTCTCTCTCTCTCTCTCTCTCTCTCTCTCTCTCTCTCCATACGTCATTACTTCCATTCTTCCCCCCCTCCCTCCCTCTCACTCATTAACATCCTCCCTCCCTTACCGCCCTTCTACCCTCCCTCCTTCCCTCCCATTGTACTCCCTGCTTGCATTAATCACTCCCTCTCTCCCAGGGTTAACAAATCAATTCCGATAGTTAGTAAGTAAATGTTGGACATCGGTAGAATAATGCCACTCTCTACATAATCGCTCAAAATGGCTCAAATCTCCAGAATATAAGAACATAAGAACATAATATCGCTAGAATAATACCAAAATCTCTACAAATCTCTATATAATCGCTCTAAATGGCTCAAATCTCCAGAATATCGCTCGTATAATGCCACAATCTCTACATAATCGCTCCAAAGCATCAAATCTCCAGAATATCACTAGAATTCATGTCGCTAGAGGAATTTTTTTGGCATATAATGTTTTTTTTTTTCCCTATATTCCAACTACTCCCTCTCGGGCATAGGCTGAGAGCCTGTACATTCAACCGGTAATCATTGAACGGTGAAGCCCGTGAGGTCTCGTTCCAGTCTGGAGGGGTGAGACATGTGAAGCACTTTTAGCTGCAACCAGCCCCTGCCATCTTGCCTTCGCAGGATGCATAGGGCTTAGTTGCCCACTCACGGCTCGAAGCAGCCCCATCTCTGAAGCTGCCTCACTCCAGTGCTTCACTGTCTCACCTCCTAGACTCGGACCCTCACTCTCAGATCGCCACCTATTGAGCAATGAACTCACTAGGCATTGTCCCCCTGTAGCATATATTAAATATGGGATCATACAGTGCTATTTAATTAGGGAACAATGAGGGTATTTATTTGGCATTTCGGTGGGCTTTGTGGTAATGAACTGATACTAAGTACAACACAAATTCCATCCCAATAATACATCAAATTAATTTAATTAGATTACAATAAATTTAATAAAATTAATTAGTCTATATATTACAAATTGTACACGCAATTATGAATTACGTAAAAGCACCACAGTACTTATATTGACTAATAGTTCTTATCAAAACAGACAAATCAATTTGCAGTCCATAATGCACTTTAAAATTACATATCGATATGTTATTATATTCAAAAGTAGGTATTAATACATATATTTCCCTAAAGTCCACATATAAAGTTTGGTGAGAAGAGCGACTATAAATCCACGTAATTGCCTCCTCTGCTGGCCACCTCCACCCTGAGCCTTAATAGCGGTGTGAAACGCAATGTTGGGATGACCCCAGATAAATTGTGTTGAAAGGTGTTGAGCCACGAGAAAGGGGGTAGAATTAGGGGATTTAATTGTGCTATTATTATTATTATTAGTTGTAGTAGTAGTACTAGTAGTAGTATTTTGTGACTTTAATGTTGACATTTGTGTACCTAGAGATTTTCAACACGCTTATGTAAGTTAATTGCTTTCAGTAAGCCCAATCGAGTAGGGCTGTACCCAGGGGAGGCCACATAGGCATATGATAAGGAGTTGCTGGAACTCCTGTTTAATTTTCCTGGTTTCCCCCACTGTTTCTATTTGCGCTTCACCTACACAGAAAGTAATTCAGATAACTCACAGACAGCTCCTCCTCCTCCTCCTATTCATTTCACCACACTTAACAAGCACACCACACTTCTTTCCAACACACCTTAATTACCTCTAACGTACACTAACGCGTACTAAAAGCTGCTCAGGGGTGGGTCCTTCCTTCCCCTCCTCCACCCTAGGCAGGTGGAAGGGGGGAGTCTTGTCCAAGTCTAGCCCACCTTCCACCCCCAAACTATCCCCAACTCCCCCACCTTCCTCCTCTGGCTACTAGTTGGTGATTAGCAACGTATATTCACATGTCCTGTAAATTATAGCTAAACCATCATTGCACACTCTTAAAATAGCCAACACTTGAATTGTATTAGGAATTTAATACAATATGTAATTGTATTCTCGGTAATTCTGCATAACTACAACTCCTGTTATTTTAAGTTTTATTGATTTTATTTTTATATTTTAAAGCTTTGTAAGTGTGTATTTTATTGCTAGAAAGTGCAGAAAGCACATTTTATTAGCATTTGCATTGTTAATTGTAATTCAGATACACCAACAATCTAGGACTTTACTCGATTTAGTCAACTTTGAAAAGACGTTAGCCTAACCTAACAACCTTACCTAACCTATCCTAGTATTATGGGTGGGGGCTGTTACCCCCACACCCCCGCTGATTGGGTATTAAAACTATACAAAATTGATGGGATAAAGTCTATGGTGTTTACTCTGCAATCTTCAGCTTTGGCGGTCGATAACAGGAAAGTACCGGTACCAATAAAAATGTACTGACTTCTTGTAGGTGAAGCTCCACTCTGATTGGCTACTAAGCATCGGGGAGGAGCCTCCCAAGAGGCTAGTGTTACGATCCAGGTTCTCAAAGACACAGGGTTCTTCAACATTGGACTAGATAATGGCAAAATGCAACAACAGTAACACTAGATCCAACCCCTGCCTTAAACACTGGAAAACAAAACACCATTACCGCCCTGAGTCGTGCCTGGATAACAAGGTATCCTATGACTCGGTAACTGGTGCACACACACTAGGCTGACGCTCGATGAAACAGCCTATTCTCAAACAGTAAAAGATTACTCGATTAGGTTACACAAAGAAAAGATAGTTAACGTGATTAATTAACGTTACGGTAGATACTCAAATAACTGGCACTCCTGTATTAAAGAAAGTGCAATGCTAGTCCTGCAACATCAACTGGAAACTTCTGAAGTAAGTCTGATGCTGGGAAGATGTTCGTAAAGAATCTTGAACAATTATAATGCAGAATACGGGTCACAATAAATACTAGGACATATAGTAACAATAGGCAGGCAAATAATAAAGACTGCGCAAAGGTAGTAATGCTCGACAACTAAAGAAATGCTTCATGACACAACGCAACAGCCTACTAGGGTTGTGCAACTCAACAACAACCTCGGCTCAAAAGTGCAGTGAATAATAATGTTGCATACATATAATAATGGGGGCTTATCTCTAACCAGTGTCTGCTCAGTTAATAAAGTCTAGCTGGGGTATCGAGGCAGGGCAAACAATGGGTGAGCATGCGGCTCGTAGCCTAACGTTGTCCGAAGGTGGTATAATGAAGATTACGTTATATGACGGGGATGCTCTCTTGATAAATCTAGGTCTCTAGTACCTAGTTCTATCCTGGCGATCCCTCAGAAGTCAACACAAAGAGGCAGCACTATGTTGTGAGGGATAGGCTATGGCCCTCTCACACCACAGCGCTGTGCTCGCAAAGTAAACCCACCCGAAGACAACTTAGGCTCCCACAGTACCTGTCGATGTCGTGCAGGGCTTAGCTAACACTGCACACATCGGAGACAACGACACAGTAACCCTACCCCTAGTCTAGCTTTAGATAACCAAGCAGAATCACTCAACACCTTGCCAGGGAGACATATACCGGTCTACAACCTTCCCGAGAGAGGACACATACGGAAAAGTCCGTCTCTTACCTCAATAAAGCATAATACCTCCTTAACCTAATACATGGAAATATCTGAGAGCTTCGCGTACAATACGACTGGTCGACGGTGAACGTCTATGCTGAAACCAGAAGGGATGTTGAGTTTAATAAAGATTAGAGAATGAGAAAGGAGAAGTCGAGAGAGAGAAATAGTATGCAAAGTGGCGAGTATGGGGGACAGAATTGCAAAGGATGTCGATACGCGTGTCAGGCAAGCTCTGAGCTGGTAAAGAACACGAGGCCGCGATGGGAAGGGACTAGTTGACCACCCGGCCGCCAACGCCGTCAGCGCCCAAGCGAGCCGCGTCATAGCTCACCCCGCTGCCAGGTGTACTCCCTCACCCTCTCTCGCTCGCCTCCCACACAAGCAACATTTATATCATAGCGAATATAAAATACAAGGCGCGGTCACAGACCAAAACAAAGACCATTTCTAGACTGTCTGTGGCAACACGACACTAATTAAATAAAGCAGATCATTCTAGGACAACTGTAGCCCATCCCCCCATCCTGGAGAGCGCTAGCGAGCTGCAATGCCCCACGCAACCATTCTGCTAACGCCGGGAGGCATCACACCCCCCCCAAGATATGGGACACTCAACCATGAGCCCATATCTGAACAGGCAGAATGTCGCTAGAATCTGCCACTCATGGTATGCAAGCTCAGTCTCCTCAAAAAAAAATACAACAACATTTATATATAAAAAAATCTTATCATCCTTCCCAAATATAATACATTAATTCATAACATCGTGCTCCCAGAGCGAGCTTTAAGAAGCACAGCCTACTGAGGGAAAATCATCTGCACTAAGTACTCAGCTACAATATTATCTTAAAATTAATTATCTAAAAGAAAGTTTTTATTTAATTTTTCATATTTTATTTTAATGTTGTTTTTTGGCGGCTACTATAGATGTAGCCTAACTTTCTTCTAATCAGAGCCTCCTGATTAGCCTCTAACTCCTGCCCTGCGACCCTACGCTGATGCTACACACGCGAGCCAACAAGCACCAGCGCAAAAATACACCGCGAGCCAAGACAGGAGGCTATACCAACATACTGTGGTAGCCTACCCCGGATCCTCCACCCACGACAGACACTGACTGAACAGCGAGGGTTCTCCTGAAAACAAAGCCAAAACATTATCAGTGCCCTTAGCATGCCACACATCCAACTTGTGTTCCGGCAGCACAACACCTGACACTGATAAACTGCCCAGTTCATCGCAAGACTGGCACTTCTCTTCGCTCTTTTCCGGCAACGGGGCCTGCCAATAACCCTTCACTAGTTCTACCTTCGTGATGAGCGAGGCAGCCCCAAAGCGGTCTATGGTGTCGTCAACTCTGGGTAATGGATAGGCGTCTGTCAGGGATAATGCTTCCACACTCTTGCAATCAACATACACACGGACTCTGCCACCAAACTCAGGTTGCAAAGCCACTGGCAACGACCACTCACGATATTCCTCATCCCTCAGACCCCCTCTCCACACGCCATCCAGCTCCGCCTTCACAACAGGCTGTCGAGCAGGATTCACACGGTAGGGAACCAACTCGAGCCTTGCACTGTCTCCAGCCTCCATGTCGGATTCTACCCCGTACATCAGGCCTGGAGAAGCAACAAACATGCGGACGGACTGCCACAGCCTAGTAAACAACTCCTCTTGTCGCTCAGGAACAAGAGGTTGCAACTTATCTCGCAGAACAATATGCCTAGTGCCCTCCCACATCTCCTTCACCATGTGGAGAGGAGCCCTCACCTGATGCCCGAAAACAAGCTCATTCGGACTGAAACCGAGACTCTCTCCAGGTACTTCTCTTGCCGCGAACAAAACATACGGCAGACCAAGGTCCCAATCCTTTCCGTTCTCTGCGCAATAACATCGAAGCATGCTTTTCAGCGTGGCGTGCCACCTCTCCAACACCCCTTGACTCTCCGGGTGATACGCAGAAGAGACGACAGTGCTGATGCCATGCTGAATCATAGTTTGTTTGAACAGATTCGATGTAAAATTAGAGCCTTGGTCCGATTGCACCTCTTGCGGGTAACCATACCGCGAACAATACAAAGGCAGGTTCCGGACAACAGTTTTCGCTGTGCCATTTCTCATTGGATATGCATCAGGATAACGAGTGGCCACATCCATAATAGTTAATAGAAATTTATTACCGGCACTAGTAGGGGGTAGGGGTCCGACCATATCAATGATGACCTTACTGAAGGGCGGTCCACTGACAGGAATGGGGGTGCAACGGGGCTCTCGGAATTGTTTGGTTAGGTTTTCCAACCCTCTGGCACGTATGACACCTTGCTATCCAGGTTACCACCTGCCCCTTCAACCCTGGCCACCAAAACAATTTTTCTAAAGCCGCCACCGTTTTTCTCACCCCTAGATGTCCTGCCAGTGGTATGTCATGCGCCAACCTCAGTAGGCTATCCCTGCACTCCCGTGGCACCACCAACTGGTCCACTACTCCGGACCCCTCTTGCCAACTACGTTTAGGGTCTTGAAAACGCCTATAGAGGATGCCTTCTAAATAAAAAAAATCTCCTGGCTGTGCATCGCCGTCCTCGTCGAGCTCTACAGCTCCATTAGCACACGTTTGGAGCTCAGGGTCTTCTAGTTGCAACCGACGTATATCTGAGGGTGCCAAGCGATCTAACTGCTCCCGGAGCAATGCATGACCTTCCCCGATACTGGGCTGCTCCCTCTGTCTCTCTCGATGTACATAACGTTGCTGTCGTGGAGACTCGTCATGCCCAGCCTCGTCACTCTCGATGACAGGCCCAGGGGCTACTCCAGAATTAAATAATGGTGCTAATACTGAATCACCCAGGAGAGCCGCCGAGTCAAAACTCTTAAAAACCAACTCCAGCTTTAGCCTCCTCCTGTTGATCGTTCCTCCGCTGGTCTGAAGACGGAGGACTAGGCTGTGACACTTTAGCTGCCCGAGCTCGGGTGACAACACATGCCATGGGTTGTGTCTGGCACCGCTCGACCCACTCTTGCTCTTCCCTACTCACGTCGGCCGGCCTCTCGGCAACGACTAAGGGTAGAACCTCAGAAGCGGGCATTGCAAAGTCGTTGCCGAGAAGAAGGTCGACGCCCTCCACTGGCAGTTTCTCCACAATCCCGACATCCAATTCACGTGCCACACCATCCACCTCCAACTCCAACTGCACCAGCGGGTATGACCGAGTTGCAT
Organism: Paralithodes platypus; assembly: GCA_032716605.1. Classification (NCBI taxonomy): domain Eukaryota; kingdom Metazoa; phylum Arthropoda; class Malacostraca; order Decapoda; family Lithodidae; genus Paralithodes; species Paralithodes platypus. The sequence continues at coordinate 15,802,649 of CM064498.1, read as the reverse complement.
TAATACCCTGCACCACTACCACCCGAGCCGCGTTTATAGGGTAGCCAGTCAAGTTTTTCATCAGAGTCTGGGAAGCACCTGTATCACGCAAGACCTCTACTCCATGCTTGCGCCCCGCCCACATCACGCAACCCCGCCCTCTATGGTCGCAAAAAACATCCTGAGCAGGGTTCGAGCCTCCCAGGTGCTTCTGCATTGGCTGTGCCTCAGCCTCTGACGAACTGCCCCGGGCAAACTCAGATGACTTCGGAGACACACCAATGTTGCAGGCCAAAGACACAGCTGCTGTAGGTGGTTTGCTAGGACAGACTCTTGCAAAGTGCCCCTTTTTATGACAATGATAACACTCCAACTCCCCTTTGGGCTTCCCTTGGTACTGGGAAGGGCCCGGCCCCTTCTTAAATGGGACGGTGCTAGTCTTGTGGTCAGTCTTGGTATCATGGCTCTTGTACTTGTTTGCATAAGGTATATCACTAACTCGGGGGGGTGGCGCGTCACGCCCCTTGTTACCTGCCTCACTACGCTGGGCAGACCCGCACCCACGAATTAGTGATAGCCGGAGGTCAGCCATCTCAGCTGCCTCCTGTAGAGTTTTTGGTTGCTTTTCTTTAAGGTTTAACGTCAGGTCGCCGCCCGTGCATTTGAAAAACTGCTCTAAAAGCACCAACTGTTTAATGTCGTCAAACGTAGTTGCTTTCTCCGACCTCAGCCAATTCCCAAAAGCATCGGACAGCTCCCGGGCATGCTCCAAAAAGGTGCTCTCCCGACCCTTGGTAACACCCCGGAACTTCAACCTGTACGTCTCTGGTTGTAGTTCGTATGCTCTCAGGACAGCCTCCTTGAGTTCCTCATAGATAATACAAGACTCTATAGGCAACGCATCGTAGGCTTTAAGACCCTTGCCTATTAATCTAGAGGATACAAGTGCTGCCCATTTATTCTCTGGCCACTGGTGTTCCTGGCACTTCTTCTCAAAGCGTGTGAAAAATTCTGTAACACCACTCTCATCAAACACCGGAACCAGTTTCAATAAGTGCGAGAGAGGCTGCTCATGAACACGGTTACCAGCCCCAAGTCGCTGTCCCGTTGTCTCTACTCGCGACTTCTCTACGTCCATGTCGGCACAGTACCTAGTCGACTCTAAATCAGCTTGGATTTTTGCTAGCTTGGCTCTCTCTTCTATCTTGGCTAATTCTATTTGCTGCTCACCCGCCCTGATAGCCTTTCTCTCTTCGATCTTAGCTAATTCGAGCTGAAGCCATAATTCTGGAGATAACCCTTGAGGAGGTGAAGGTGCTACAATGTTTGAAATTACCGGTGGTCCCCCCAGGGGCAACCCACCCTGCCAGTCACCACCCAACTGCGGAAGCGTACCCGGGGTCGGCAAACTACTGGGATGGCTGGGAGTCGAGTGTAGGGGAAGCATGGCCGAAGGGCTCTGAGCACTCAACCCATCTCGCTCACCAGTCACCCTGCCCAGTACACACGTTATCAAGTTATCCTTGATAACTTGCTGCTAACTTGATGCTGCTAGTAACCGCATGACCGATAGCTGTGGCCAGGCATTGAAGACCGTACCGATCCATACCCTCCAACCGCTCGGCAGTAACAGGCCATTGCAAAAATATCCTAGCATCCTCCTCACAGTTCACCCGATTAACCCTTTCATCATGCTGCTGTTCCTCTGTTTCGACATTACGTACTGTGTCTCCATTCTCCTCTGACCCGGTATAAGACATGATGCTCACAAAAATTTCTCACCACAATATTCAGAAAAGAAGTACCCCAAACTCTTATGTAGCACTATTCACTTGCCAAAAATGTCTGAAGACTCTCAAGTGCTATACTACTTTGCCAAAAAAAAATTAACGTGCCCACTATATTCCTCAATAAAACAAATGACCACAACAATCCTGCAATTATCTCTTAGTTCACAAGATCCTGAGCTAGGTCGCCATTTGTTACGATCCAGGTTCTCAAAGACACAGGGCTCTTCAACATTGGACTAGATAATGGCAAAATGCAACAACGGTAACACTAGATCCAACCCCTGCCTTAAACACTGGAAAACAAAACACCATTACCGCCCTGAGTCGTGCCTGGACAACGAGGTATCCTATGACTCGGTAACTGGTGCACACACACTAGGCTGACGCTCGATGAAACAGCCTATTCTCCAAAAGTAAAAGATTACTCGATTATGTTACACAAAGAAAAGATAGTTAACGTGATTAATTAACGTTACGGTAGATACTCAAATAACTGGCACTCCTGTATTAAAGAAAGTGCAATGCTAGTCCTGCAACATCAACTGGAAACTTCTGAAGTAAGTCTGATGCTGGGAAGATGTTCGTAAAGAATCTTGAACAATTATAATGCAGAATACGGGTCACAATAAATACTAGGACATATAGTAATAATAGGCAGGCGAATAATAAAGACTGCACAAAGGTAGTAATGCTCGACAACTAAAGAAATGCTTCATGACACAACGCAACAGCCTACTAGGGTTGTGCAACTCAACAACAACCTCGGCTCAAAAGTGCAGTGAATAATAATGTTGCATACATATAATAATGGGGGCTTATCTCTAACCAGTGTCTGCTCAGTTAATAAAGTCTAGCTGGGGTATCAAGGCAGGGCAACAATGGGTGAGCATGCGGCTCGTAGCCTAACGTTGTCCGAAGGTGGTATAATGAAGATTACGTTATATGACGGGGATGCTCTCTTGATAAATCTAGGTCTCTAGTACCTAGTTCTATCCTGGCGATCCCTCAGAAGTCAACACAAAGAGGCAGCACTATGTTGTGAGGGATAGGCTATGGCCCTCTCACACCACAGCGCTGTGCTCGCAAAGTAAACCCACCCGAAGACAACTTAGGCTCCCACAGTACCTGTCGATGTCGTGCAGGGCTTAGCTAACACTGCACACATCGGAGACAACGACACAGTAACCCTACCCCTAGTCTAGCTTTAGATAACCAAGCAGAATCACTCAACACCTTGCCAGGGAGACATATACCGGTCTACAACCTTCCCGAGAGAGGACACATACGGAAAAGTCCGTCTCTAACCTCAATAAAGCATAATACCTCCTTAACCTAATACATGGAAATATCTGAGAGCTTCGCGTACAATACGACTGGTCGACGGTGAACGTCTATGCTGAAACCAGAAGGGATGTTGAGTTTAATAAAGATTAGAGAATGAGAAAGGAGAAGTCGAGAGAGAGAAATAGTATGCAAAGTGGCGAGTATGGGGGACAGAATTGCAAAGGATGTAGGCGATACGCGTGTCAGGCAAGCTCTGAGCTGGTAAAGAACACGAGGCCGCGATGGGAAGGGACTAGTTGACCACCCGGCCGCCAACGCCGTCAGCGCCCAAGCGAGCCGCGTCATAGCTCACCCCGCTGCCAGGTGTACTCCCTCACCCTCTCTCGCTCGCCTCCCACACAAGCAACATTTATATCATAGCGAATATAAAATACAAGGCGCGGTCACAGACCAAAACAAAGACCATTTCTAGACTGTCTGTGGCAACACGACACTAATTAAATAAAGCAGATCATTCTAGGACAACTGTAGCCCATCCCCCCATCCTGGCGAGTGCTAGCGAGCTGCAATGCCCCACGCAACCATTCTGCTAACGCCAGGAGGCGTCACACTAGAATGTAAACATAGTGTCCTGGACTGGCCCGTAATCAAGGAGTAGTTGTTCTGCAGAATACCCCAAACTTCCCTCAGAAGTTGTAAAAATGTCTTCAGTAGAACAATTCAAGTAGATAGTAGATAGTATTGTCCACACTCTGTAATGAGTGTAGTGCACTGAACAATGTTTTTCTTTCCACTTTGAGTATATCTCCAGAATGTACCACAAGGTCTTTGAGATATTATTCCTTGTAGATCCTTGTAACACTTACTCTCCCTGTCTCTCATAGCCTACACTTTCTACGACCAAGATTAAACAGGTCTGAATGGGGTATATATCCCTTCATTTGTGTGATGAATGGTGCCTGCATTCGATACACATAGAGGAGAGTTGATGGCAGAACTGTGTATTAAACCTTAATTCTTAGTTGGGGGTTTGTAGAGATGAGAGGCTGGGATCATAGACAGAGACGGAGGAGGGGGGAGTAAGAAGGCGAACACTGCTACTCAGGGGCTCGATATTCAAACCTTACTATAAGTAAACACCAAGTTTGATTGTAATTTACATTGAGTTCTACATTTCATTGATTGAAACAAGTGTATAGGCCACATAGAATGAAACATTGACCGTTTATAGTACCGGTATGTATGGTATTAGCATAAATGTGACAATCTGACTGAAATTATAAACAAAACAATCAGTAACAGTAGCAACACTATTTCATCCAATATTTGCCTCTTGTCCTTCCTTATTTGTAAAAAAGGCCGGACTGCCGTAAGTGATTTGAAAACTTATGATTAGATGGTAAAAGGCATTTTGATGTGTTTGGCAATGTTGGTGAATATGTTATTCATACTACTGTATGAGATTGGATTAAATTACGGTATCATCATATTCAAATCACATTAAACCATGGTCGTAGAGAGAGAGAGAGAGAGAGAGAGGCAGAAGCCCCCTACAGCCGAAATTCATGAAACCGACGTTGTATGTAAACTCATTTTGAGAATACATTTACATATTGTATTAAACTCCTAATAAATATAAACTGTTGGCCATTGTAAGAGTGTGCAATGATGGTTTAGCTATAATTTACAAGACATGCGAGCATGCGTTGCTAATCACTAACTAGCAACCAGAGAAGGAAGGTGGGGGGGGGGGGGGGGAGTTGAGGATAGTTTGGGGGTGGGCTAGACTTGGACACGACTCCCCCCTTCCACCTGTCCAGGGTGGAGGAGGGGAAGGAAGGCCCCACCCCGGATCAGCTTTTAGTACGCGTCCCTCTCTTATCCACTCGTCCCCCTTCCTTACCTCTCCTACCCCCTTCTACTCACTCCTCTGCCTTCTTACCGCTTTCTTCACTTTTCCAGTCTTCTTCCTTCCCTTCCCACCTGCCCCTATCGTCAAATCCCTCCTGTCCTCTACTTTCCTCCCCTCCCCCTCTCCCCTTTACCGCATATCTCACCCCATCACCACCCTCTTCCCCTCCCCAGTTGTTTGTGAGAGGAGGGAAGGCTGTCGTTTGCTTTCTGGTATTCAGCAATTATTGAAAGCAAATATTTATAAGTAACACCCCGTTCTTAACATTAATCATCAGTTACAAACCCAAACGTACTTGAATAAACTAATGCAAACATATGGTCCTCCCGGGATTCGAACTCGGGACACCACACCTAAACCATTACACCACCAACACAGCAAGCGGTCAGTCTCTATCTACAAATACTTTACCTCCGATGCGAAATTGAAGGCGAGGTTGAAGAAGAGTTAGATACCCCATGTGCCTTAGCTTCATTTCACTTCGTCACACAAACCAATGCCGAGGGAAAGACAAACCGCTGCGTCGACACAGGTAAGAAGTACTAACAGATTCTATAGGACACGAATGTTGGCTTTAAATCTCTGAAGCAATCTTGTATTGAATCGAATCTTCTCATTTACTCTTTACCCTTGTCTTTGTCCAATATCTACATCCGTGAAGGTTCACATGTGCTTTCCGAGGGTTTATATTAATATACGAGTAATGAGATGTTAGTGGTCCAACTGCTCAAATGAACCTTCAAAAGACATCATCTATAATCTATTATTTCAAAGCTAATTTTAAATTGCCATATCCCCATCTCGATTACTAAGCCATTACGAAAATTCTGTACGAAATATGTTGCAAATATAGAAAAATCAGTTTTATGAATGAACAAACAAAATAAATGTTTAAAGAAAAGATTCAGTTCAGTCCGAGATAGCTTCGAACATTAATTGCCAGTTTCAGATGCCAAAGAAAAGATAAATAAATATGTCGGGAATAGGGTAATGATCCCGACAGTTTTAGGTCCAATACGATATTTGAATTTGGCGGTATCGTATCGCATGTACGATTTCGGCTGGTTCTTTGTGTATTGTAGTTTATTCTTAAGTATAGGTTAAATATTAACTGTAATGTATAAATATCTACATCAGCTCTAGATGTATCATGAAACCAAGTTATGGGTTATAATTATTATGAGCCGGCAGCCATATGTAATTTCGCGAAGCGATCGGACGCCGGCCCTTTAGTCTCTCAATCAACACCATACAACCAACATCTCCGGCCCCCCCCCCTCTGACTCAACTCACAGTTCACCATGTGCTACAAATACTAATCTATAACAACAGTCCTCTAAGCTAAGTTCATTGTATCGATATTGTATTATGTGAACATTCCTACATGTCATGCAATTGAATTAGCCGTGTGTGGGGGACTGGATTGCACCCATCGTCGTTGGTAATTATATTATAACTATTTGTTGGGATATTTCATGTACCAGTGATATGCAATTTAACCTCTTTATCTAAATTCCCGACAAATAATGGTCCTTCGTGCCCTTGTGCTTATTATTTTGCCTTAAGCATTTTGTTTACTTCCTTGACGCTTGTGGGCTTACAAATGGCTGCCGCCTCGCGCGTTGTTTGGCCGACTGCCCTTTCCCTATTGTAGACCCGGCTTATTCCCTCGTGTTTTTTTCCAGTTAGGCGCCGTCCCTATCTTTTTGGGGGCTAGTTTCCAGTTTTTTTGGGGCGTGTGATCCTTGGCGTTTTTTGGTGGGTTAGCTGGGCTGGTGATAGGGGTAGGGGTAATTTCGTCGGGTACCATTTCGCGTTTGTAGGCTAGGCTAGGCCTGCAGGTGTCTGTGGTAGCTGTTCATTTCGCTTTGGTGGTGGGCCTGTGGTGTTCATTGTGTTTTGTCATTATGAGACTCTTTTCTTAATTTTGCCGGTGGGGAGGGTTCTCATGTGACTCATTTAATTAAATTTTATAGCCTAGTTGCCTAATTACGGTCATGGGGTTCGGTCTCTGTTGATTCCTAAGCGATTGACAGCCAACAGACCTAATGATTGTGGGATGGGCAGCTGGGCTAGGCCTAATACTTATTACTAGTCAGTTCTTTTCATTTACCCTTCTTTCTCTAGCCCTAGTTTGTTTCTGCTATTTGTCGATTTGCTCCATTAATCCATCCTACTGCAGCTAGTAGCCTAATGACCGTTTCCAAATTGGGAGTGGCAATGCTATTGCCACATTTTTTAATTTAAATTAATTTGTGTAACTAGTTTGCTTTATAGTTTAGAGAGTTAATAGCTTAGATTCAGACCTTTATGCTGGGGTCACACATTCACGTATATGCTCCCGTATGCTCCCGTACGAAGGTTTATTGGTAGTTGGCAACCGAATACGTAAAACGTAAGGGCTTAGTACGCAAAACGTAAATGAAATTGTGTCTAGTCGTGGGGGTTGGTACGAATGGCGGGCGTAGCCACGCTGGTCTTGGAGGTGGTTGGTGCGGCCAAGGTCGCCCAGTATGTTTTGGATTTCGAATCAGATACGGGGCTCGCGCTCACGTATGTCAAAAGTCGGGAAAGCATACGTTTTACCTGGCTAGCTGCTACGTCTTACGGGTGCAGCCCCGTAAAACGTAGCAGCTAGACAGGTAAAACGTAAGTTTCTCCCGCCAATCGTACAATGTTCACGTAAAACGGGAAAGTGAAAGTAAGTCCGCGCGTAATCTGGCAGAACCGCCGCACTGCGGGTTGGCGGGAAGACGCGGCACCGTTGTACGGTGGGGTCACGGGGGACAACGGGACCAGCGGGGGACCAGCGGGGGACACTCCAGTCACACATCTCATCACACCGGAGCAGCAACCAACAAGCCAACCCTGCCACCCTCTGCACCCTGCCGAAAACAAATCGTAGCAGCGAAACGACTGCACCTATGGCTTTCATATTTTTACCACATGTACCTTACCCTTTAGGCTACCCACCACAAAAATCCCAAATCCCTCCACCCACCCACTCGTTGACTGTCGGTCCCGTCAGAAGGAAAAAAAAGGAAAATCTGTGGCGGCGAAACGACTGCACCAATCGGGTCCATATTTGTGTGACAAGTCCCTTACCCTTCTGCCTTCCCCCCACCACACCCCCAACCACCCACTTCCAGCGTATCCGTACGAATATAAGGAAAAAAAGGAAAATCTGTGGCGGCGAAACTACCTCACCAATCGGTTCCATATTTGTGTGACAAGTCCCTTACCCTTCTGCCTTCCCCCCACCACACCCCCAACCGCCTCCCACTACCCACTTCCAGCGTATCCGTACGAAGATAAGGAAAAAAAGGAAAATCTGTGGCGGCGAAACTACCTCACCAATCGGTTCCATATTTGTGTGACAAGTCCCTTACCCTTCTGCCTTCCCCCCACCACACTCCCAACCGCCTCCCACCACCCACTTCCAGCGTATGTATCCGTACGAAGATAAGGAAAAAAAGGAAAATCCGTGGTGGCGAAACTACCTCACCAATCGTCTTCATATGTGTAACACAAGTTAATTACCCTTCTACCTTCCCCCAACCAACCCGAAAACCACCCTCCCACCACCCTCCCACCCATACATTCCGATACCATAAAAGTCTCTGTAGTCTATAGTGTCTTTTCAGCTACTTTCGGGACCATCGGGGACCTGATTTCTGGCGAAAATGGACAAGGGGAGTGTTATTTTTACCATTATCCTTCCTTTCTCTCCCAACTTGATAGATTTAGCCAAAAAAAAAAAAAAAAATCTGGCACTGGCAGAAGCACACCGTCAAGCAGGTTAAAGGTTACAAGGATGAATGGTCTTTCCTCTATAAAGGGAGTTCACAAAATTGAACTCCTCCAGGATGAATTCCACGATGTTGTTCATGGTGCCGATGAAGGACTGGGAATGGGAATGGTGTGGCCATTCCTGCCCTTTTGTAGTTCCCAGATTCCAACCCAGACCTACGTGGTTGACAAAGACTGTCTTTGTCTGTGTTTGGACAGACGGGGTGTGCCTACGATTGTCCGGACACGGTCCACGTAATGCCTACAAACTCACAAGACGTACGGCCTCAGCTACGTAGGTCTTGTGGGGGTGTGGCCATGGGCGTGGCCTGTGATCCCACAAATCGGGCAGCCCAGGCGGACTAACGGGGACATGCTTACGCAAGTCGCAAGCACGTACGTAGCTCCATACGACTACATTACGTCTGACGTAACACTGGCCCTGTTACGGTACGTATGTCGGGAAGTGCAATAGTCGTAGTCTATACGGGCGTACACGGCCGGACTACGCCCGTCATAACACAAAATTGGCGATCACGCCTGACGGGAGCATACGGGAGCGATATACGTGAATGTGTGACCCCAGCATAACGATGACAGATTTAAAGAAACTTAAGATTCTTAAGGGAGGGATGAAGGGAAGTTTAAATAGGTGTTTAAGAGATTTTGATGAATTTTTATTAAGTGCCACGGCTGATCAAATTAAGGGTAAATTTGCTACTGTAACTAAATCGCTAGCCACTTATGATAGTTATGCTCAGCAGGTATATGGTTTATTGACAATTACTGACGATGTGGAAGAAGAAATGTCGGCAGATCTTGAGTACTTTGAGGACGTTAATACAGCCTTAGCCAGACTATCTTCCACACAAGAATCAACCCCTGTTAAGGATACCGGTACACCAAAGGCGACTGGTTTTAACCTGCCGAAGCTTACTTTGCCTACCTTTTCCGGGGATTCGGCTACCTGGACTGGATTTTGGGATATCTTTGAGTGTTCCGTCCATCAGAATAAAACACTCACATCCATCCAAAGGTTCACATATCTCCATGGCCAATTGAAAGGGGAGGCATTGAAGTTGATCGATGGGTACAAACTAGAAGCTACAAGTCTGCAGTGGAGTTGCTGAAGAGAACTTACGGGAGAGAGGAAGTCATCAAAACTGCGTTAATTACTAAATTCTTCACTCTAGATCCTCCATCCTATGATGTGACGGACCTAAAGGAGTACTATGCCTCCTTTGAGAGCCTCCTCCGATCTATGGAGACAATGGCCATCACCAAGGAGGAGATGTTTAGTGTAAATATCTTGAACAAGATACCCTCTCCCCTAAAGGAAATTGTAAGACGACAACTAAGCGACTCTCCACTAAACTTGGAAGCGTTGGTACAGGTGTACCAGACTGAAGTCTTCAATATGGAGAGTACTGGACACTACCGACATGTGGAGATGTCGCCATCTACTGCAGCTTTCCCGGTACAGACTTCTCCTAAACAGAAAAGGCCAATATCATTAGGTTGTAAGTTGTGCAGTGTCCACGGTCATCTGTGGTACCAGTGTCCTAAGTATCCTAAGGCTACACAGAAGATTGGCAAGGTTAAATCGCTTAAGTTATGTACCAGCTGTCTGGCAAGAGACCACTTCAACAGTACTTGCACCAATTCCTACATCAAACCTTGTAAGTATTGCAAGGGGAAACATTGGTTTTCCCTTTGCACCCAGTCTGATCGGTACGACGGCAAAGAAAAGGGGAGAACCCCCAAAGAGTCACATGAGAAAGGTAAGTGCGAGGGTGATAAGGTATCTGCCATGTCCATTGCTTCTCGAGAATGTCAATTGCTTCCTACTATGATGCTGCCAGTAGGGGGGAGTAATAATACTATAATGACGCGCACCTTACTTGACCAGTGCTCACAGAGGTCATTCGTTCTGCGGTCATCATTACCCCAGCTCAAGTGTACCAGCAAGGGTCAAGAGAATTTGCGTCTCCATGGTTTCACTGGTGAAGTAGATTCCAGTGACTATGATATAGTGGAGATTTCCTATGTTTATAGAAGAAAGGTATGTCCCATCAAAGCTGTTGTGGTCGACACACTACCCAGTTTCTATATAGCATCAGAGATTCAACCACATTTGAAATAACTAAGAAGCAAGGGTTATAAACTGGCTGATGATCAACTCTCTGCTAACAATGGTATTATGCTACTGGTCGGAGCTGATTATTACTACGACATGGTTCACCCTTGATATCGGCGGGTAGATAAGCTTATAATGCTCCCCACGATCCAAGGGTATGCCATTTCTGGATCCTATGCCACTTCCTCTCAAGACACACAGGTGGAGGTGGTTACGGTCCTCAACGTAGCAGTAAGCCCCATAGATAAATTTATTAGGCCAAATGTGCCTGATAATACATGTACTGATATAGATAAGCTATGGGACTTGGACAATATTGGAATTGACCCACATGAACTTGATCGGGAGTCCAAGCTAGCGTTAAGCTCGTATGAAGAGACTGTAACGTATGACTCTGCCAGGGGTCAGTATGTGGTAAGGCTCCCTTGGAATGATAACAAGAGTAAATTACCTACTAATTTCCATCTAGCACTTGGTATGTTACGTGGCCTTCAGAAGCAGTTTGTCAAGGATCCAAATTATTGCGAGACTTATGCGGAACTTTTAACCGAGCAGGTACAACGTGGATTTGTGGAGAGAGTAGATCTCAGTGAGTATGGGGATAACATCCATTACCTTGCTCACCATGGGATTAAAAAGGACAGTTCCACCACTCCTGTTCGTATTGTGTATGACTGCTCTGCTAAATCCAGTGATCGCTCCTATAGCCTGAATGATTGTCTGTACACGGGTCCGTCCCTGGTCTCTGATCTCGCGCAAATTATGTTGCGCTTCAGATGTCCTAAGTTTGCATGGGTCGCCAATATTGAGAAGGCCTTCCTGATGCTTCAACTCCATCGTAAAGACAGGGACTCGACAAGATTTTTATGGCCACGGGACCCAATGGATCTAGATTCAGAGTATCTGGTCTACAGGTTCAGAGTCGTCTTATTCGGGGTGACCTGTTCCCAGTTCCTTCTCAACGCTACTATCTTGCGACATCTTGAGGAGGCTGGACTAGATCCTAACTTCAAGAATGAGATCAAGCAGGGGATCTATGTGGACAATCTTCAAGGCACTGGGGACGATGACGACTTATTGCTCGACAGATGCTGGGAGATCCGCGATATATTTGCCAAGGCTCATCTCTACTTGAGAGAATGGGCCACTAATAGTGATCTTTTGAAAGGTCAATTTGCTTCTGAAGGTGTCGCTACTGAGAATAGTGCCTTGAAGTTTTTAGGCCACAAATGGGACACTACCACAGGTTGTATATCCTTCTGTCACACCCCATGCGGCAGTGAGCTTATGACCAAGCAAAACTGCTTAAGCTTGTCAGCGAGGTTATTTGATCCCCTAGGTTTTTTGCTGCCTGTAACTATCCGTGCTCGTATGTTTTTACAGCAACTGTGGCGGCTAAAACTAGATTGGGACACGCCCCTCCCGACTGAGTTACAAGATACTTGGCGGTTGATTCGGTCGGACCTTTCCGCATGTTGCAAGGTCCAACTTAATCGTCCGGTTATTAGTGGTCAACAGGTGGATCTACATGCCTTTTCTGATGCTAGTAATAGTGCGTACGGTACTGCCATATACATATGCAATGGTAGTGAAGCGAAACTGGCTATAGCGAAGGCCAAGGTAGCCCCTATAAAGAAGATTACTGTTCCTAAATTAGAACTTACTGCATTGCTTCTGTCTGCTCGTCTAATAAAGTTTACACTGGATGCTTATACAGACATACTACAGATTAATAACGTCTATGTCTGGAGCGACAGTCAATTAGCACTTTCATGGGTACACAGCCAGAAAGTGTTACCTGTTTATGTTTCTAATCGCACTGATGAAAAGATACATAACTTAGTTCCTACAGCTAAATTTCGCTATGTGAGCACCAGGGATAACCCCAGTGACATAATTTCCCGGGGGATCTCGGCGCAACAGTTTATGTCGTCCTCTATTTGGTGGCATGGACCTCCATGGCTTATATCTCCAACTGAATGGCCTCAGGATTTCAGGGAATGCATATCTGATCCTTCAAGTCGGCCCCAAGATGATGTGTTAAGTAGTTCGAATGTGAGTACTACACATCAGGATAACAAGTTGGTAGAGTGGGAACGTTACGGCAGCTATGATCAAGTAATACAGGTATTTGCATGGATATACCGTTTCATTAACAACATGAGAAGTCAGACTCACGGGTCTTTCCTTAGTGAAGATTCGAAGCATATCAGACTCCATGAATTGAGATCAGCAGAAGCGAAACTAATATGTTTAGTACAAAAGGAATCTTATCCTACTGAACATCAAATCCTGAGCAAGGAGTCAAAGGCCAAACCCTCTAACAATGAGGCAGCTAGGATTATATATGGAAGGAGGCATAATTAAGTGTAGAGGCAGGATACAAAAGGCGGACATTATTGATTCTGCGAAATATCCTGTCCTCCTTAGCTCCTCTCATTTGATTACCAAACTGTTGATTCGCCAATGCCATAGGACCTGCCTACATTTTGGCGTAAATTATGTTCTGGCGTATATGCGACAACGTTGGTGGATCCCTATGATTCTACAAGCAATTAAAGGGATCCACAATAGCTGTACTATCTGTAAAAGATTACAGGATAAGCCTTACTCCCCAGTAGATCTACCTCCCTTACCTTAGTTCAGGGTACAAAGGACTGAACCATTTCAGGTAACCGGGGTAGACTACACCGGAGCGATTCATGTTAGAGAATCGCCCGGTAATATCATAAAGGTATATGCCGTTCTATTCACATGTGTGGTAACCAGAGCGATTCATATTGAATTGATTGACGACCTGTCCAGTGAGGGGTTTTTGCATACTCTAAGACGCTTTGCAGGCCGCAATGGTTTCCCTCAAATTATTATGAGCGATAATGCGACTTGTTTGTCGGGGCCTCTAAATATCTCCAGAGTTTAATGGATGACCCGCAGCTTGTGGCTACCCTCACTGGAAAGGGTTGTCAGTGGAGATTTATACCAGCACGTGCACCATGGTTCGGGGCGATTTGGGAGAGAACAATCGGTATCGTCAAATCTGCCATGAAGAAGGTATTAGGAAGGGCACTGGTGACCAGACAGGAGTTGCAAACCATCTTAATAGAAATTGAGATGTCAGTCAACGACAGGCCCTTGACCTATACCTCGGCAGATGTTGATGACCTCCTACCCATTTCGCCTTCTATGCTAACACGTGGACGAACCCTTAATACCTTTCCTAGATCGTCCATAAATGACGAAGATCTGCATGACCCTACGTTCGGCAATGCTGACGCCACACGTCGTCGCTTCCAGTATGTAAACAAGGTGTCCGACGATCTATGGAAACGGTGGACCCAAGAATATTTGCGGTCTCTTCGCGAGCGTCACTCTAATAAGATCAAAGGGACGAATCAACGATGGCCTCGTATCGGGGATATCGTCCTGATTCATGATGAGCGTCCTAGGTTATTTTGGAAGCTTGGGAGGATTATCAATTTGTTCCAGGGCATTGATGGTCTTATAAGGGTTGCTAGAATACGAACTTCGACTGGGGTTACTACTCGCCCAGTCGTAAGGTTATATCCCTTGGAGCAGGATGTAGAACTGCCGGATGATCCTGACGTCTCTACTGATACCCCTCCACGGGAGAGTGCTGGTGACAGTGCTCCTCAAGGTCGGGCAGCTGATGATGAGAAGGATGATCCTCCTCAGGCTTCAGGTGGCGCTCGTCCCAAAAGGAGGGTGGCTATGAGTTCCGTGGATCTTTGGAGATCAAAGATCAAACAAGGTGATCTTTGACTTCGATGTCCTTTTTCTCTTCTCTGTATATAGGTCCTGTATATCATTTTTGGTGGCGGGCAATATGTCGGGAATAGGGTAATGATCCCGACAGTTTTAGGTCCAATAGGACATTTGAATTTGGCGGTATCGTATCGCATGTACGATTTCGGCTGGTTCTTTGTGTATTGTAGTTTATTCTTAAGTATAGGTTAAATATTAACTGTAATGTATAAATATCTACATCAGCTCTAGATGTATCATGAAACCAAGTTATGGGTTATAATTATTATGAGCCGGCAGCCATATGTAATTTCGCGAAGCGATCGGACGCCGGCCCTTTAGTCTCTCAATCAACACCATACAACCAACATCTTCCCCCCCCCCCCCCCCCCCCGGCTCTGACTTAACTCACAGTTCACCATGTGCTACAAATACTAATCTATAACAACAGTCCTCTAAGCTAAGTTCATTGTATCGATATTGTATTATGTGAACATTCCTACATGTCATGCAATTGAATTAGCCGTGTGTGGGGGACTGGATTACACCCATCTACGTCGTTGGTAATTATATTATAACTATTTGTTGGGATATTTCATGTACCAGTGATATGCAATTTAACATCTTTATCTAAATTCCCGACAAAATATATATGTATTAAAAGACTAAACATTAGATTCGATTTAGTCCGAGATATTTTCGAACATATATTGCCAGATTCAGATGAAATAAACACACGAATATACAGTAGATATAGGTATAAAAGGATTAAAAAGAAGATTCGATTCCGTCCGAGATTGCTTCGAACATTGAAGGCCACCAACTATGTCTCATTGTGGGTTGTTCTGTAAACTCGAATCAACTCTCCTAATTTTCGCTACCAAGAATACACTTGAGACCTCTGGTGGACGCTTCTGAACTAGCGCCAGAGCTAAGACTGTCGACATCAACAATACTTAACACCTATAGGACAAGCACAGTTTATCATGATTTCTATTCTTCTATTATACAGTATACGACTACACTAAATCCTTATAAAGTATAGTAGTCATGGGAATGTCCATATGCAGCTGATAATGACTACAAACATAATTATACGCTGATTAATTATCATAACTAAAAGGCGCGAAAATGCTTGCCGACTTTGTATTGTAAATATACGTTATATATGGGTATGGGTGACTTTAAAATATAATAAACAACAGTATGCATAGGCATATGTGTCAGCTACAGACATTTCGACAGACCGCTTACCGGTATAATAAAGAATTGTTGAAAGAGAGAGAGGATGCACCGCGGTAAACATTGCGTCCAGCGCCTCTGTCGGCCACTTTTGGCATTTGTTGGTAGGGAGAATTATCCCTTGCAAGATACGATGGCGCGTGTCTTCATGTTATTTTGGTTACTTTAAGCGATTTTATGCAGCATAGAAAGGATCTCTATTAATTAAAGGGGGAAAATTATCCCAATGAATACTCGTGCACTAATTATTTCTTCCTGAGCTGATTATAATTGTCAAATACTAGCCAGAACAGAATGAAAGACTTCGTCATGATGTACTGAAGAAGATAACTCTACACGGTAGGCTATAATATCTCATTCCGAGTGTCATTGTAGGCCGAGGGTTACTGATCCCTTTCAAACAGATCAAGATTTCCCTAGTTTAAATGTTACTGCCAGATGATTTTACTCAGCTTCGGTAGGACCTCTAGAAATGGAAGAGTTAAAGTCTCCTACAAGTAACCCTCGACCCACTGATGTGTCCTTTCTATGCTGAATAAAATAATCAATAGGTAGCTAAAATATAACTTCTATCATTGCTTGAAAGGGTTTAATATCGACCGATGTATCATCCTGCTCACATATTTTGAAGCTGATCCGAAGAGGAGAATATGCCACTTTGTGTGGATGTGTATAACATTCACACTCGCCATGGCACGTTTTTCTATCAAATATCTGCGGATTTAATTTTTTTTTTTTTTTATAGGAAATCCAATTACAATATCAACACAAAGCCCTTAAAGGTCAACTCTAGGGGTGAAATTGGTAGAATTTTACTGAAGGGGCGCGCATTTGACAGGTATACCACCACGTACTTATTAGATATTTAATTTAGGTTTCCACGCATTCATCAACAACCTACACCCTTTTCTGGACTAATACTAGTAATATAAACGATTTAATAACGTTTGTAATGTGGTTTTCGACGATAATAAAGAAGCGCGCTTGGGCCGAAAATCGTGAGTTTACCGCCTCTTCCGATCGTCGGTTTGTTGACATGACGCCCCACGTTAGTTACGTTTGCCCCCTGCTGGCAATATATATGATGATGACAATAAGTCTAGGGGGGGTGATCAACACATACTGTATCCCGCTGCCTAAATTTTAATTGAACTGCCAATATGGGAAATTAGTTAGATGCGCGAAGTAGCCTACTAACCTCGAACACTATGTAAACAAACGATCAACGTTACTCCCCCGAACACAACTTTTCCACCGACTTATCTTTATATTTCGTCAACTATTATTAATATTAAAGTGTCCCAATTATTATTTCAGTGTTTCGTGCACCAGAAAAGGGTGTAGCTTTGTGTTGGATGCGTGGAAACCGAAACAAAAATTATGTATATAATCCTTGGTGGTACCTGTCAAATGCGCGCCCCTTCAGTAAAATTGCACCGTGCAATTTATTCAAACTACAATGTCCACTGGGATCTGCTTGGTTATAGGGATATGATACTGAAGAACTGGCATCAATGTGTCCTAACGACATAGAAATATAGCTTATCTAACTTATTTTATGTGGCGAGAACTGGCGTATTTACCATGACGTCACAGATGTCAATGGCGGGAATACTCGATATAGGAAGTAGATGAATCTGATGTCTTGTTGATGAGAGAAACTCTTATAAATCGTATGCATGTGTACAGCTCAACATTTGGCTTCACCACTGACTGGTCAAGGGACTACGATATATACATTGAACAGAAAACGATACTTTCATTAAGAAATAGGCCTATGAAGCGATCTCCCTAGGCTCCCTTATCTTCGGACCAGGATAAACACTCGAAACATTGCCTGTATGTTTAAAGTTGGCGAGATTGGATTATATCTTGGTGTTCACCACATCTTCAGGCCATTGTTCGATGTTTTGCAGAGATTGAGTATTAAATTGAAAGGTAGTAATACAAAATTAAGTATCACACCGTTCTTAACATTAATCATCAATTACAAACCCCAATGTACTGTACTTGAATAAACTAATGAAAGAATATGGTCCTCCCGGGATTCGAACTCGGGACACCACACCCACAACATAAGCACCTAATCAATTACACAACTAACACAGACCTGACACTCTTCTAGTGCGTGTGTTGTTTACAAGCTGCTCGTCTATTCTTTCGTCACGCTGAACAGCTGAAACTCGCCCAGTTGATGGCCGAGAATGCCAACGACGTATTAAATTAATATTTGTATCTGGAGTTTAATAGAATTATATCGATATTGCCCATATACATATTCAGTATATTCATGACAAGTTATGACCCTGCATTAAACTTCGCTTTTCTTTCACCCCGGAACTCACTTTTAACCCTTTCGCTGCGGGTGATGTTCTGGAATGTTTTGGCAAGTTACAGCAATTTCCAGGCTTTAAAAGCCTGTAAAAAACGTAAAAATCGAGTGTCAGTGGGCGGGAGCGTGAGGGGCCCACCTCCGACCCTCAGAGCACCGAGCGGCTCACTGAGCTAGGCTGTGTCTTGCGCGGGTTTCTCTCTGTTTCTCTCACCAGTGTAGCCAAGCGAGCGAGTGTTACATAGTAGCGGGGTTCCCGCGTTTCACTGGGACCACTGCGGGTGAACCAGACCACGTACAGGGTCCGTTCTGGTGTCATTTTGAAGCTATTTTCGCCTAGTTTTCGGCAGAATACACTTCATTCAATGCAGATGCTTGATTTATCATTCAGGAGTGCCTGAATATGCCCTAAATAGCCCAAACATAGCCGCAGCCAAAGGGTTAAGCGAGTTTATGCATCAAAACTATTGTATTTCATGTGATTACATTAAAGTTAATTACAAGACAATTATAATCTATTTCAAACAATAATTTTAGAATGAATATGGAAAACTATATAATGTTCACCAATGCCATGAGCGTTATCTGTTAATAACTAAACTAACTAAATTCGGAAAATGGGAGCACATCTTGATACAAAAAATGTTTCATGAGGAACTAATATACGTTGTCTTAAGTAATTGTCTGTCATATATTTCTAAGAAAATTCAGTTTCATACTCGTAATAGCTTTCTTTCATTCTGTTTGTATTTCTCCAGTTATATATATATATATATATATATATAATGGCTCAACTAACATACAGTGCAGTTAAGGTCGGCGCTTATAGCCCTGAATATCACATCAAGGGCTGTACTGTCACTGCAGCCGAATTTACGGCCACCACTCCTAAACACAAATGGTAGATTATTCTGAATATTATGTACTCAACAATTAACATAATTGTGCTTTGAATGTATAACAAGTATTAAAGTGCAGGAGCTTTAGGAGAATAATGAATCGATTAATGCCATTTCATTGATCGTATATCTTAATAAATATTCTACCATAATAACAGTGCTGACTCGATGAAGCCACCCTTAAAATTAATTTATCGTGTATTGGGAAACGGGAATCACTTGACTAGTATGCTCTAGTTTTGCTGTATGTTCGTTATTCAATTCCCAATGACTATATCTGGCTTTTCTCTAAATGTTTTATTGTAAACATTAAATACATGTTTCTGGAAATTGTAGTTAGTCTTATGTTGTAATATTTTGTTTATTTTATTAATGTCTACGTATGAAGTATTAATTGGTGCTCTTTTCTCAATGTTTGTTCTATCCCTCTCTCTCTCTCTCTTTTCTTTTTAATTCGCTTTTGGCTGAAGTTTTCCATCTCCTGATTCACAAAACTCGTCGAAAGTTAAGAGCGACATTAGGACTCTCAAACTACGAGAAAGTTTGTTTAAAAATAATTGAATAATGGGCCAAAAATAGTGTTGCTGCTGCTTTAGACTATATACACACCTCTTAACCTTTTCAGTTTGGGTGAAGGTTTTTTAGGGAATCTTGTTAAAATCGATGCATAGTGCTATAGTATGGCTGAATCTCTGAAAGCTCGATTAGACCTCTGAATGCCTTTACAACTATTCTCTTAAAGGCGATGTATACCTAGGGTGCACTAGGGAAAACGGAAGTATCAGTAATATTGGAAGTCGACCGGAAGGACCTCTGGTGGTCAATCTGTAACCCACTCACTCGGGTTAAGAAGTAATAAGAATCCCCATCTGTGCAGATGTTTCTAAGTGTCTGCCAGTCTACTTTCTTTCTCGTCTTAATTCGACCCGATTTCCTACAGAGTTACAATAGTGAGTAGCAGCGAACCATTTCACACAAAATAACCATCCTAGCACTCCCTCAACAGGTTGGTTCCGGTAGCAACGATGTCCATCTGCTGGATACAGTTCATCTTTCACCCTGGACGGACACCCAACATGTCCCACTTACTCCTCTTGCGCCCAAGTGAATCTGATTACCCCGGACAGGTGCTCGGACTGCTCCTTTTGGGTACATTAAAACAAAACAAAAATTATTACAGAATCCTCAACATTGAATGTAATGAGTATATGCCTGTTGAAACAAAGGTGAACCACATCACTAAAAACACTAAACAAGTAGCCTACAACCGCACGTTATTATTCCCTGACTGGCCTTCCCACCAACCTTTGTGTTTGCTCTAATTATATCGGGATCCACAATAACATAGTTATCTTTGAAACATGAGTCCCTCGGCAATCCTCATTCCTCACACTACTCTCCGGAATCATAAGGGGATGACCTGTTATGGGAATGAGTATGGTTGACTTAAGTGAGCAGAACACAAAGACCATTCCCGTCGACCTGAACAAATACAGGAACGTCTGTTTTCTCTAGTGTATCCTAGGTATAACTCGCATAAAAATATATTATTCTTTGTTACATTCAGATGTCTTATGTGGCTCCAAGAAACCAAGCTATATGATTGATAGGATTTTGAACCAGTTGTTTCGGGTTGACTAAAAACACACCGTTCAAATAGCAAGGTGTTCATTGTATTTACATTCTGGCATTTATTAGACAATTTTACTTGATTAAGAAGTATCTAATGACATCTTCAAATTTACTTCCTCAGAGTAGCTTTCCACTACCATTCGATAAGCAATAGTTTTGAAAAAAGTTTTAGAAATGTCTTATGAATTGAGGTGCATGGACATCATTTTCATTAGTTTTGGGTTTTTCCTTCCTCTGTTCTTCAATTCTAAAACAGACAGACTCACACACAAGTACGAAGTATTTCGATTAGCCCTCTAACTCCTGCAGATCCTTCATAATTATATATAATCGACTAATGATAGCCGAAACATACTTAAAAATGGCTTAACAGTACTACAGGAAAGTTAAATGCAATGGAATAGTAGCGAAGGGTATAAATAGAACAGTTCCCTATCCATGGAAACAAATTCGCTTTAATGCATACATATTAAATTCCATACCAACTAATTTATAACTGTGAAGTCCTTGCGACCGGCCAGAATATATTGATTATTAAGAAAGACCGGTACAGTTTTATGTATTATATAATATACTCGAATCCTTTATGAGGAGCCCTACTCACCAACAAAATATGTATAAATAATAATAATAAAACAAAAACATATTATATACAGTATACTGCATGTACATGTAGAGTAGATGAGGAATTTGGAAGGAATCTGAGTGTAAAATGGAGGGAGAGTAAGAAACTGTTCTGGAAAGAAGTCAAGAAAGTTAGGGAAGGTAGCAAGGGAAACAGTAAGGGTGTGAAAGATAAGAATGGAAGAATGCTAGCCGAGAAGCAAGAGAGTCGAAAGATGGAGGGAGTACTTCAGTGAGTTGCTAAATGTAAGGAATGAAGAGCCAGCAAACATAGCTGGATATGGTATGGGAGGGAGAAGAAGAGAAGTAGTGGAGGAGGAGGTGGGGATCAGGAGGTCAGAAGTGTGGGAAGCCATGAAAAGAGTGAAGTTGGGGAAAGCACCAGGAACAGATGGAGTGTGTGGGGAAATGTTGAGGTATGGTGGTGAGATAGTGATAGAATGGGTATGGAAAATGTGCAAACTAGCATGGAGAAGGGGAGTGCACCCGATGACTGGAAGACTGGCATAATAGTCCCCCTATATAAGGGCAAAGGGGAAAGAGGAGTGTGTGGTAACCACCGAGGAATATGTCTCCTAAGCGTAGTAGGGAAGGTATACAGTAGGGTAGTGATTGAGAGAGTGAGAACGGAGAAATGGATAGGCGACGAGCAGGGAGGTTTTAGGAAGGGAAGAGGATGTATAGATCAGATTTTTACCCTGAATTGTGTTGTGGAGAAGTATCTGGAGAAGAAACAAAAGGTGTATGTTGCCTTTATGGACTTGGAGAAGGCCTATGACAGAGTGGATAGAGAAGGTTTGTGGAAAGTACTTAGAATATACGGAGTAGAGGGCAAGTTGCTGAAAGCAGTGAAGAGCATGTATGAGGGTGCAAAGGCGGCAGTACGTGTGGAGAGTGAGCAGAGCGAGTTCTTTGACCTGAATGTTGGTTTGAAACAGGGGTGTGTGATGTCCCCGTGGTTGTTTACTGTATATATGGATGGAGTTATGAAAGAAATACTATCAAGAGCAGTGGATGTTGGTGTATCGCTGAAAAGGGAGGGAATTGAGTGGAAGCTACCTATACTGCTGTTTGCGGATGATACAGTTCTGATGAGTGATAATGAATGGGAGTTGCAGGGTCTGGTAAATGAGTTTGGAACAGTGTGCGAAAAACGGAATTTGAAGGTAAATACGGGGAAGAGCAAGGTTGTGGTCTTCGAAAGGGGTGAAGTCACAGAGTGTGAGGTGAAGCTGAACGGTCAGGCTATGGAGATCGTCAACTCTTTTAAGTATCTGGGCAGTGTGTTGAGTAAAGATGGGACTATGGATGAAGAGGTGCGGGAGAGGGTACAACAGGGGAAGAGGGTTGTAGGAACGCTAAAAGCAGTAACAAGAAATAGGGTGGTCAGTATGGAAGTGAAGAAGTCCTTGCATGACAGTGTGGTAATCCCGACACTGACTTACGGAAGCGAAGCATGGACGTTGGTTGAGAGACTCAGACCAAGAGTGAGAGCAGTGGAAATGAATTACTTAAGGAGTGCGTGCCGAGTTACATGGAGGGATAGACAGACTAATGAGGAAGTAAGAAGGAGGTGTGGTGTAGAGGTAGATGTGCTGGAAAGTGTGAAAAGGAACAACTTGAGATGGTTCGGCCATATGGAACGTATGGAAAGCGAGAGAATGACTAAGAGGGTGTACGAGAGCGAGGTGGAGGGACAGAGGGGGAGAGGTAGACCGAATATGAGGTGGAAGGATGGAGTGAGGAACTACATGAACGAAGGCGGTGCTGGTTGGGGGGAGGGGCGTCGACTGACTGGGGACAGAGGTGCATGGGGGCGGTTCGTTCGTGGCCACCCCTTCGGGGATCACGGCGTCAGGCAATAGATAGATAGATAGATAGATATATATATATATATATATATATATATATATATATATATATATATAATATATATATATATATATACGGTATATATATATATATATATATATATATATATATATATATATATATATATATATATATATATATATATATATATATATATATATATATATATATATATATATACAGTATATATACATACTGTATATTATATTTGTTCACCAACCAACTACACTTCTAAACTCAATTAATGAAATCAACATATACATATGGCACTCCAAGGACTCGAATAATAGTATATACATCAATTCAAATAATCTGCTGGGCCCATTCATCTCCTACCAGCGTTTATGTTCACATTTCAGGCATCCACTCAGCACGCAGCAATAATGTGGGTACGTATATTCCCCACTTATTGTTCTCCATATTCAATGCACTCTCCAACTGTGTTTTTTAGCGCTTTTGATCTTCTTACACGCCTTCACTGCCTATGAAAAATTAATGTCCGACTCTCTCTTCATTTTCCAGTTTCTTATTCTACGTTTTTTTTTTTTTTTTTAATTTGGTGGGACTGAAGTAATTTGCATGTGGGGGCTCCCGAGAGTACGGCCGGTGGAGTCAGGCTTAAGGGGAGGTTTTTAGTGTGTTTCCTAGACTTCCATCAAGCTTGAAATTACACCCCCTTGACCCCCTTTCAAGATAAATTTGTACATTTTTCGGTAGAAAAATTTCCCGGCCGAAGGCCGGCTCCTCTTAAATTACAGGCTCGCTATCGCTCGCCAGGAAAAAATAGACACCTAAATGGCACGAAAGGTTTTAAAAGTGACATAAATGGGGCGAAAGTTCTTAAAATCGCCAAACTAATGGGGCGAACGTCTTAAAATGTCAAAAGCAATGGGGCTAAACATGAGGGAGAATGGGGTAAAGAAAATAATCCCTCAAGTGGAGATCTCCCCTTAATGCATTGCCAGCAACATCAAAGGTCTGTCAAGTAGAGAGACGGAGAGAGAGCGCAAAGCAGATGAATATTTCCAAGGTGACGCTTAAGCAACGAATTTACTATAAACAACTCCGGTCAAAATCGTGAAATAGATTAATCATCGTTCATAACACTAATAACCCCCAACTGAAATTAATGAAAGAATGTGATTCTTCCAGGATTCGAACCTATAGGATCTCTCATACATAACTTACATGCTCTAACTATTATACCATCAAGACAGTTATATAAGCAGAGGTAGAGAGCTGTTCTTATATATACAGTATATATATACTGTACACATAATTATATATATATATATATATATATATATATATATATATATATATATATATATATATATATATATATATATATAGTATATATCGAACAGGGCTAGGATACGAACCATTCAGGTAGTGTCCAACCATCAACACCATCACGAGGGTTAAAAGAACGAATTTGATACTTCTACCAGTATTCCTTCCCAACCCGACTCTGATGGGGGGGGGGCAGACAGTTATGTAATCGAAATTCGGCTCCCCTGAGCATTACATATTTATATATATAGTCAAATTAATTGTGATAGTACTCAGCTATTCAAAATTATATCGCTAAACAACTATAGGATTAGGATTATATATAGTTTAGGTACACGTGACATTGCCAGATGTGTTTTTGTCTCTGCCACTCCGGTTGATTTATTCCTTTAATACGAAGCCTTTAGATTCGTTGTATTTTGACACTCATTTGGTAATATTAAACAGCTTATAAAGTACCTCTGGGGATCAGAGATGTGTCCTAAGAATGGCATACACGTTCAGGTCAGCCAATCAAGTATCAGTACCACACCGACCAGTTTCTTTGCGGATGGTTGGACAATTAGTGCAGGTCTCACAGGCTTGCACAACATGTCAATTAAATCTCCCCCTCCCCCCTCCCCCCCAAATTGGCAATGCAGTATTGGTCCTCTCATGACGATCTGAGCCTTACAAACGCCCAAGGTTGTTGTTGTTTTTGTTCCCCAAGCTGCCTGGCCGAACAGCCCCAAGGCCCCGAGCAATTCCAAGGCCATAACCGAGCGCCCCCACAGAACCCTCCCTGCCGACCACAATAAAGCCTGGGTGACCGAAGCCACTCCATGGCGGGGAGCTGAGGAGGGTGCGGAAACGCCCTGGAAACCAAAGCCCCACCTAGGGCCCTGCGCCCCTCAGCAATTATGAAGAGAAAGTTGAGGGGCACGGGAAAAAATGTGACGCTTTGGCTTCCAATCTTGGTAGATTGGGAGGTCAACCCACGGAAGAGACGCCGTCACTTGAGATCTAGAAAATATATAAGTAAAAGGAACAGTCAGAGTAAGCTATGGGTATGGCAGAGATTGCTCAGCTCTCACTCTGATAGACCAGCCCATCACCACTAAATACAAACAAAGGTTTTAAGTTTTAGTTTTGTTTGTATTTATAAGCACGTAATATAATGCATAAAATGCCTGTAATGTTGGAAGAACCGGCCTTCAGCCTGGAAACATTTCTACCGAAAAATGTACAAATTAATCTAGAAGGGGGATCTAATGGACGTTTTTTTTTTTATTTGATGGAGGTCTAGGGAGGAAACTAGAAAAATAATGAATACAAGCAAAAATCGCCCAAAAAGTTAACCATCTCCTCTTAAAACACTACGAGCATTGTGGACCAGGAGTTGAGACGAGATACGAGCTGACCTACAGCAGGAGAGACGAGGGCGTAAGGACCATGAGGACCCCAATGGGGTCCTCATGGTCCTTTCGCCCTCGTATTTGACTTTTTTTGGATTTGACAGCAAAATTGGATGAAGCCCTCAACAAGATCAACGCCCTCACCAGGAAGCTGGAATCACTCCAAGAGTTTGTAACACTCAACGTTGGAGTATCACTAACTCAAATTGTTTCAACTCCAGCATTCACCACCGCCCCAACGTCATCTGCCAACAATCCAACACCTGCAGTAGACACTGCAGCAGATGCTTCTGATGAACCTGAGCCGACATCAAACCAGGACAGCCGCCCTGTTCACCTTAGTCTCTCCCCCACTCCTCGTGCAAGAAGCCTGCTAGCACGAACAGTACCAACCCCTCGCCCCCGTTCTAACCACTCCTCTCCCCGACCTGTACGTAGAGTCCCGCCACCACAGGTTTCCGGATTTACACCAGTGAGGAATGGTGCACGGCCAACGCAGAAAAGGTCTCATCTACCAGTCACAATGTCCAACAGATTTGAGATATTGGTAGAGATGGAAGACGAACCAGAAGAGACCAGGCTCGTTGGGGATTCCATCCTACGAGGACAGGTCGAAGAGTTCTGCGACAGAGTCCCAAATCAACGAAAAAGATTTTGCATCCAAGGAGCTGGACTGGACGACATTGTGGAAGCCTTCGAAGATACCACAAAGGATGCAAATGAAAATACCCTTTTTGTCATCCATGCTGGTTCAAATGACGTCATGCGCACCAGATCCGAAGAGTTGATGGAGAAATATCGCAAGATGATCCAGCACTACAAAAACAAGTCAAGGAATATCATCATCTCAGGCATTCTCCCCAAGATCGACGCACCTGACAAATTCTACGACAAGGCTTTCAGCACAAATAGCCGACTAAAACATTTGTGTCTGAGGGAAGAAGTTGAATTCATCAACCTCTGGGACAACTTCTACAACCAGCCTACTCTGTTCCGCAAGGATGGCACTCATCTAAACCCTGTGGGTTCAGCACGCATGGGTCGTCTCCTACACGAAGCAGTCCGCAGCCATGGATCAAAAAACGCCATCCGAGAAGAAGCAGCAGTGACATAAATCATCCAACGCCAAGAAAAAACAGAGGCAACCGAGGACCACCAGCGATAAGGACCGAAGACAGCGAGGACCGAGGACAGCCATGAACATAAATGTAGATCCGACAAGAACCAAAAATATTATTAAAGAGCGTTCCGTGAGTTCTAAAATAACAAATTTAAAGGTTTTCTATGCAAACGCTCGTAGCATACGCAATAAATTTTCAGATTTAGAGGAGCTAGTGTTTACAGAAAATTATGATGTGATTGGCATAACAGAATCTTGGCTCAATACAGAAGATAGAGACTTTTTAGCAGAGTATTCACTTCCCGGTTATGTAATGTTTGAGAAAAGCCGAATAAATCGAAATGGAGGTGGCGTTTTACTTTATATCAAAGAAAGTCTTAACCCTACCCTCTTGTCAAAACCTCAAATTGTGAACGTCGACGCATCTTTTGTGCTAATAAAGAATAATAAAGGTACCAAAATAATACTTGCATTAATATACAGACCTCCAGCTCAATCAGTGCAAACTGACCGAGAAATTTACGAACAAATTGCAGATGTAAGTAACTCACAAGATACCGTAATTTTTGGTGACTTTAATTTACCTGTGACCAAGTGGGGCGATACTCTTACTTCACACTCCGGACATGACTTGTATACGAACTTGCAAGAGAGTTCGCTTTAATCAATTTGTTGGAACGCCGACCCGTGGTAATAACGTTCTTGACATTGTACTTGCAACAAAAGAAGAATTAATAGAGAATTTGAATGTTGGTGATGAATTCAGTAACAGCGACCATCGTACGATAACTTTCACTTTAAAGTTTACTAGTAACGAACCAAATAGTAGCATCGAAAAAGTCCCTAATTTCAAGAAAGCAAACTTCCATAAACTTAGAGCTATGTTTAAAGAAACTGACTGGAGCTTTTTAATTCACAATAACGACATAAATACATCTTGGAAGTTATTCGAAGCCACTTACCTAAAAGCAGTGCAAGACTGCATACCATCGAAAACTCGGCGTCCAGGCCATAATAATAAGCCCAAATGGTGGAATAAAGATATTTCAAACTGCCTGCTTGCTAAAAAATTTGCTAATGATAGATTAAAATCCTCACAAAATGACGAAGAACGGCTGAAATTTGTAGAGCTACGACGCAAAGCCAAAAAGTTAATTAAGCAAAGTAAAAAGACCTTAGAGTTACATATTGCGAATCAAAGTAAAACAAACCCGAAAGAATTCTATAGTTATATCAGAAAGAAAAAAGTAGTTACTTCAACTGTTGGACCGTTAGTCGATGAAAATGGAGAATACACCAAAGACGAAGAACAAATGAGTAATGCCCTCAATACCTTCTTTGCATCAGTTTTTACAACAGAAGACCTCAGTGATATCCCTACACCATCGCCGATTCAGATTGATAATTCAGATGTTCTAAGCAATATCACCGTTACAGAGAGAGAAGTATTGAATT
Organism: Paralithodes platypus; assembly: GCA_032716605.1. Taxonomy (NCBI): domain Eukaryota; kingdom Metazoa; phylum Arthropoda; class Malacostraca; order Decapoda; family Lithodidae; genus Paralithodes; species Paralithodes platypus. Next base: position 15,774,133 of record CM064498.1, on the reverse strand, counting down.
GTTTAGATAAACTCAAGGTAAATAAAACGCCTGGACCTGATACAATCTCGCCTAGAGTTCTAAAGGAAGCTAAGGATGAGCTCTCTAAACCACTGACATTACTATTCAATAAATCCTTGCAGTCTGGAACTATGCCCGATCAGTGGAAGCTAGCCAACGTAACACCGATATTCAAAAAAGGCAGCAAATCCCTACCCAGTAACTATCGTCCAATTAGCTTAACCTCAGTTGTATGTAAAATGCTAGAAACGGTCATACGAGACAGACTCGTAAATCACTTAGAGGAAAATAACATACTTAAAGATACTCAACACGGCTTTCGTAAAAAACGTTCCTGTTTAACAAACCTCTTAGACTTCTTCCACGATATCCTCAACCTCTACGATGAGAGTAAAGCTGTAGATATTATATACCTTGATTTTCAAAAGGCCTTTGACAAAGTTCCCCACAAACGTTTACTGCTAAAACTAAAAGCGCATGGAATACAAGACGGTGTGTTGAAATGGATAGAAAATTGGCTCAGCGACAGAAAGCAAAGAGTAGTCATAAACGGTAAGGCATCAAAATGGACCAATGTAAGTAGCGGGGTACCCCAGGGATCGGTACTAGGACCAATTCTCTTTCTAATTTACATCAACGACATAGATGAGGGTCTCACCTGTACAATCTCAAAATTTGCTGACGATACAAAAATTGCAAATAGCGTACTCTCAAAAGAACAAGTTGACGATATGCAACACAATCTAGATAAATTGTCATGTTGGGCCCAAATTTGGCAAATGAGTTTCAATGCGGATAAATGTAAAGTACTACATATCGGATACCTAAATGAGAAAGCAAACTATTCGATGAATGGCACTCAGCTTAAGAATGTAAACAGAGAAACCGATCTGGGAGTAACAATATCGAGTAACCTAAAACCGAGTCAACAATGTTCAGAAGTTGTTAAGAAGGCAAACAAAATAATTGGCTTTATAGGCAGGTCATTTGAGCATAAATCCAAAGAAGTTATCATAACCCTTTACAATTCATTAGTCCGCCCTCTTCTGGAATACTGCGTTCAATCCTGGTGCCCTTATTACCAAAAAGATATAAACAAGCTAGAACGAGTTCAACGTAGAGTTACCAAAATGATACCTAGCCTAAAGAACAAACCATACGAAGAGCGTCTTAGAGAATTAAATCTATTTCCTTTAACCCAGCGCAGATTAAGAGGTGACTTAATTCAAGTGTTCAAAATCATCAAAGGCATCGACAATATGAACTGTAGTAAGTACTTCACTATCGACCAATCTAATTACACGCGGGGAAACGGTTGCAAAATTATTGGTAAATCTTTTAACTCACACGAATCTAAGAATTTCTTCTTCAACCGAGTTGTCAACTTGTGGAATGGGCTTCCCCGAAACGTTATAGACTGCATCACCGTTGATTCATTTAAACTCCGCCTAGACAAATATCTCGCATCAAACCCGCGACTGACTGAGTTTGTAAATGAATAACTTTATTTTATCCCCCCCTCAGTTACTAACCCATCTGTCCCCTACTAACTTCCTAATCCTGCCACGGACATTAGTTCCAGGGCAGTAATTCCCTTTCCAATGTTCCCTTACCCACTCTAAACCACTGTTTGGACACTTGATCCTCAGTGTTTTGGAGGACAAGCAACCTAGAAGGGTCACTAGATCTGTTGTTGCTTGATTTCCTTTGTACTCCTTTGTACTCCTTTGTATAGGGGTCAGACGGGAACCAGAGGCACGATAATAACAGAGATCGACTAACCATCGCCATATTGGTACCAATGCTGCCATTAGTCACTCCATATTTTATACTTTATACTCATTATAAATATTCTAAAATTTTATTGTTTAATTTTGTATTTATTTTTTTTATTTTTTTGCCAGACGCCGTAATTCCCGAGAAAGGGTGGCCATGAAGATTAGGCGTTTGTCACGAATTTCTAGGTCAAGTTCCCCGGGCTTGACATCTACCAATGACATTTTGACAGTGAGGATTAGATGCGCCGACCCTTTGATCAGCAGCCGACTCTCTACTGACTATGCCACAATACTAGTACACAATTATTTGTTTTGTTTTTGGATCTAAATCATTCAAAACGATCAAAAACAAATATATCTTTGAGGTTTGATAATTGTGGCACCAAAATGGCGATCAAAGAAAACAGAAAAAGGGGCTGGTGATGCATTTCCTATTAATATATTATTGCGAATGATTTGTTCTTGCCCATGTAATGATAGCACTGCAAATAGTGTATATGTATAAATCCAACATTGTCATTATTCTTAATTCTTTTCGTGAGAGTTATAAGAATAATTGATATACATATTACCCAAACGATTAGTAAATGCCTTCCAAAAATTATCGAAAATTACCGTTTGCCAGATTAAAGAGGAAGTAGCTTAACGGTAATCAATGCCTTAAATTATGTCTTTATATAATTACGATAACAAACATAAAACACCAAAATATCCACAAGCAAGACAGGAGAAACTTAAGCCAGGAAAAGTAAATCTTCCAAAAACGAGAGTGAAGAGAAGTTAGCAACACAAAAAGTATGCTTAAATGTTTGATGGTGAGAGCAAACAAGATTAATATTTTTATGGAGACGCTAATTAAGGCACCAGCTTTTGCTCTAAATGACATTAAAGATCGAGCAGAAAAAAAACTTAATGTAGCCCCCCAAAGTTTACCTAGCTAGTCAAAAGAGCTTGTTTATATTTTTGCTGGTGTCTGTATCGCGAGCCTAAGCAAGTAGAAAAACGAGATTTTTTACGACATTGTTTTTCGCAATTCGTCCTGTTTCTGTCAGAATTCAGCCAATTAAAATGGCATGTGTCTATTTTTTCACCCAACGGAAACAAAAAATCCTTCGTAGTTGATATTTAGATAGTTACTGAAAATATACAGTATAACTCTACATTTGTATGCATCATATTAATGCCAGGTTTTTATCAGTAATAACTTACTTTTGTATGCAAAAGCTTCATAAATCAACAGTAATTACGATGTAGATTGTGTATGTCAATTCACTGTCAACAACAAACAAACATATCAATGCAATATAAGCTAAAACATATTCGACTTTTTTATATGAAACGAAATGGTTATAGTTGCATAGCAAAAACTATATTAGCATACAAGGCTGCACTCGTGAAATATGACAGCTTTATGAGATGTACTGAAATCACATTAACATTAATTAATATGGTAAACATTCACATAAACCATGCATTGCGTTTTGAAATCAACAATATCTGCAATACAGTCTCTGCAAAGCGTTACTCTGGTGCAATATAAAGAAAGAACCTGCGGAAAACTGTGGACGTATCTCGTATATACATTTTTAGGGTCAGCCGTAAGTTCATTGACAACCGTAAAAGCCGTACACAGTGAAACTGTTTCCAGCTGTTGGCTTTGTGGACGAGAAGAGTGGATAGAGTGATAGTGGTGGTGATAGGTTAGGTGGTGATATTGATGGTGGTGATAGTAGTGGTGGTGATAGGTTGGGTGGTGATATTGGTGGCGGTGATGCTAATGGTGGTGCTAAGATGGGTGGCGATGCTAATGGTGGTGCTAAGTTGGGTGGCGATATTGGTGGTGGTGATGCTAATGGTGGTGCTAAGTTGGGTGGCGATATTGGTGGTGGTGATAGGTTGGGTGGCGATACAGGTGGTGCTGATGGTAGTAGTGGTGGTGATGATAGTGGTGCTGATATTGGTGGTGGTGATGGGTTGGGTGGCGATATGGTGGTGGTGGTGATGGTGGTAGTAGTGGTGGTGGTGATATTGGTTGTGGTGGTGATAGGTTGGGTGATACTGGTGGTGGTGATGGTGGTAGTAGTGGTGGTGGTGATGGTAGTGGTGGTGATAGGTTGGGTGGCGATATGGTGGTGGTGATGGTGGTAGTAGTGGTGGTGGTGATGGTAGTGGTGCTGATATTGGTTGTGGTGGTGATAGGTTGGGTGGCGATATTGGTGGTGGTGATGGTGGTAGTAGTGGTGATGGTGGTAGTAGTGGTGGTGATGGTAGTGGTGCTGATATTGGTTGTGGTGGTGATAGGTTGGGTGATACTGGTGGTGGTGATGGTGGTGATGATGGTAGTGGTTGTGGTGATGATAGGTTGGGTGGCGATATTGGTGGTGGTGATGGTGGTAGTAATGGTGGTGATGGTAGTGGTGCTGATATTGGTTGTGTTGGTGATAGTTTGGGTGGCGATATTGGTGGTAGTAATGTCCGTGGTAAAAAAAAAATTATAGTGACAGCAGTTGTAGTAGTATTTATAATGGTAGGGGTAATGGGTGATAATGTCTGTGGTTGTGCTTGCTACTATGATGGTGATTATAAAGTTTATATAAAGGTGAGGCCGATGGACTGTTGAGATTAAGGGGAGATGGGTCGTTTTTCTGGTCCCCTTTCTACCTCGTGTTAAGCCTCATTTGTTTTGAGATTATAAGACGTTCGGCCCATTAGTTTGGCGAATTTAACACCTTTCGCCCCATTTCGTTGTCAATGTTAAGACCTTTCGTGCCATTTAGGTGTCGATTATTTCCTGGCGAGCGAGCGATAGCGAGCCTGAAATTTTAAGAGGAACCGGCCTTTGGCCGGGAAATTTTTCTACCGAAAAATGTACACATTTATCTTAAAGGGGGGTCTAGAGGGTGTTTATCTAAGCTTGATGGAGATCTAGCGAGAAAACTATGAAATAAGGAATACATGAATTAATAGACCAAAAAAACAAACAAAAAACGGTCCGTCTCCCCTTAAGTGGTACTGGTATGATGGGAATAATAGTCTTGGTAGTAGTTGTAGGCGGTAGATGGTGGTGATATTATTGGTAGTGTTAGTGATACTTTAATTTAGTTTAATATCCATATTTCGTGATATACACAACAGTGTAAATTTCATAACCTAGTTTGAACAAAATGGAACCGAAATATAATATTAGGAGGCTTCCAATATCAGCTTTTGATAATCAAATAATTTATATAGTAAATAATGCAATATTTAGTAACCATTTACAATTAACAATAAAAACACTGTTTTTTCCCGTCTACAACTGCAGATCAGATCAGATGAAGGGATTGAGGGATAAGCCTTTACAACGGCACCTCGTATCTACATTCTAATTTTCCTATTTTTCTGAGGAGTGTAGAGAATGGAGAAGGGGTGTTGGAGAGAGAAGAAGCTGTTGGAGTGGCTTTGCTATGTGTGTTTAGTCTGTATACGTCGTCAGGATGTCCCCTGACTGGGTGGGAGCATGTGAAACATGCTAGGACGTACTACCACACCCACTAAATGTCCGCCGTGGCAGGGATTCTATCTAGGGTCTTGCAGTTTCACACATGAGCGTGCTCACCACTCGACCGCTGTTTGACATACAAAATCATACCTGTATATAAAGCTCAATATCAGTAACGCATATGTGGTAGTGGTGGGGATTTCGGTAATGATGTAAATAAAAGTGAGTGATAACGTGGAAGTTAGGAGGTATTGTGGTGATGGTTTTAAGGGGGGTCATCGGCTTTTTTTTTTATCTTTCTCTCCTTTTCTCTATTTCCCTGGCTTGAATCCATTCGGCCCCATTCAGCCAACTATTTTAAGACGTTTATCCCCATCCAGGTGTCGATTTCTTCCTAGCGAGCGAAAGCGAGCCAGCATTGTATGGAGAAATCCGGCTTCGCCGGAGAAATTTTTCTATCGAAAAATTTGCAAATTTAGCTTACTGTCAAAACAAAAATATATATATGCTGGCTCACTTCCGCTCGCCACGAAAATATTGACACCTGTATGGGGGTAAGCGTCTTAAAACAGTAGGCTGGATGGGGCCGAATGAATAAAAGTCAAAGAGAGAGGGAGAGACAAAGAAAAAAAGCGAGGTGGGCTGTTAGTAACTGTTTTGGATGTTGATGGGGGTAGGTTATGGTGGCTAAATGGGTGGAGGTAATACATGTGGTAGTGATGGTGTGGTGGTGGTTCTAGTAGGATGTTACTAGAGCTAATGGAAAGAGTGTCGATGAAAGTAATGAACCATTCTGATGAACTGCTCTGAACTAGATATGTTGATGTTTGGAAGATGTTCTTCCGTCTGTATCCAAAGTTTCACTCGAGCGCCTGTTCTCTTAAGTTTGTTTTCGTCAACTTTAATCTCATATGTATGATGTACATTTATTGAATAATTCAGTTACCTAGATTAATTAACATGCGGTCTTGTTTCTGATACCAAAGCAAGAGCATCCTCAAAAGTTACTGAACATAAGTAAAATATCGAACATTGATGATACAAGCTCTTGTGTCAAAGCTACTAGACTCACCCGCAACACAAACACTGCAACAACTTCTACTGCCAAGGATTTTTTGTTTTAAGTAAACGTTGTACAGAATTATCCCCTGATGGCTCAACTCAACTTTCCTTATCTCGCATAACTTCTCCCATGAACATACGAACACACACCCACGTTTGTCGGTGGTCGGTCAGGTCAAAGTAAGCAAACCCTGGTCATCTCAACCACTCTGTAATTTTGTTATTAGGGTAAATAGGAATAAGGGGAGGTTTTTAGTTTGCTCCCTAGACCTCAATCAAGCTTTAAATATATACCCCTCAGAGCCCCCTTCAAGATAAAATTGTAAATTTTTCTGTAAAAAAATATCCTGGCCAAAGGCCGGTTCCTCTAAATTACAGGCTCGTTATCGCTGGCCAGGAAAAAATCGACACCTAGATGGCACGAAAGGTCTTAACATTAACAGAAATGAGGCAAAAGGGCTTGGAATCGCTAATCTAATGGGGCAAACGTCTTAAAATCTAAACAAAATAGGAGGGCTAAATATGTGGGAGAAGGTGGTCCAGAAAAAGAAAAAAAGGTCAAGTGAAAATCTCCCCTTAAGATTACTTAGGGTAGGCTATGTAGACTTAGTTATTACTGGTTAGGGTAAAATGGACTGGATTGGAATAGGATAGATTATGTTAGATAAGACTACGTTTGGTTGAGATTGGCTTTGGTTAAGTAAATCATTTTTGGTTAGGTATATATTTGTTAGATGTGAATTCGTTAGATTTGATAATTGTATATCTATTAAAACAAGTCTATACAAATTGGTACCCCTAATATCCTTAACGCCACGAAGGACAGTAGTGGCAGGACATACTGTAGTAACCTTTCACACTGTTTTACTGTGTGATTTGTTTTTTTTTTTTTTTTTATGGGGGGCGGAATTTCTGGGGTGGTAATTTTAAACAATTCTTTCCCTTCGCAGCGCCTGATACCGAACGAATACTGTGGGAATGGGCGTTGTTTACAGAGATTAAACGGATTTGCATGTCCATTTCTAAAGATAACGACATTTTCCAAGTTATTTCGTCCACTAACATCGCTGCAAAGGGACATCATTGTTTTAGAATACCACCCCTAGATTCTTCATATTGAATAGACTACTGGTAAGGTTATAATGAGGCATATGATAAAGAACTGCTGGAATTCCTGCTTCATAAGCCTGGTTTCCCTCACTGTTTTCAAGTGCGCCTCACCTACACAGAGAATAATCCAGCTAACTCTCACAAACACTTCCTCCTCCTATTAATTTCACTTCACTTAAGATGCACACCACACTTATTTCCAACACACCTAAATTACCTCTAACGTACCTTGATTTTCGTTCTCTGTCGTTCTTACAACCTTGGGAGGGACGCTTGTTACAGGCAGTTTTGCCTTTTGTATCCTTCATGCACATAAAATAAATATTTAGTTTAAATTATAGGCTAGGTTCTGAGATAAGATTGATAGAACAGGGGAAATAATTAATGTACAATATTTACCGCAGCCAAAGCTTCTGTGGGTTATTTCTTAGCTATCTCAGACAAATTGATCTGTTAATAATCACTGAAGAGTTATATAGTGTTCTCATTTACATTACATTACATTACGTTGCCGTCTTGGTTGTGTAATGGTTAAGGTGTCTAAAAATCTGTGTGTGATAACCCAGGTTCGAATCCCGGTGGATCACATATATGCTTTCATTAATTTCATTGGAGGTGTTTGGTGGTGTGGTGATATTAATAACAAATAGATTAATATAATATACACTAACCCAAAGCCATGAAACTGACTCTTGCCTTGCATATATTTGATCTATGTTTAACTAATACCGTTAGCAAAATGTAAATTCATGAGTGATGCTTTTCGCTACCTTGTGCCATGCCGGGAGATACTTTTCAGGGGTAAATATTGATACATAACTGTCTCTAAATGGTTTATGGATTAGAGTACAGTCTACTGTATGTACTCGATGAAAGTTCGATACGATAACAGATCACAAGTCAGTTTGACGTAGCAAAGCTTTTGTCATCACATTCCATTTTGTTGGTGCATATTAGATTATGTTTCTACAATATGCAGAGTCTGTTGGATTAAGGGGAGGCAGACCGTTTTTCTAGACCCAATTCTCCCTAATGTTTAGCCTCACTAGTTTTGAGATTATAAGACGTTCGGCCCAATAGTTTGGCGATTTTAACACCTTTCGCCCCATTTTGTTGTCAATTTTAAGACCTTTCGTGCCATTTAGGTGTCAATTTTTTCTTGGCGAGCGATAGCAAGCCTGCAGTTTTAAGAGGAACTGGCCTTTGGCCGGGACATTTTGCTACCTAAAAATTTATAGATTTATCTTGAAGGGGGTGTTTTTCTTAGCTTGGTGGAGGTCTAGGGAGGAAACTAAAAAAATATATGAATAAATAAATTAATAAACCAAACAAACGGCCAGTCTCCCCTTAAACTGGTATCACACGAGTGCGTTATACCTCATTACTTATCGTCAACACTGACTTGGCAGTTTATGCGGTAAACATTTACAATAATTCATTAACCTGAATTCATCTATTCTCCACCCCAGTGCAAAAGACCCAAGACATGCTTCCTGAAAAGGATGACCTTCAAAAATTGACGTTAGAAGCTCTCATATGATACCCCCTTTAGTGTATGCTAGGTAATGATAGAGGATATATTTATAAAGTTAGATGTGAGCTAATTAATGTTGAGTATGTACACAATGGCCGGGACAGAAATGTATCCTGGTAAAATTCCTCTAAATTGTGCTTGTTAATCAACGACTGGAAATCAAACTCACTATAAAATTCGCAATGACAGCAAATATAGACTATACAAAAACACAACAAAACTTACTGTAGTCCATGCAAACAAGCTTCCCAGGATCAATGCCACACATTAAGAACGCTCATTCTCGCCCCAAGCCTCACCTGTAAGTAGAAAAATATTGTCAAATAAAACAGTACACTATATGGCATGTACAGAGGTACAAGTAAACAGCTCTTACTAATCGTCCCCTTTCGTGTGATGTCCTTACTTTCCAAATTACTAGTAGATTTGATCAACTAAAGAAGGGCTTCTAAGAATCAATGGAGAGCTATATAAACTGACCATTCGGCTTCCAAAGATTTTCAAAGGTGATTTTGGTAATCAACAATAATGGATAAAGGAGTCATCGCTCTGAAACATTCTTAACTATAGCGTAGCAGATGTTATAGCTAAGTTAAAGGCTTTTGATACAGGAGCCTTAGAGTGTTTAGAGGTAGAGAGAAATTCTTGCAACATCACTTACTGAATGCAAATTAATGGTATACTGATACATTCAGTACAGCTAATAAAGCATAAGCAGCATATGAAAGATTTGACCTTAGCATTCATATATTGCAGATATGGTTGCATTATCGTAGGTATTACAAACAGATATGTAAAAACACTAACTATATGGAATTTGTTAATTGTATAGTCAAACAACTTCGAACGCCCAGACGGAAAATGTTGACACTATTTTATATAGTTGAGTTACATGTTATGATTATTATCTCGTACACAAAATAATTTATTTTCTTCCCTGATACAGTATATACTGTATTTTTTCCAATTAGGAAATAATATAATGAATATATTGGGATATTGCAAACTAACCAGGATCACATTATCTACTTCGGCTTCTAACCATCATTCACAAATATTGCTAGACAATTGAAATACACTAAACATACACACAAATCACTTGATGAACTCAATCACACACCCACGATATAATACAAGATTTACAGCCAAATAATAAAGTCCTTCCCATTTCTCCGGTCAGAACTGCTAACCTGGTACTTATTGGCAAACTTTAAATCTCTTCTGTATTATGAGGTCGGGGTTTGAGGGCGAGTTATTGAAGCGTTACTGGAGAATATTGTCATCTCGTAAAGAGCTTTACTGGAGTAGAGGGAGAGGTGAGGGAGGAGGAAGGGGTGGGGGTGGGGGTTGGGGTGGTGGTGGTGGTGGTGGAGTAGGAGGAGAAGGTGGAGGTGGTTTTTGCTGTGGTGATTTTTTTTTTTTGTGATGGAGGTGGTGGGGTTTTTTGTGGAGAAGGTGGTGGTGGTTTTTGTTGTGGTGGAGAAGGTGGTGGTGGTTTTTGTTGTATGGAGGAGGTGGTGGTGGTTTTTGTTGTGGTGGTGGTTTTTGTTGTGTGGAGGAGGTGGTGGATTTTGTTGTGGTGGAGGTGGTGGTGGTTGTTGTTGTGTTGGAGGAGGTAGTGGTGGTTGTTATTGTGGCGGAGGAAGTGGTGGTGGATTTTGGTGTGGTGGAGGAGGAGGAGGTGGTGGTAGTAGTTTTTGTAGTAGTGGATGAGGCGGTAGTGGTGGTGGAAGATAAAAAATAGGAGGATAGAAGAGCAGGAGCCGGAGCAGAAGAGAGAGAGAGAGAGAGAACACATAAACAAATATTTGCGGATAAGCGAGGAATAGGTTAAGACATTTTAAATTAATTTGACGTGAAGAGTTCATGGCAGATTTAAAAACTAAACAGTAACGACACGCAGAAAATGAATTTTGAAATCATGTTTACGTTCTTGTATGCCAAGATAATTAAACATGGATAGATATTAAATACACCCAATATTAAATGCTAAGGATAAGCAACGTGAACATGATAGAACATTCAAGTCAATTTTAAGTAGGCATATTGGAGCTTTCAGTAAGAATATAATTAAAAATCACTCAGTGAATAATTCTGTACCTAGAGATCAAAGCATTTGCAGAAAGCTAGAATTACAGTTAATAATTCAAGGAAAATAAGACTGCAAGAATGTATTTCGTTTAGATATTATGTGTATTTTGATTGTGCTTAATTATTCAGCAGCAACGTCAGGAAATATACTATACAATAGGACACATAGTAAACGATATGAATCAATTGGCGTATTATAAAAATAGACAAAAAAACATAGCCTACCATTGATAAAAACAAATTCAATATACTGTCTTTTCCTTCCGTTCTTCACTAAACAAAATGAGTTAATTCATATTTTTACACCAACTGCCATTAACCCGTTCAGAGTATCATGAGGCTTTGTGTCATTTATGTTGGCTATCAGCAGAGGATTGTATCAGATTATTAAAGAATTATTGCAACTAAAGGATTAAAGGTGATAGTATGATCCCCTTTGGGTCCTAAGAGTCATCCTTATGCCTATTTAGTAAGATCGTATAATGTTAGCTAGGTTATAATCAAAGTAAACAAAAGGGTTTATAACACGAAGACAAAATCAATCGCGTTTAAATCCATTGCATGGGTCAAAGCTATAGGCAAAGGAAAGCAATTGTGGATAGATGGTGAAGAGAACAATGATATATCTATATTGTATTTTTTAAAGCTGGCGAAAAGTTTAGGTAGATCATAAACAAAAGAAATGGTAACCAGCATAGGATGAAAATTACGTCATGGTGGTGAAGGGGTTAACAGCTGATTTATCGATAATTAATGAATGCCAATGTTTCACAATTCACAACATATTTGGCTACAAAAAGGCTCTAATAGCCGAGTTATGAAGATGGGGATAAGTCAATTTCTTGCCAGCTTTAGACAAAAATATACTATAATCATGTTTTGGAAGAACGTGTATACTATTACTAGAGTGTTTTTAATTGCAATCAAAGTTAAGCAATCATTGGAGCATGTACAGTATAAACGCTACACATTATTGATCAAGTAACAAACTGTATCTCATGTGTATCTATACCGTGATATCTTAATGATGCAGGTTAGCGTTCATTTCTTAAGAAACGCCTGGAAAAATATGAGGTCTGCCATTGGATATCGATACGTTAAGGGAGCCCACCTCGCTTTTTTTCTCTTTCTCTTCCTCTCTCTTTGGCTTTTATCCTTTCGGCCCCATTCAGCCTACTTTTTTAAAACATTTACGACCATCCAGGTGGCAATATTTTCCTGGCGAGCGGTAGCGAGCCAGCATTTATATATATTTTTGTTTTGACACCAAGCTAAATTTGTAAATTTTTCGATAGAAAAAATTCTCCGGCAAAGCCGGATTTCTCCATACAATGCTAGCTCGCTTTCGCTCGCCAGGAAGAAATCGACACCTGGATGGGAACAAACGTCTTGTTGTTGTTGTTGTTGTTCCCCAAGCTGCCTGGCCGAACAGCCCCAAGGCCCCGAGCAAGGCCAAGGCCACAACCGAGCGCCCCCACAGAACCCTCCCCGCCGACCACAATAAAGCCTGGGTGACCGAAGCCACTCCATGGCGGGAAGCTGAGGAGGGCGCGGAAACGCCCGGGAAACCAAAGCCCCACCCAGGGCCCTGTGCCCCTCAGCAATTATGAAGAGAAAGTTGAGGGGCAAAGGAAAGATGTGACGCGTTGGCTTCCAATCTTGGTAGATTAGGAGGTCAATAAAAATAAACGTCTTAAAACAGTTAGCTGAATGGGGCCGAATGGATACAAGCCAGGGAAAGAGAGAAAAGGATAAAAAGATTAAAAAAAAAAACGGTGACCCCCTTTAAGCCAAATCCGAAGAAGGCTAACTGCGAAAATGGTCCACAATATTGGCGACAAAATGGCAGCGTGTGAAATACAGGATAATGGAAAACGAAGTGCAAAAAGGATAAAGAGAGAAAGGGAAGAGGAGGATGCAGATAATGAATTATTATGTTTTTTTTTTCTTCTAAACCAACCAACTTTTCTTGACTTTCAAATAAGGGAAATGATGTTATAAGTATTCTCTGGTGATAATTATTCAGATATATGGATCCTGAATTGGCCCATATAAACTCAATTAATGAAATCAACATAATGAGAGGAAGACTGAGTATCAAAGTATGAATAAAACGGTGGTAAAGATAGAGGTTTGTGGATGTGAAAATTATATTCATACATAACAAGGAAGAAAAATATATCGAATATGACATGAAGGAGAGAAAGAAGGAATTTATGATTGTGAGAAAATATCAAAACATTAAGACGATTGTAATGACGATAGAGGAGAATGAATGTGAAAATTAAGTATATGACAAATTATTAAAAAGAAGAAATTAACAGGTTAGGAAAAAGAAGGTAAATGTGATAGTGAGTAAGTAGACGACAAACAGGCAACACATACAATACTATGAGGTGGTAGAGGAAAACAGATTGAAATAAAACGCAATAAGGGAACGTATAGAAAAGGTAAGAGGCGGGGAAGAACAAATTATGCCATGGAAAGGTTAAAAAGGGGAACGTGCGATATTTTATAAAACATTAGATAACCAATAAAGAATATATACTCAAAGAAGAAAATGAATGAATGAATGAATGAATGAAAGTTACAGGGGGGGGAGGGGCGATGCCTAGTGAGTTAATTGCTCAATAAGTGGCGTTCTGAGAGTGAGGGTCTGAGGAATGAGACTGTGAAGCGCAGAGGCGGAGCAGCTTCAGAAAACAAAACAAAATATATGATATAATACAGGTGGAAAATATAACGAAGAATATAGGCAAAGAAAGGAAGAGGAAATGTTGAAGTCGAGAGAAAATTATAAAAATAAGGTATTAACAGATAAATGGTAACGAATCATGTATATCGAACTATAGGGGAGGTGTGGTGAAGTGGTCTTGCCACTGGACTTGTAATCCAATAGACCCGGGTTCAAATCCCGATATGTCAATGGGAAGATATTATTGGGATGGAATTTGTGTTGTACCTAGTATCAGTGCATTACCACAAAGCCCACTGAAACGCCAAATAAATACCCTCATTGTTCCTTGATTAAATAGCACTGTATGAATATTCCCATATTCAAAATATGCTAATGGGGGGCAATGCCTAGTGAGTTAATTACTCAATAGGGGGCGTTCTGAGAGTGAGGGTCTGAGTCTTGGAGGTGAAACAGTGAAACACTGGAGCAAGGCAGCTTCAGAGATGGGGCTGTCTCGAGCCGTGAGTGAGCAACTAAGCCCCATGCATCCTGCAAAGACAACAAAGCAGGGGCTGGTTGCAGTTAAAAGTGTTTCACATGTCTCACCCCCTAGACTGGAACGAGAGCTTCACCGTTCATAATGGTTGAATGTACAGGCTCTCAGCCTATGCCCGAGAGAGAATAATTGCAGGAATATAGAAGAACACAAATTATGCTAAGGGTTAAGCAGATACTAAAGACAGATGCCAATGGAAATAACATAGTAAATTAAAATGCTTTAGGAGGTATGAGAGATGGAAGAAGGGAAAATATATTTGTAAACCGTTGTTAAAAAGAGCGGCCTAGGCGGTATATAATATGTAGCCACCAGCGGGGTGTTTTTACCCAAAATAGGGCTGTTTACGTGATCATTTTCATGCCTAAATAAGACCCAGAGCGTAAAACAAGTATCTATCCCTGAAAGGCCATAAACAGAGCTTTCCAATGACACCACAACGATCCTTGTATGACTGCTAGTTTTCTTGCAACAACCGTGCAACACGAGTGCAAACACCATGTAATTCGGTACTTTCCCCATACAATTCACTATGTAGCGAGTGTGAGAGGGTGGAGGAGGGTGGGATTCATGTCAGTTGGTTCACCGCGGTGGTCTGGAGCAGTCATACGCTCGCTACTCTCCTGCCACCACTTGTCTCTCTCTCTCAGCAACATTACGTGCTGAAATTGCCACACGACCTATGTCGCGCGCCGCCACATAGTCCAAATTTATTTCACTCGACTTATGTTGCGCGCCGCCAGTTAAGGGTTAATGGAGAAGAAGAATTTGGGAAAACGAGTGAAAATGAGAAGAATGACATAGAGTACATTAATGAAGAGAACTAGGATGAAAAGATTATACAGAATAGCGAAGATAAAACATAGGTAGCAAAGTGAAGAACAAAATAACATGATTTGGTAAAAAAAAAAAAATAAAAAAAAAAAAATAAAAAAAATCCAGAAGAGAAAAAGGGAAAACAATTGACTACCCATAATATATATATAAACAATTAGGTGTAGCCAAATATAAGAGATGAAGAAAGCTATAAACTGGTATATTCTTAGCAAACAAATATAGAACAAAACAAAGGATAAGAAAATTATTCACATGAGCCGAAAGCTTTGGAAATTTACACAACAAACACATATAAGCTATAACCCAGAGGGAGAGAGAAAATGTATGGGAAGAATCATATATCGTATTTGTTGATTTCATTAATTGAGTTTAGATGTGAAGTTGGTTGGTGTAAAAAACATAATAAATCGCTAAGGAAAACCAACAATATCAAACATGAACAAATACACAAAGGAGGATAGTTAGAAACAAGAAGATAAAATATAACAAAGGAAAACAACAATATATCTACACAAAATATAAAGAGGATTATATACTAAAGAGGATAAGAGGTAGAAAACGGAAGAACATCTGAAAAAATAGTAAATATCAGGATAAAGAAGAAGCAAGAAAGGAGCCGATAAAGTGTGGATAGCAAAGGAGAGAAGACAGGAAGGATAAAACGGGAGATAGGGGCCGACAGATAATTAAGCTATGAAGAGGGGAGAAGGGGAGATAGGAAATGAGGGAGAGGGGAAGAGGCGATAAAGAGGGGAGGAGGGAAGAGAGGAAGAGGAGGAGGAAATGATGCTGGTGGAATAAAGGGAGGAATAAGTACTGATGAGAGAGAGAGAGAGAGAGATAACGAGAGCAAGAGAGAGAGCACAAGACAAAACAATGCATAAAAAGTACATTTACACAACTTCGAAAACAAAAGAAAAATTAGTCATCTCTATAAGTATATATTTTGTTATCAGAATTATTAGGGGAGCAGCTACCACATTGAGTCCTTTACATCTAGCCTAGTCAGTAAATGGAGCCGAATTGTGGAAAAGTGACCCACAGTCCATTAAGGGGGGGTCACAGGCTTTTTTTCTTTCATTTTCTCTCTTTCTCTGGCTTGTATCTATTCGGTCCCATTCAGCCTACTGTTTTAAGACGTTTACTCCCATCCAGGTGTCGATTTTTTCCTGGCGAGCGGTAGCGAGCCAGCATATTTTGTTTAAAGTTTTTGACAACAGGCTAAATTTTTACATTATTCGATAGAAAAAAAAATCCGGCTAAGCCGGATTTCTCCATACAATTATGTTTCGCTATCGCTCAACAGGACGAAATTGACACCTGGATGGGAATAAACGTCTTACAACAGTAGGCTGAATGGGGCCGAATGGATACAAGCCAGAGAAAGAGAGAAAAAAAAGCCTGTGACCCACAGGCCATTAAGCAGAGGAAATTATGTTAGGCTTTACTAGGCCGGTCCAAGTTAGTAAGGTGTTTCTGGTCCCCCCTCCATCCTCATGCTTAACCCCAATAGTTTAGAGATTTTAAGACATTCGCCCCACCGGCGTTCGGCACACTGCTGGTAACAGGCACCCAATCTGATTCTATGCCATTAATAACAACACTTTGCTTTCTGTTTGTAAGCCAGGTTTAATAATATATTGTGAGGTACCTTGTGAAACGCCTTTTGAAAATCTAGGTAGACATGTCAAGTGCCTTAGTTGAGTCATTAAGAATAACTAATTTATTATAAAATCCGAGGAGGTCTGTTAGGCACGATTTTCTGATCCTAATTAACCTGTGCTGGCTGTCCTTTATTAATACATTAGATGGAAGATACTCAACTATTAACCTGTGCTGGCTGTCCTTTATTAATACATTAGATGGAAGATACTCAACTATTTTATCTCTTAAAATGGTTTCAACATGTTTTCCTTTTACTGACGATAGAGAGAAAGAGAGAGAGAGAGAGAGAGAGAGAGAGAGAGAGAGAAAGAGAGAGAGAGGGAAATAGATAGATACATAGAGAGAGAGAGAGTCAGTCTCTCGACGGACTCAATGGTGAAGTCACGTAATGAGGTATTATATGCCAAGGTCCTTCTCTATGCAAAGGAAGGGAAGAGAGAGAGAGAGAGAGATACTCAGGAGGAGGGGGATTGTCTGGTAGCAAGACCTGGAGAGACACATACACACGCACATGCAAACACACACACACTCACACTCTCTCCAGAACGCACACATACAATACCGAAACTCGTGTATATTTGGTATCAAGGATTCGAGCCCAACTGCCATATATATATATATATATATATATATTTATATATTATATAATTATATATAAACACAAATACAAACGGAGATTCTAACGGAGGAGTGTAGCGTGGTTCTTAAACCAAGCTGATCAAACTACCAGCTTCCTATAACCTACACGTAGTTACATGGACATCATAAATAGTGAATCTACATATGTAAAGAAGTTGGGCACCTCGATAGCAAAACATATCGTATGTAACCTCATAGTTAAAGGTACAGTATACTAATTTATATACAGTACTATTGCTTTTCAGTTTCAGGGCTATAAGTGAAGTGTAAATAAACAATATTAGTGTTAGTATTATTATTAATATTATTATTATTATTTTTATTACGCTTTCCATAATGCAGTTCGGTATGAGTACCGGTACATGATTAGATTGATATCCAAAATTCGAATTAGGATATTAATCGTGATCGTGTACTCGACCTTTAAAGTAAAATGACTGTGTTGGTGGTGTAATGGCTTGATGATATGTTCTGGGTGGTTTCCCGAGTTCGAATTCCGGGAGGACCATAATTATGCTTTCATTAGTTTATTCAAGCGCATTGGGGTTTGTAATGAATGATTAATGTTAAGAACGGGTTGTTACTTATTTTAGTACTCCCTAAACACGAATTCACACATACACAAATACCCAAGCAAACACACCCACAAATACAAACGTTAACGCACAAGAGACCGGCACATCCACAGACAGAAACAAGACGAAAACATGTTGTGGTACCCCTAAAGTTAATTAATTTGGGTTGTTTTTAGTAAATTGGTATTATGACCAGAAAAGGAGGAGGGGACACTCTTCAAACAGTCAATAGGGAGAGCTAGAAATACTGTAGTAAGAAAGATCAGCCATCCTTTGCTGTGGACTCCATTTGGGTGACGTAATTTTCACACAACTGGGCGATATATACAGTATATTTATTTTATGTATCACTATTATTTGTTTATCATGTTGAATTAAGGGGAGGCAGACCGTTTTTCTGGACCCCCTTCTCCCTAATGTTTAGCCCCACTAGTTTTGAGATTATAAGACGTTCGGCCCATTAGTTTGGCGATTTTAATACCTTTCGCCCAATGTTGTTGTCAATTTTAAGACCTTTCGTGCCACTTAGGTGTCGATTATTTCCTGGCGAGCGATACTGAGCCTGCAATTTTAAGAGGAACCGGCCTTCGGCCGGGAAATTTTTCTACCGAAAAATGTACAAATTTATCTTGAAGGGGGGTCTAGGGGTGTTTTTTTTAAGCTTGATGGAGGTCTAGGGAGGAAACTAAAAAAATATATGAATAAATTAATTAATAGACCAAACAAACGGTCAGTCTCCCCTTAAGATCCAAAGACCAAACAATTTTCTTGTGCCATATTGCCAAATGTTTATAATGGGTATGGACATATTTGAGTGTAAAGATGACCAAGGACACCAGTGGCACAAATATGGTGGAAGTTGTCCGATCTCCATTGTTATAGAAGAGCCAGGAAAAGCGAAAATAATTATATATTTTGTATGAAAGGATATTAATATTACTATAGCCAGGAAAAGCGAAAATACTTATATATATATTTTGTGCGAAAGGAAATTACTAATACTGGGATATTCTGTTTTCTTCTCCGTCATTGTGCATAAGCAAATTGGACTCGTTGTGTTATCTATAAATTTAGAGTTGTGTTTTTCTTAAATGTATTGGAGTATCTACCTTCTTGGCTATCGCTTGTACAGTCGTTGGTATTAACCCGTTCAGTTCCGGTGACATGGTTTTCACTACATTTCGGCTACTATTAGACAATTTTATTAGGCTTGGAAAAGACGTCTACCCATTAAAAGGCTGCAAACCATCTCAATTAATCCTTTTAGCTACCATATATTCTTCCTAAGATTCATAAAATCGCTTAAATGTAGCTGAAATCAAATGAAAAAGACATTACTGGTAAGCACCTATTCCAATCAATATCGAACACAAACGAGATAATACAATACATAATTTTTCCCAAATGCTTTGCAAATGTATGATTTATGTACAGGTTTGGCCAGGAATATACAGTATGTACACTGATATAAGGAACAATTATGATAAAATTATGGACTAAATACTTTGATAAACTGATCATTGAATGTTCATAGTCTCGTGTATTATTATAATTATCTATTTCAATATTTCTGGATATCATAATTCCAAACTGGTATTCAACCTCTCCATCATTGTGTTATACTGTGTGGGTCTGTGTTTCTATAAGCAATGCTGTTTAATTATGGTAACAACTATCACTCTATCTCCGAATCTATTTATTATGTCTATTAACATGCTGAGTAATATTTCTAGCCATATTTTCGATTAACTAGGCCTAATGTATACAAGAAAAATAAAATACTGTCAATCAAATAGTTATCTTTCTCACTTATCTACATTATGTTTTTCTTGTAATAATGCTTATATGAATGATAAGAGTGTAACACGGCCCTTGGTCTTTTGTCTCAAGTCACTCCCATTTTGCATGATGTTTCAGTCTATTTATATATCAAACTCTTTCTACATTTGCTAATGCCAATGTAACTGTCTACCTGTCTATCTCTTTATAACTGTCGGGCATGTTTTTCCTAGCATTTTTTTGCAAAAAATACTTACAAATTAGTTGATATAGAGAGAGACACCAATTTACACACTTCAGACGTACGATTTTCTCGCGGTAGCCACATCCAAGACATCACACTTGACAGACATACTTATATTCTCATATTGCCCCGTACCGTTCAAGAGTTTAATCATATCCCTTTTCGTAGGTTGATAAATCAATTTTCAATACTTTTAAAACTAGGATAAGCACTATTTCCATAACTCTTCCCCCGATCCTGGCCCCATACCGAAACATCCTACGCAACTCCATACACTAAGTTGTCTGGGAGCAGCCCTACGAAATGTCAAACACACAAATGTAAACTATCTATCTATCTATCTATATGCTCAGGCCCAATCCCCATTTTAGGGGTAGCCGACTCAAGACAGAGCAAGAACAGGGAAAACACAAAAACCACATAAAACAACGAATAAACACATATAAAACACACAAATTCACACACATCTAGGTCACCCAGAAGACCCAGAGACCAGGGCCACCAAGGTCGCTCCAGCACTCCCCCGGCCCCCGACCACCCGGAGAGGTTCCGATCTCGGCAGGCAGACATGCAGCGGAGCCAAAGCCACAAGCCCTCCCAAACACTTCCAGGCGCACCCTTCATATTAATCGTCTCCCCGGGCCAGGCGCCTGATGGACTATTATCTAGCCCAACTTGCGCCCGACCCCTTATTCCAAATGACCACATGTTCACTCAACTATTCACAAGCATTCTCCATTCACTCCTGTCCACCACCACTTCCCCTGCCTGATCTATAGTCATTCCTCTATCATCCAAAGCTTTTCTTACACAGTCTCTCCATCTCAATGGGGGTCTTCCTGCCCTTCTATCTCCCCTTGTACCTGACTCACATATTCTCTTTGTAAGCCTTGCATCTCCCATTCGTTCAACATGACCATACCAGCTCAGCACCCTTCTGTCCACTCTGGCTTACAAATGTTCCTGCTGCCCCACTCTCCTTCGTATCTCTTCATTCCTCAATCCGTCTCTACGAGTAACTCCACACATACTCCTCAAGCAGCTCATCTCCATCACAACCAGCTTTCTTTTCTCTTTTTTCTTCAGAGCCCATGTCTCAGCCCCATACATCACTGTTGGCACAACAATTCCTTGATACAGTGCACTTTTTACTTTCACTCCGAGATTTCTTGTCTTCCACATAGGCTACTTCCCATTGCTCCGAAAACCTTCCTTCCTTCACACACTCTCTGTTTTACCTCCATTTCCATACCTCCACTCCTGCTTATCGTTCCTCCTAGATATTTAAAACACTCTACTTGTTCCAATATTTCCCCATCCAGCCTCACATCTAGATTCACCCTATGCTCTCCCCTATTACACACCATTACTTTACTTTTATTGACGTTCAACTTCAGTTTTCTCCTTCCACAAACCACACCAAACTCTTTGACTACCCGCTGCAGTTTCTCCTCAGAATCCGCCACCAATGCTGTATCATCAGCGAACAGCAACTGATTCAAATCCCAATCTCTACCATTCTTTCCTACTAAACCCAATCCTCTTCCCATAGTTCTCCTTTTCACCTCCCTCACCACACCATCCATAAACATATTAAACAGCCATGGTGACATTACACAACCCTGTCGCAAACCTACCTTTGCCTCAAACCATTCACTCAACTCACCATTTCCTACTCTAACACATGCTCTGCCCCCTTCATAAAAACTCTTAACTGCTTCTAACAAATTTCCTCCTATTTCATAAATCCTTAACACCTTCCACATTGCTTCACGGTCCACACGATCATACAATGTAAACGCTGATATCATATTAACCCCTTGAAGCTCTGGCGCGTTTTAGCAGTTTATTTTGGGTATCATTAGACGACTTTATGCAGCTTAGGAAGGATCTGTGAGTATTAAATGGGTAAATACTATCTCAACCAACCCTTTGACTTCCATATACCGTTACTAATCTGAATAAAATCATCTAATAGTAGCGAAAAACAGAACAGAAACGCGTATTGGAGCTTGAAATGGGTTAAAGTATATTTAAATCCATTATTGGTTTACAAAATTAAATATGTACAGACAGGAGCATAAATGGTGACGCACGGATCTAAATCAGTTTCGATCGTACGCGAGTCAATACAATGCTTTATTACAACCCAAATGCTTCATAACTTAGATTTATATGCTCAAAAACTTGAATTAGTGTAACGTTATACACGCTGAGGAGTGTCCATGGGGTAATAAAGGGTTCACAATACTTAATTCAGCGCACATAGCTATACAATTTTGCCCCACAATCGTCCTATACTTACTCACTAACTTGTATCTCGCATTCCGCCCGCCCTCTCTCTCTTCCATCTCTATGTCCTTCAAGATTGGTTAGACAGGAAATAAATTTTCTTGAAAAGTTTTTGAGACAATGGATGTGAAGTGGGGAGGAGGAAGGAGACAATTTAAGGGGAGGCAGACCGTTTTTCTGGACCCCCTTCTCCCTAATGTTTAGCCCCTCTAGTTTTGAGATTATAAGACGTTCGGCCCAATACCGTAGTTTGGCGATTTTAACACTTTTCGCTCCATTTCGTTGTCAATTTTAAGACCTTTTGTGCCATTTAGGTGTCAATTATTTCCTGGCGAGCGATAGCGAGCGTGCAATTTTAAGAGGAACCGGCCTTCAGCCGGGACATTTTTCTACCGAAAAATTTACAAATTTATCTTGAAGGGGGATCTAGGGGGTGTTTTTCTAAGCTTGATGGAGGTTTAGGGAGGAAACTAAAAAAATATATGAATAAATTAATTAATAGATCAAACAAACGGTCAGTCTCCCCTTAATGACCCTAATGGAACAAGGAAAGTGGGCTACCAGATAAAAGGAGAAAAATAGCAATGAGTGTAAGTGCTGGATCCAAGTCTTAATTGCCGCATATTGTTAATGGTTTGGCTTAACTTCTTGTACTTTGATTCTTGAAGAGTTTTTTTACGTGTAATAGTAACACATATAATAACAGTTATGCAAAACATAATACAAACTACTACTACTACTACTAATAATAATAATAATAAAAATAATTAATAATAAATAAAAGATGCGTGTTGTTCTAAAGTTGAGCTGGTGGTTCGAACAAGGGACTCGGAGTTGAGAGTTCACACCGCTCCAGACAGGACACTCGCGAATCTTAATAACACCTTATTGGCGGCCTAGGCGGTCTATTTGACCGTACCGCACAACGGGGGGGTTTTACCCTAAATAGGGTTGTGTACGTGATCATTTTCATGCCTAAATAAGACCCAGAGCATAAAACAAGTATCTATCCCTGAAAGGGCGTAAACAGAGCTTTCCAATGACACCCGAACCATCCTTGTACGACCACTGGTTCTCTTGCAACGATCGTGCAACACGAGTGCAAAAACCCTATAATTAGGTAATTTCCTTACATAATTCCCTGTGTAGCGAGTGAGGGAGGGGGAAGGAAAGTAGAATACAGTTCAGTATGTCCACCGCGGTGGTGGGGAGCGGTCATAGGGTTGCTACGCTCGTCCCACCGCTCAGCTCTCTCTCTCAGCAACATTACGTGCTGAAAATGACGGTCGACATAAGTTGTGCACCGCCACATAGTCCATATTTATTTCACTCGACATAAGTTGCGCGCCGCCAGTTAAGGGTTAACAATGCAAACTTTGACCACATGATTCTTTTATCTCAGGTTATCGCTTGTGTTCACTTGGAGGGTATTTTGTTCACCAGAATGTTATAGTTATATTTGTATTTACATATTACGCTCATATTTGTGTATAATTATGTTTCTGCATTAATTTTAACAAACAAATACTGTATCTGAAAAAATTCTTAAGGGAGTACACCTCGCCTTTTTTCTCTTTCTCTCCCTCTCTCTTTGGTTTGTATCCATTCGGCCCCATTCAGCCTACTGTTTCAAAACGTTTACCCCCATCCAGGTGTCAATATTTTCCTGGCGAGCAGTAGCGAGCCAGCATATTTATATTTTTGTTTTGACAGTAAGCTAAATTTATACATTTTTCCGATAGAATTTTTTTTCTGGCGAAGCAGTATTTCTCCATACAAAGCTGACACCTGGATGGGGATTGTGACGCTCACCGCTTCCCCCAGAACCGCATGGCTTACTCGCTAGGACTCGCCAGGGCAGAGAATGTAGCTACAGTCTACCTATCATTGTGTACTTTCCTTCTCGAGAAAGCTTGTGTTGCAGACAGTTCAGAACTGTTCTTTGTTTTCGTCTGTCACAATCCTTTCTTATTTATTTAGTCAATTGAAAGTATTGTGTTAAGCAGTTGAATGATGGGAAGGCGAGCGGGAGAGAGAGAGAGACCAGGTGGTGTGACTTGGTGGTGAGTGTGCCGCGTGGCTGGCCCCCTTATATAGGCCTCGCGGGATTCGTTGCCTCCTGCCTAACACGGCCTACTAGGCGGCTGCTTACTGGGCGACTGTCGCGTGCCCTCGCGCCATTCCTGCGAACTGGGACTCCAGCCATGCGGTCCCTGGAAATATCCTGGTCAGATCTGTCCCAGACAGCATACTCTAAGCATCTCCCATGAACTGTTCCACACTCTTGTCTTAGAATCTTTCTCTCCTACTGCCTCTATCATTTCCACTACTTCCTCACCTTTCATTAATATCAATCCCCCTCTGGTTCCCTGCATCCACACCTTGAATTGGTGGCCAGACTGTATTATATGCTGGATCTCACATTTCTTATGTACTAGGCTAAGGTTGAAGATAGTCATTGTCTTTTTGGGAGATTGTATTGCTCGGACTGTCTCCATCAATCACTAATGTTTCTACAGGGTTAAATAATGCTAGACTAGGGATCAGGTACCTTGCTGTTGGTGTTTTCACTGTGTGTAGGCTACTTTTGAGCTGCACGACACTACGGATTATGTGGGTTACCTGGGTGGATCTTTTGTCTGTGTACCTTGGAGTTTAGACTGTGTAGTGCGTGAGGGCTGCTTGCCTAATCCACCCAACACTGTTCTAACTCTATTTGCTTTTACTTTTGAGGGTCGCCAGGAGGATACTCGATACTTGTGATCGAGAATCCTCAAGAGAGCACCCCTTCATATTAACGTAATCAGGCCGCACAGACCCAAGGTCCACACTAGGCTAGGAGCTGCCTTGCTCCACCAGAATTCTGTACCTTTGCGCATCCCAGCTAGACTTTATTAACCCGGGTAGACATTAGCTGGATTAGATCATATACTCTTTTATGCATACCCATTATTTCTACACAAGCATTTTGAGGTCTAGGTTGCTGTAGAGAGACACAACCAGCATAGACCAGTTTTGTTAATAGGAGTACTACTTTTTCATGGCGAGCATTATTACTGTTGCACCGCTTTTAATATTCTTGTGTCCAATAACATTATAGGTCCAGCCTTTTTGTGTATTTAGCCTACACGTGCATTGTCCTGCCTCCTGCTATTTTGTGGTTCCATTTCCGATACGTTCTTCTTAGTAGCATCCGACATTATTCAGAAGATTCCTTGTTCGGTGCTTGAGGACTTTGCAACACTTTCTTTCATAAAGGAGTGACAGATATTATTGATTAAAGTAACGTTAAGTAAACCTTCTTCTTGTTTGCATTAGATCACTCTTGTGGTTTAATTAAGTTAACTATCTTTTCCTTGTGTACCATAACTAAGCAACCATATGTTATAGGTAATAGGCTGTTTCAGAGAACATCAGCCTATAGTAGAAGCACATAGATACTGAGAGTTAAGATACCCCGCTATCGCAGATATAACTCTGGAGGGTATAATATTATGTGTTCTTTGTTCGACGGGATTATATATCAGGGGTTGGATCTAGCATTTCCGTTGTTGCATTTATGCCAGTCTAGTCCAATGTATAAGAGCCACTGATTTATACGAGACCCGATCGTAACAAATGGCGACCTAGCTCAGGATTTGGTGAACTGACATATAATTGCAGGTTATTGTGCAGATTTTTCTCACAGTTTAGGCAGTGAACATTTGTTGATTTTGTGGAATATTTTTTGAGGACATGCAAGAATAATTTTTTTAGCAAAGTAATATAGCACTTAAGCGGTCTCCGAGAATTTTTTATTGTGAATATTGTGGTATAAGAGTTTGGGGTACTTCTTTTTTGTGTATCAAAGTGAAAAATCTTCAGTGAGCATCATGTCTTATAGCGGATCAGTGCAGGATGAAGACACAGTACGTGATGTAGAAGCTGAGGAGCAGCAGCATGGGCAGGTTGTTAACTTGGTGAACAGTGAGGAGGATGCAAGGAATTTTTTACAATGGCCTGTTACTTCCGACCGGTTAGTGGGTGTGAATCGGTACGGTCTCCAGTGCTTAGCCGCAGCGATCGGTCATGTATGTACTAGTGGCATAACCAAGGATGACCTGATGACGTGTGTGCTGGGTGGGGTGACTGGCGTACGAGGTAGGGTGAGTGCTCAGAGCCCTTTGGCCGAGCCTCCCCTTCACTCGACTCCCAATCCTCCTATTGGAGTACCGACCCTGAGCACGCTTCCGCAGGTGGGTAGTGACTGGCAGGGTGGTTTGCCCCTGGGGGGATCACCGGGTATTTCTAACATCATTGCATCTCCTCCTCCTCCTCAAGGTTTGACCCCGGAGATGCTCTTTCAGCTCGAGATGGCAAAGATGCAACATCAGAGTCAACAGCAGACAGAGCTAGCTAAGATAGAAGAGAGAAAAGAGCTAGCTAAGATAGAAGAGAGAAAAGAGCTGGCTAGGATGCAGCAACAGACGAGGGAAGCTGAGCTTAGGACTGAACTAGAATCTACAAGATACCGTGCCGACATGGATTTAGAGAAGTCTCGTGTTGAGACGACGGGACAGCGACTCGGTACTGGAAACCGTGCGCATGATCAGTCTCTGTCGCACCTTCTCAAACTGGTCCCTGTATTTGACGAGTCTGGTGTCACAGAGTTTTTCAATAGATTTGAGAAGAAGTGCCGGGAGCATCAGTGGCCTGAAGTTAAGTGGGCGGCCCTTGTGTCCTCTAGACTCGTAGGTAAGGGGCTCAAGGCTTACGATGCACTGCCTTTGGAGTCCTGCGTTGTTTATGAGGAGCTCAAGGAGGCTGTCCTGCGGGCATACGAGCTACAACCCGAGACATATAGGTTAAAGTTCCGGGGTGTGACTAAGGGGCGAGACAGTACCTTCTTGGAGCACGCCCGGGACCTGTCCGATGCTATGGGAAACTGGCTCAGATCAGAGAAGACAACTACGTTTGATGAGATGAAACGGTTGATGCTTCTAGAGCAGTTTTATAAGTGTACGGGCGGCGACTTGACTTTAAACCTTAAAGAGAAGAACCCAAGAACTCTCGTAGAAGCAGCAGAGATGGCTGATCATCGGTTGTCACTAATTCGGGGGTGCGGCTCTGCACAGAGAAACGATGTAGGCGTTAAGGAGCGTTACCCTCCCCCTCCCCGGAATATGGACACATAAATTTAAAAGCAATGACACCAAGACTGATCACAAACCTAGCACCGCCCCGTTTAAGAAGGGTCAGGGGACTTTTACACCTCAGTATAAGTCCAAGGGGAAATTTGAGTGTTATCACTGTCACAAAGAGGGGCACATGGCAAAAGCTTGTCCGAGCAGACCTCCCACGGCGGCTGTGTCATTGGCTCGCAGCATTGGGGTGTTCCAGAAGTCTTCTGTGTTTGCTGGAGGCATAAGATCAGAGGATGGAGCACCGCCAGTGAAGAAGGATCCGGAAGGCTCGAACCCTGTCCGCGATGCCTTTTGCGACCATAGAGGGCATGGCTGCGTGAAGTGGGGGGGCAAGAAGCACGGGGTACAGCTTTTGCGTGACACAGGTGCCTCTCAGACACTCTTGAAGAATTTCACTGGTAGACCCATAAACGCGGCGCGGGTAGTTGTGGTGCAGGGAGTTAATGCAACTAGGTCATACCCGCTTGTTAGAATGGAGATTGAAGTTGACGGTGTGACTCGCGAACTGGATGTGGGAATCATGGAGAAATTGCCTGTTGGGGGCGTCGACCTCCTTCTCGGCAATGACTTTGCGGTGCCTGCTTCTAAGGTTTCACCCTTAGTCGTTGCCGAGGAGCCGGCCGACGTGAGTAGGGAGGAACAGAAGTGGGTTGAGAAGTGTCAGGTGCAACCAATGGCGTGTGTTGTAACCAGATCTCTCGCATCCAGGGAGTCACAGCCTAACCAACAGTCTTCAAATAAGCGGAGGAACGGTCACGAGAAGGTGCTGAAAGCTGATACGATGGAGAGTCTAGTACCAGCAGCGCTTCTCGGGGACTCAGTATTAGCACCGTATTAGAGTCTGGAGAAGCACCACCACCTGTCACTGAGAGTGTAGAGGCAGGGCTTAAAGAGACTCAGAGGCAGCAACAGTATACACGGAGAGAGCAACGGGATGCAAAGTTCGATGTTGGGGGAGGGCATGAGTTGTTTCGCAAACACTTAGACAGGCTAGCTCCCTCAGATATTCGCAAATTGCAGCTAGAAGACCCGGAGGTTCTAAAGTGTAGTGACAGTGCTGTCGAATTTGAGAGTAGAGAACGAATGTTGCGTAGTCTGGAGTTGGCTGGCCGCAATCTGGTAGGCTCTCAGGCCCTCATGAAGGACAGGTACGACCACAAGGTGAAACTCAGGGAGTTTCACGTGGGTCAGGAGGTGTTGATACTACTCCCTCTTGTAGGTCACCCCTTATCCGCAAAGTACGCTGGTCCTTATAGGGTAGCAGAGAAGCTCTCGGACTTAGATTACCTGGTGGCCACTCCAGACAGGCGTAAGAGGAATCAGTTATGTCATGTCAACTTGATGAAGGAGTATGTGAGGCGCCCACCTGAGCCTCTCACTGTCCCCGTGATGACTTTCAGCAGTCAAGGTGGAGAAGGAGAACGGGACAGTCATGCGCAGGTAGATGACAACTGGGATTATCATGTTTCTGCAGATCAGTGGGCGGGAAACACGAGACAGGCGGCTCATGAGGCTTTGCAACACCTACCTGAGCAACAGCGTGTGGCTGTCGAGCGCCTATTCTGTTTATACCCTACTGTATTTGCGGAACACCCAGGCCTCACTACTCATGAGGTGCACGACGTTGACGTCGGAGACCACCCACCCTTCAAATCAGTGCCCTATAGGGTGCCCCCTATTAAACTTCCGGCCCTCCGGGCGGAGTTGGTGTATATGTTGCAACAGGGACTGATCGAGAAGGGGGCGGTAAAGTGGACATCTCCCGTAACGCTGCAACCTAAGCCGGATGGCAAGGTGCGCTTCTGCGTTGATTACCGCAGGCTAAACGGCTTGACTCCCACCAACCCATATCCTCTTCCCCGGGTCGATGACTGTGTAGACAAGATTGGCAGGGCCAAGTTCTTGACCAAGGTGGAACTGGTAAAAGGTTACTGGCAGGTGCCTTTGTCTGAACGGGCGAAAGAGGTGTGTGGTTTTGTGGTGGATGGTGCTACATATCGTTGTAATGTCATGCCGTACGGTCTAAAGAACGCACCAGCGACCTTCCAAAGCTTGATGAACGAGTTAGTGGCTGACATTCCGAACTGTACCGTGAACCTGGACGACGTCATTATCTACGATGACGATTTCAAGAGCCACTGTGAACATGTAGAATCCCTATTTAAGAAATTAAGCGAGGCAAACTTGGTGGTCAACCTGGGAAAGTGTGATTTTGTGCGGGCTACCGTGCAGTATCTGGGGTTCATGGTGGGTTTGGGCCAGGTGTG
Organism: Paralithodes platypus; assembly: GCA_032716605.1. Lineage (NCBI taxonomy): Eukaryota > Metazoa > Arthropoda > Malacostraca > Decapoda > Lithodidae > Paralithodes > Paralithodes platypus. The sequence goes on along the minus strand of CM064498.1, from coordinate 15,744,363 downwards.
CCCCCCACAGAACAAGATATTGGCTATTAACCACTTCCCCAGGCCGTCCACCAAGAAGCAGATCATGAGGTTTTTGGGCATGATTGGTTACTACCGCCGCTTTATAAAGGGCTATTCTACTGTGCTGGCTCCTCTGACGGACCTATTGGCCAAAGATAGAAAGTTTAAGTGGGCGCCTGAGTGTGAGAGGGTTTTTTTGCTAGTAAAACACCTGTTGTGTACTCACCCAATCCTCAGGGCCCCGGACTTTAGCCGACCATTCCAGCTGGCAACTGATGCCAGTGGTGTGGGGGCTGGTGCCGTTCTGATGCAATCAGATGAAGATGGGCTGGAGCACCCAGTCAGTTTCTTCTCAATAAAGTTCAACTCGGCGCAGAAGAACTATTCAGTAGTTGAGAAGGAACTGCTGGCGTTTGTGCTAGCGCTCAGGCACTTTAAGGTGTATGTTCCAGCCTATGGACCAGTTGTGGTGATCTACACCGACCATCACCCCCTCAAGTTCCTGAATCAATTCCATAACCGGAATATGAGGCTGACCAGGTGGTCATTAATGTTGCAGGAATACAACCTAAACATACGCCATACTGCCGGTTCTGAGAATGTGATTGCAGATTGCTTATCGAGGGTGGAAGACCCGGGGTAGATCATCACAAGGGTAGCCTCCTACTTTGGTTTGATTAGTATGTTTACGTCTGGTGCTTGTTGGCTCGCGTGTGTAGCCCAGCGTATTGGGTCGTAAAGTAGGAGTTGCTGTGTTGGTATAGAAGAAAAAACTAGGCTGCCCCTGTAGTGCAGGGGCACTACATATTAAAACATATTAAAAATATAAAAATCCTATAAAAACTCTTTCTTTGATAGTTAAAAAAAATTTAAGTATGTTATAGCAGAAATTCTGAGTTGTACTCCTCTCAGAAGGCTGGGCTAGTGAAGCTTGCTCTTATGAGCATAACTATGTAATTTAATCTATTGTGTTGGGAGGGGTTGTTAATTTTTATAATGTGTTATTTTGAAGAGAACTGTACTTTACATTTCATTGTCGCTGGGTGACTAGCAGTGGCGAATTTTGTATGGGTTCTGCGTGTCAGATTTAGAGCTCATAGTTGGAGCCTCTTAAAAATCTTGGGTGGGGTGTGACGCTCACCGCTTCCCCTAGAACCGCATGGCTTACTCGCTAGGACTCGCCAGGGCAGAGAATGTAGCTACAGTCTACCTATCATTGTGTACTTTCCTTCTCGAGAAAGTTTGTGTTGCAGACAGTTCAGAACTGTTCTTTGTTTTCGTCTGTCACAATCCTTTCTATTTTATTTAGTCAATTGAAAGTATTGTGTTAAGAAGTTGAATGATGGGAAGGCGAGCGGGAGAGAGAGAGACCAGGTGGTGTGACTTGGTGGTGAGTGTGACGCGTGGCTGGCCCCCTTACATAGGCCTCGCGGGATTCATTGCCTCCTGCCTAACACGGCCTACTAGGCGGCTGCTTACTGGGCGACTGTCGCGCGCCCTCGTGCCATTCCTGCGAACTGGGACTCCAGCCATGCGGTCCCTGGAAATATCCTGGTCAGATCCGTCCCAAACAGCATACTCTAAGCATCTCCCATGAACTGTTCCACACTCTTGTCTTAGAATCTTTCTCTCCTACTGCCTCTATCATTTCCACTACTTCCTCACCTTTTATTAATATCAATCCCCCTCTGGTTCCCTGCATCCACACCTTGAATTGGTGGCCAGACTGTATTATATGCTGGATCTCACATTTCTTATGTACTAGGCTAAGGTTGAAGATAGTCTTTGTCTTTTTGGGAGATTGTATTGCTCGGACTGTCTCCATCAATCACTCATGTTTCTACAGGGTTAAATAATGCTAGACTAGGGATCAGGTACCTTGCTGTTGGTGTTTTCACTGTGTGTAGGCTACTTTTGAGCTGCACGACACTACGGATTCTGTGGGTTACCTGGGTGGATCTTTTGTCTGTGTACCTTGGAGTTTAGACTGTGTAGTGTGTGAGGGCTGCTTGCCTAATCCACCCAACACTATTCTAACTCTATTTGCTTTTACTTTTGAGGGTCGCCAGGAGGATACTCGATACTTGTGATCGAGAATCCTCAAGAGAGCACCCCTTCATATTAACGTAATCAGGCAGCACAGACCCAAGGTCCACACTAGGCTAGGTGCTGCCTTGCTCCACCAGAATTCTGTACCTTTGCGCATCCCAGCTAGACTTTATTAACCCGGGTAGACATTAGCTGGATTAGATCATATACTCTTTTATGCATACCCATTATTTCTACACAAGCATTTTGAGGTCTAGGTTGCTGTAGAGAGACACAACCAGCATAGACCGGTTTTGTTAATAGGATTACTACTTTTTCGTGGCGAGCATTATTACTGTTGCACCGCTTATAATATTCTTGTGTCCAATAACATTATAGGTCCAGCCTTTTTGTGTATTTAGCCTACACGTGCATTGTCCTGCCTCCTGCTATTTTGTGGTTCCATTTCCGATACGTTCTTCTTAGTAGCATCCGACATTATTCAGAAGATTCCTTGTTCGGTGCTTGAGGACTTTGCAACACTTTCTTTCATAAAGGAGTGACAGATATTATTGATTAAAGTAACGTTAAGTAAACCTTCTTCTTGTTTGCATTAGATCACTCTTGTGATTTAATTAAGTTAACTATCTTTTCCTTGTGTACCATAACTAAGCAACCATATGTTATAGGTAATAGGCTGTTTCAGAGAACATCAGCCTATAGTAGAAGCACATAGATACTGAGAGTTAAGATACCCCGCTATCGCAGATATAACTCTGGAGGGTATATGTGTTCTTTGTTCGACGGGATTATATATCAGGGGTTGGATCTAGCGTTTCCGTTTTTGCATTTATGCCAGTCTAGTCCAATGTATAAGAGCCTCTGATTTATACGAGACCCGATCGTAACAGGATAAACGTCTTAAAACAGTTGGCTGAATGGGGCCGAATGGATACAATTGATCTCACCCCCACGACTTATTGTCATCATCACATATATTGCCACCAGGAAGCAAATAACAGCTGGCCGTGGAATAATTTAATAAATAAAAGGCAGTCAAATATGACTCAAACTTAGATGCGTGCGCCTTATGTAAACATATCAGCAATATGTTTACCGTTACCGGTACTAGTACGCTCGTGATCACGTTTGCGTTTATTTTGACTGCCGTGGCATACAATTATAGGCTAAGGGGGACCTTTTCTCCCCTTACCGCCCCCATCACTTATTGTTATCATATACATTGCCAGCAGGGGGCAAAGGTAATTATAGGGACAAGGCTCACATCCTTATTTGTCATGTGTTTTCCTCCAGATTTTGAGCAATGAGTATTTTCATGGTTTTTGTTGTGATTCCAACGAGGGATACAAGATGGGTTGAGGCTCACCCTCCCATGACTTATTGAAATCATCACCTATGTTGCCAGCAGGGGGTAAATATCAATTATACTCCATAATATAGAGGTTTGTAAACAACAAGGACATCCAAGGGAGATCTGAAAGTTATGGGACTTAGCATTTCTTCCAGTAATATCGGGTAATATAAATGTGATCAAAATCATTCTCCCACAGTTAAATATATTTGATATGAGCAGCCTACTGTAAAAAGATTCCATAAACCTGCATTGACCCTAATCAATAATGTAGACGTGCCGTTTTGCCCAAAATCAAAACGGCATACCCAACTCTGCAATGGGTTACCATCATCACTACTAATACCATCATCAATCACAATCACCATCATCACTACTACTGCCATCATCACTACAATTGCCACAATCATCACGACTACTTATCTTACAATCATCATTACTACTGTTAACATCATCACTACTACTATAACCATCATCATTACTACTGTCACATGTGTTACCATCATGTATCCTACTATCACCATCATCACTACTACTGCCATCATCACCATTACTATGATCATATTTTGGGTAAAACCATATTTTGGACCTAAAATCATAACTATTGCATAAATTCGCAAAATCTTTTTTGACTTGACGTTCGCATTCACGCAACAAATGTTCGTGTGAAATTTGGTGAAAATCCGTCCAACGGTCTAGGAGGAGTTTCGAGACAGACGGACAACAACAACAACAACAACAACGACGACGACAGACATTTTTTTCCAGTGGTACCCACTATACTCAGAGATGGAGCTGCTTCGAGCCATGATGGATGCGTTGCATGTCTCACTCCCCAGACTGGAACAAGACCTTACGGGCTTCACCGTGTTGAGCGGTGGAATGTACAGGCTCTCAGCCTATACCCGAGAGGGAGTAGTTGGAATATAGAAAAAAAAATAAAAAAATAAAAAAAATACGGGTGGGTGATACCAAACTCTGCTTACGCAGAGTTGATAAAGTAGACGTGCCATTTTGCCAAAAACAAAACGGCATACCCAATTCTGCGATGGGTTACCACCATCACTAATAATACCATCATCAAGCACAATCACCATCATCACTACTAATGCCATCATCACTACAACCGCCACAATCACAACTACTTTCATCATCACCATTACTATGATCATCATCACTACTACAATTACAATCATCGCTACTACTCTCACCATCATCACTACTAGTCACCATTGTCACTACCATCTTAATCACTACTATCATCATTGATGCTACAACTATCAACCATCATTACTAATATTATCACCACCATCTTACAATCATCATTACTACTATAACCATCATCATTACTACTGTCACAAATATTACCATCATTTATCCTACTGTCACCATCATCACTACTACTGCCATCATCATCATTACTATGATCATCACCACAACTATTGTCATCACTACAACTTTCACCATCCTCACTATTACTCACTATCATCACTAATACTCACACCATCGTCACTACCATCATCACTACTGTCATTATTATCACTACAACTATCATCATTACTTGTCACCATCATCACTACTATTATGACCATCATTACTACTACTAGTACTGTCACCATCATATCTACTACTGTCACCATCATATCTACTACTGTCATCATCATCACTACTGTCATCATCATCAATTCAACTACAACCATCATCACTACTATTATCACCATCATCACTACTATCACCATAAATCCAAATATTACTACCATCACTTCTAATGCCAACTAAACTAACTTAACCTAGCAAATGCGTAGCGAGATGTTTTCGCTCCCAGAACGAATGCGTTCTTAGTGTGTGGGGGCTCACACCATAGTTTGGACTTAAAATCATAACTATTGCATTAATTCAAAAAATCTTGTTTGACTGACGTTCGCATTCACGCAACAAATGTTTGTGTGAAATTTGGTGAAAATCCGTCCAACGGTCTAGGAGGAGTTCCGAGACAGACGGACGACGACAGACATTTTTTTCGTGTGGTACCCACTATACGGGGGGGGGGGGGGGGGGCCATACCAAACTCTGCTTACGCAGAGTTGATAATGACAGTAATGATAATGGTAGTGACGATGGTAGTGACGATGGTGTGAGTATTAGTGATGATGGTGAGTAGTAGTGAGGATGGTGAAAGTTGTAGTGATGACAATAGTTGTGATGATGAAGATCATAGTAATGGTGATGATGGCAGTAGTAGTGATGATGGTGACAGTAGGATAAATGATGGTACTACTTGTGACAGTAGTAATGATGATGGTTATAGTAGCAGTGATGATGTTAACAGTAGTAATGATGATTGTAAGATGGTGGTGATGATAGTAGTAATTATGATTGTAAGATGGTGGTCATGATAGTAGTAATGATGGTTGATAGATGTAGTATCAATAAAGTAGATGTGCCGTTTTGCCCAAAATCAAAACGGCATACCCAACTCTGCGATGGGTTACCATCATCACTACTAATACCATCATTAATCACAATCATCACTACTACTTCCATCATCACTACAACTGCCACAATCATCACGACTACTGTCATCATCACCATTACTATGATCATCATCACTACTACTCTCACCATCATCACTACTACTGTTACCATTGTGACTACCATCTTAATCACTACTATCATCATTGATACTATAACTATCAACCATCATTACTACTATAATCACCACCATCTTACAATTGTCATTACTACTGTTAACATCATCACTACTACTATAACCATCATCACTACTACTATAACCATCATCATTACTACTGTCACAAGTATTACCATCATGTATCCTAATGTCACCACCATCACTACTACTGCCATCATCACCATTACTATTATTTTCATCATCACTACAACTTTCACGATCATCACTACTACTCACCATCATCACTAATACTCACACCATAGTCACTACCATCATCACTACTGTCATTATTATCACTACAACTATCATCATTACTTGTCACCATCATCACTACTATTATGACCATCATCACTACTACTAGTACTGTCACCATCATATCTACTACTGTCACCATCATCACTACTACTGTCAACCCACTATCCCACTATCACCACCATCATCACTACTATGATCATCATCACTACTACAATTACAATCATCGCTACTACTCTCACCATCATCACTACTAGTCACCATTGTCACTACCATCTTAATCACTACTATCATCACTACTATCACCATCAATCCCACTATTACTACCATCACTTCTAATGCCAACTAAACTAACTTAACCTAGCAAATGCGTAGAGAGATGTTTTGGCCCTCCGAACGAATACGTGCTTAGTGTGTGAGCCTCACACACTAAGAACGTCATCATTGCTGGGTGAGGTTCGGGATGGGCGCCGGGGGGGGGGGGGGGGGGGGGGGGGTTGGTAAAACCATATTTTGGACCTAAAATCATAACTATTGCATAGTTATGCGACAGACATATTTTTGTGTGGTACCCACTATACGGGGGGGCGATACCAAACTCTGCTTACGCTGAGTTGATGATGATAGTAGTGATTAAGATGGTAGTGACAATGGTGGCAGTAGTAGTGATGATGGTGAGAGTAGTAGCGATGATTGTAATTGTAGTAGTGATGATGATCATAGTAATGGTGATGATGACAGTAGTCGTGATGATTGTGGCAGTTGTAGTGATGATGGTGATTGTGATTGTGATTGATGATGGTAATAGTAGTGATAATGCAAACCCATCGCAGAGTTGGGTATGCCGTTTTGATTTTGGCCAAAACGGCACGTCTACTTTATTATTAAGGAGAATTCTTATAAATACATATTATGAGGAGATTACTTACCAGTACCACACAAACTTTATCTGAAATCAGTCATATATAGCCTAGCCTAACTGATGGGCAGATGCCCAACCCCGAAAGGAGTCAAAATAGTGGAGCTATCCCCCTGCCAAAGGCGGCTTTCTAGGACTTTATTTTAAATCAGTCATACCTAACTGATCGGCATAATTTTGCCGCTTTGTCTGACACGGCCCGCAGTCGGTAGGCTTGACCGGCCTTTGTTTTCGCTTTTGATGGCCCTGGGCATTTAATTCCTTCATCATTACCACCCGGCTCACTGTCCCTAGCGCTGAATGCACTAAAGGCCCTAAGAAACAAGGGAGATACAAGGTTCAGGCAGAAAAAAGCTTCTAAAGACTCGTCATCATACTGTATAGCCTAGCCTATATTGCCAGCAGGAGGCAAATAACAGATAAATATAGCAGTCAAAATAGACCGGAATGTGCCCGGTACGGTAACTGTGAGCACACGACTTACATAAACAAGACGACTGTATGCCCGGATACAAGTACAGTATATCCTTGCCCTATTTTTTCCCCATCCAAAACTCTCCACTAAATTGTTGGGGTATCAGAATTGCAATTAACAATGAAAATGGCAATAATAACTGCTTTCCTCACTCTGACAATTAATACAGCATAATTATAAACCTTTAAAATAAAAACACAAACAAATAAAATAACAGTTACCTAAAAAAAAACATTTGTTGTTGTTGTTGTTGTTGTTGTTGTTGTTGGTGATGGGCTGGTCTATCAGAGTGAGACCTGAGCGATCTCTGCCATACCCATAGCTTACTCTGACTGTTCCTTTTACTTATATATTTTCTAGATCTCGAGTGACGGCGTCTCTTCCGTGGATTGACCTCCCAATCTACCAAGATTGGAAGCTAAAGCGTCACATTATTCCTTTGCCCCTCAACTTTCTCTTCATAATTGCTGAGGGGCACAGGGCCCTGGGTGGGGCTTTGGTTTCCCGGGCGTTTACGCACCCTCTCAGCCCCCCGCCATGGAGTGGCTTCGGTCACCCAGGCTTTATTGTGGTCGGCAGGGAGGGTTCTGTGGGGTCGCTCGTTTATGGCCTTGGCCTTACTCGGGGCCTTGGGGCTGTTCGGCCAGGCAGCTTGGGGAACAACAACAACAACATTTGTTGTTCTGCAGAATTACCAGACAGTTCCCTGACCTTCATAGCCCTTCCCACTAGAGGAGGGGGGGATGAGGGCGGGGGGAGTTATTAGCCTGTAGATTGTTGAATAATGGAGGCCTAAATGCTAAAACTCTTGGCCATCACACGGTACAAATTTAGAGAAGGATGTGGGCTAGCCTAGGCCTAGTATGGGGGTGTACAGTCCGACGGTCGTGATGTTTAGATAAGCAGATCGCTCTCAGTTAAGTTCCCGTCTAATTTTTCTGTTATTTGCCCCCTGCTGGCAATATATTTGATGATGATTATAAGTTATGGGGGGGGGGGTGATGGGGGCAAAGCCCCCCATCAACCCTTATTGTATCCCACTGGCAAGCAAAATAGACGGGAACATGATCGCGAGTGTCCGCATATTGCAAATAAGGCGGGCGGTACACCCAGTAGGCCTAATGACATTTTTGCCAAAATATACCATATTGTCATACCTATGCCTAAAAATGGTCAGTATAAAGGAGCCGGACCACAGCAATTTTCAAGGATTATTTTTTTGGATTTGTTATTTATACGGTTTATAAGCTTTCTATAATAAAATGTGTTCATGGGAATTAGTATTTACCCATTATCCAAGAATCTAAAAACACGGCAACCAATAGTGTGAAGGGCTCTGACGAATAAGGAAATTGAGGAGTAGAAAGTGTATGAAGCGAATATATTGCATCTGTAAATAAAAGTTGGCTCGGGTTTGTGCATTTTCGAAACCCATAAAACCCAATTTTGTGAAAAACCGAGCCAACTTTTGACAAAATTTCACGGAGTGGAGTGGGTAATAATAGCCTAGGCTATGTTATCAAAATATTCAACTTTGAGAAGACATTAGCCTAACCTATCCTAGTATTATGGATGGGGGCTAACGCCCCGGGGCCACAACCCCGCTGGTTGGGTAAAACTGGAAACAATAGAAATACAGTCGGGGTGGAGTGAGTAGGCCCTAATAGCCTACCCCAACTGGATTTCTATCGTTACCAGTTTTACCCAACCAGCGGGGATGTGGGGGCAGCAGCCCACACCCATAATACTAGGATAGGTTAGGTAAGGTGGCAAGAATGTAGTTACCGTGTGTACCGCCCGTCTGGTTTACACTACGCGGACGCTCACCATCATGTTCCCGTCTATTTTGACTGCCTTTGGATACAAAAATACATTACCCTAACCTAACCTAGTATTATAGATTTATAAGTATTTATTTTATTATAAGTATTTATAGATGATTTATGTTGTACCGGTACAGTATGTCGGTAGTGGTACACCCGGTAAGGTTATTAGGTTAGGCTAATGTCTTCTCACAGTGTACTATTTTGATAGCATAGGCTTTTACCCACTCCACCCCGTGAAATCCGAGCCAACTTTCGTCAAAAGTTGGCTCGGGTTTCAAAAAATCTGGTTTTAGGCTATGGGTCTCAAAAATGCACAAAACCCGAGCCACCTTTTACTTACAAATGCAATAGCCTATGCGGTATTTGCTTTATACGCTTTTTACCCCTCAATTTCCCTATTCTTCAAAGCCCTTCCCACTATCGGGGGCTGTGTTTTTAGATTCTTGGATAATGAGTAGGCCTAGACCTAAATAATAATTTCCATGAACAAATTTTATTATAGAAAGCTTAGGGATGGATGTAGAGTTTGGGCGTACGGTCGTCATGTTTACATAAGGCAATCGCCGCGGTTAACTTCGCATATATTTTGAAGGCGATTTTTTCGGTTAATTGACCCCTGCTGGCAATATATATGATGATGACAATATGTCAAGGGGGGGTAAGGGGGGGCAAAGCCCCCCTCAACATATTATTGTTTCCAATGGCATTCAAAACAGACGGGAACATGATTGCAAAGGTCCGAAGCCTCCCCCGCCGCCGCCCTCATGTTTACATTTGTCGATCGCCGTGCTTAAATTCGCGTCTATTTTGACGGCGATTTTTTTCAGTGATTTGCCCCCTGCTGGCAATATATATGATGATGACAATATGTCATGGGGGGTAAAGGGGGGGGGGGGGGGCAAAGCCCCCCTCAACATGGGCTATTATTGTATCCAAAGGCAGTCAAAATAGACGGGAACATAATGGCAAAGGTCCGACGCCAGTCACACCACTACGCGTAGTGTAAACAAGGCTGGCGGTACGCCCGCACTTAACATTCTTGCCAAAGCTTATAAACCATAGGCTATAGCCTAGCCTAGGCCTAACAAATCCAAAAAATTCAATAATTGAACATTGCTGTGGTCCGGCTCCTTTATATTGACCCTAAAAAAATATGCCTAGCATAGGCCTAGGCTAGTCAAATTAAACATAGGGTATAGCCTAAATTTTAAACTAGGCTAGCCTAGCCTACATACTCATAGAGCTGGCTGACAACAGCTCGATGTTTGACGGTTCATATTCGATATTTGACGTTTTATATTCGAAATTTGGGAACAATTTTAGTTACTGGACACCTATTTGACAGGTACCGTCAACGATTTAATACATATTTTGTTTCGGTTTCCACGCATCCAACACCAAGCTACACCCTTTTCTGGTGTACGAAACACTAATAAAGCAATGGGGACACTTTAATAATGATAATATGAGACGAAATATAAAGACAACTCGGTTGCGTTCGTGGAAGTAGCGTCGCTTTGTTTACTTTACGCTCCCTGATTTGCCCCCTGCTGGCAATATATATGATGATGACAATATGTCATTGGGGGGGGGGGGGGGCAAAGCCCCCCTCAACATGAGCTATTATTGTATCCAAAGGCAGTCAAAATAGACGGGAACATGATGGCAAAGGTCCGACGCCAGTCACGCCACTACGCGTAGTGTAAACAAGGCTGGCGGTACGCCCGCACTTAACATTCTTGCCAAAGCTTATAAACCATAGGCTATAGCCTAGCCTAGGCCTAGGCTAAATAACAAATCCCAAAAATTCAATAATTGAACATTGCTGTGGTCCGGCTCCTTTATATTGACCCTAAAAAAATATGCCTAGCATAGGCCTAGGCTAGTCAAATTAAACATAGGCTATAGCCTAAATTTTAAACTAGGCTAGCCTAGCCTACATACTCATAGAGCTGGCTGACAAAACAGCTCGATGTTTGACGGTTCATATTCGATATTTGACGTTTTATATTCGAAATTTGGGAACAATTTTAGTTACTGGACACCTATTTGACAGGTACCGTCAACGATTTAATACATATTTTTTTTCGGTTTCCACGCATCCAACACCAAGCTACACCCTTTTCTGGTGTACGAAACACTAAAAAAGCAATGGGGACACTTTAATAATGATAATATGAGACGAAATATAAAGACAACTCGGTTGCGTTCGTGGAAGTAGCGTCGCTTTGTTTACTTTACGCTCCCTGATTTGCCCCCTGCTGGCAATATATATGATGATGACAATATGTCATTGGGGGGGGGGGGGGGGGGGGGGCAAAGCCCCCCTCAACATGAGCTATTATTGTATCCAAAGGCAGTCAAAATAGACGGGAACATGATGGCAAAGGTCCGACGCCAGTCACGCCACTACGCGTAGTGTAAACAAGGCTGGCGGTACGCCCGCACTTAACATTCTTGCCAAAGCTTATAAACCATAGGCTATAGCCTAGCCTAGGCCTAGGCTAAATAACAAATCCCAAAAATTCAATAATTGAACATTGCTGTGGTCCGGCTCCTTTATATTGACCCTAAAAAAATATGCCTAGCATAGGCCTAGGCTAGTCAAATTAAACATAGGCTATAGCCTAAATTTTAAACTAGGCTAGCCTAGCCTACATACTCATAGAGCTGGCTGACAAAACAGCTCGATGTTTGACGGTTCATATTCGATATTTGACGTTTTATATTCGAAATTTGGGAACAATTTTAGTTACTGGACACCTATTTGACAGGTACCGTCAACGATTTAATACATATTTTTTTCGGTTTCCACGCATCCAACACCAAGCTACACCCTTTTCTGGTGTACGAAACACTAAAAAAGCAATGGGGACACTTTAATAATGATAATATGAGACGAAATATAAAGACAACTCGGTTGCGTTCGTGGAAGTAGCGTCGCTTTGTTTACTTTACGCTCCCTGATTTGCCCCCTGCTGGCAATATATATGATGATGACAATATGTCATGCGGGGGGGGGGGGGGGGGGGGGGGGGGGGGGGGGGCAAAGCCCCCCTCAACATGAGCTATTATTGTATCCAAAGGCAGTCAAAATAGACGGGAACATGATGGCAAAGGTCCGACGCCAGTCACGCCACTACGCGTAGTGTAAACAAGGCTGGCGGTACGCCCGCACTTAACATTCTTGCCAAAGCTTATAAACCATAGCTATAGCCTAGCCTAGGCCTAGGCTAAATAACAATCCCAAAAATTCAATAATTGAACATTGCTGTGGTCCGGCTCCTTTATATGACCCTAAAAAAATATGCCTAGCATAGGCCTAGGCTAGTCAAATTAAACATAGGCTATAGCCTAAATTTTAAACTAGGCTAGCCTAGCCTACATACTCATAGAGCTGGCTGACAAAACAGCTCGATGTTTGACGGTTCATATTCGATATTTGACGTTTTATATTCGAAATTTGGGAACAATTTTAGTTACTGGACACCTATTTGACAGGTACCGTCAACGATTTAATACATATTTTTTTTCGGTTTCCACGCATCCAACACCAAGCTACACCCTTTTCTGGTGTACGAAACACTAAAAAAGCAATGGGGACACTTTAATAATGATAATATGAGACGAAATATAAAGACAACTCGGTTGCGTTCGTGGAAGTAGCGTCGCTTTGTTTACTTTACGCTCCCTGATTTGCCCCTGCTGGCAATATATATGATGATGACAATATGTCATTGGGGGGGGGGGGGGGGGGGGGGGGAAAGCCCCCCTCCACATGAGCTATTATTGTACGGCAGTCAAAATAGACGGGAACATGATGGCAAAACAACATACGGTCCCGTAGTGTAAACAAGGCCTGGCGGTACGCCCCGCCCGCACTTAACATTCTTGCCAAAGCTTATAAACCATAGGCTATAGCCTAGCCTAGGCCTAGGCTAAATAACAAATCCCAAAAATTCAATAATTGAACATTGCTGTGGTCCGGCTCCTTTATATTGGCCCTAAAAAAAAATATGCCTAGCATAGGCCTAGGCTAGTCAAATTAACATAGGCTATAGCCTAAATTTTAAACTAGGCTAGGCTGGTACAACAGCTCGATGTTTGACGGTTCATATTCGATATTTGACGTTTTATATTCGAAATTTGGGAACAATTTTAGTTACTGGACACCTATTTGACAGGTACCCTCAACGATTTAATACAAATTTGTTTTCGGTTTCCACGCATCCAACACCAAGCTACACCCTTTTCTGGTGTACGAAACACTAAAAAAGCAATGGGGACACTTTAATAATGATAATATGAGACGAAATATAAAGACAACTCGGTTGCGTTCGTGGAAGTAGCGTCGCTTTGTTTACTTTACGCTCAGAGTGACTTCCCGGTCCCGCCTTGGCGGTCGACTTCAAATGGCTAAGCTTATAACCAGTTGTTGGGTCAATTTTTTTATAGACTTGCGTTATAGGCCGTGGGATACAGGACAGGGTTGAGGGGGGGCTCTGCCCCCCCCCGTAAATTATAATAATCGTCATATAGGCTATGTGGCCAGCAGGGGGGGGGGCAAGTAAAACAGCTGGCCGTTACCTCGAGCGTCCTGGGTAAACAAACCGTGACGATCCGAAGCGACGACGGACTCCCGCCGCCGATTTTCGGCACAAACGCGCCGTTTTATTCTCGTCGAAAACCACAGTTAAATTTAGGCCTATACAGGAGACGCAACAATATAGGTAACACATTTCTAATGGTAGTTTTGGGTTCCTATCATCATATGCTTAATTTCTATATACTTTTTATCCCCGGAAAAAAAAAATCTTGGGATTTTTAATTTGTTTTCTTGGGATTTTGTTTTTGGTCATTAGGCCTAACCTAACCAAAACACCTAAGCTAACCTAATAGCCCCCAAATACATTTAGGTTAGTTTAGGTTAGGTTTTTTGGTTAGGTTAAGAGCCTTTAAAAAAATAAAATAAAAAAACCCAAGATTTTTTTTTTTTTTTCCCGGGGATAAAAAGTATATAGAAATGAAGCATATGATGATAGGAACCCAAAACTACCATTAGAAATTTAGGTTTAATGATATTTTAATACCACAAATTTTGTTGATATAGGCCTATTTGAAGATTAATAATGCATCTAGGCTATATGCACTAAAGAGTATAAGAAAATTTGTTTTAACCCTCGGCGAAACCTAATAAAAAAGTATGGTACTAAAATGTTTTTTTCGTAACAAGGTTGTCAATAGGTACTTCCAGTTATCGATAGGCCTAGCTCTAAAGATCATATGAAAATGTGTTAAACCCTCGGAAAAACCTAATATAAAGTAGGCTATGGTACTAAAATTTAATTTTCGTAACAAGGTTGTCAATACGGTACTTTCCCATTATCAATGTACTGTACACTCAAAGCTGAAGATTGCAGAGTAAACACCGTAGCCTAGACTTCATCGACTTTTCTTTCACCTTCGTATAGGCTAATCAGACAGCCAATTTTGTTATGTTTATTTAGGCTAGCCTACTAAGGGATTAGGCTAGTACTCAACCAGTGGGGGATTGGGGGCAGCAGCCCCCACCCATAATACTAGGTTAGGTTAGGTTAGGCTAATGTCTTTTCAAATCACTATCGGGGGCGTGTCTCAACATGGATCGATAGGCCTAATGGGGAAAAATAGGTTTTCCCGAGATTTCTAATTAATTACAAACACTATATAGCCTAGGCCTATTGATGTAAATGAACAATTATTTTTTATAAAAAAACACTCGGAAAATTTGTGGTAGCCTGGGCCTAGGCTATTAAAATAAAAAAAAATCAGAAATTAGCTACCTATAGGCCTATTGATGCGTCTCCTGTATATTGACCAAAAACATTTAAAAATTTATTAGGCTAGCCTATATCGTTTTCAATACTAGGCCTAGCCTATTACCGGACCAGGAATAGGTGTAGGCTAGCTTGGTGTTGGATGCATGGAAACCGAAAAAAAAATATGTAGCCTAGGCTATTAAATCCTCGGTGGTAGGCTACCTGTCAAATAGGTGTCCAATAACTAAAATCGTACCGAAATTTGATATTCATGAATGTTAAAAGATTCTATTGACAAGAGGTGTAGGTTAGACATAAGCCTAGGCTAGGCTTAGGCATTGACACAACCGTTTTCTCCCTCTCAACGAAGCATTAGGTAGGCCTATAGCCTACTAGGTAGCCTAACAATTATATATAGGCCTATAGGCAAGGCCCAATACCCTTCTTTTGGCCTCCACGCTCACTAGCCTAATTACTGCACATTATACCTTAATTATCCTTCAGTGGTCATTCACGGGTATAGTAAATCTTGAATCTTGAAGATTTGAAGGGCTTTGCAGATGAGGGCCATCCACTTTTCGCCCTACCACAGCGGTAGCCTATAGTAAATGCTGCTAGCCTAGTCCCGTTATTCACGAGTTCCATGTTGACCAAATGTTAGAACTTGTGACACTGTTGCCATAACCACCCATAAAACGAACCTAGTGTCTTGCACGAAAAATCTTTAACGAAGGTCACAGAGCTATTTAATATTAAAATGTTCTTATCAGATTACTTTCCTATTTACTATTGGAATATACCGGTGAAATTCAAAAATGGAAATACAATTTATCTTTGTTGGTACGCTTTCTTGTATCTGGCAACGATGTTCAATCTCTGTATGCCTAGATTACTGGATAGGTGACTGATCCCGGAATTGAAGCCACTGTGTAAAATGTCTGTGTTCCTATTAACACAGCATTTCTAACATTGGGAATACCTATCTAGAAATTGTGCTGGAATTTAGAATAGACTAGGTATCAGATGCGAAACTACGACCTAATATGGGGATCAAGGTATATATGAAGGTTTTGTGTCACAGCCTGCAAGGTGGCGACCATTTGTCTCTAAAAGGTCGCCATCTTTGTACGATTGTAACATTGAAATATCCATATTTAAGAGAGGCGTTGAATGTAGCTCTAAAACATGACGTCACTCACCATCTGCGCATGCGTGAGAATCTAGGCCCCGCATCTCAAATGTCTATCTATCTATCTATTGCCTGACGCCGTGATCCCCGAAGGGGTGGCCACGAACGAACCGCCCCCATGCACCTCTGTCCCCAGTCAGTCAACGCCCCTCCCCCCAACCAGCACCGCTTTCGTTCATGTACTTCCTCACTCCATCCTTCCACCTCTCCCTCTCTGTCCCTCCACCTCGCTCTCGTACACCCTCTTAGTCATTCTCTCGCTTTCCATACGTTCCATATGGCCGAACCATCTCAAGTTGTTCCTTTTCACACTTTCCAGCACATCTACCTCCACACCACACCTCCTTCTTACTTCCTGATTAGTCTGTTTATCCCTCCATGTAACTCCGCACGCACTCCTTAAGTAATTCATTTCCACTGCTCTCACTCTTGGTCTGAGTCTCTCAATCAACGTCCATGCTTCGCTTCCGTAAGTCAGTGTCGGGATTACCACACTGTCATGCAAGGACTTCTTCACTTCCATACTGACCACCCTATTTCTTGTTACTGCTTTTAGCGTTCCTACAACCCTCTTCCCCTGTTGTACCCTCTCCCGCACTTCTTCATCCATAGTCCCATCTTTACTCAACACACTGCCCAGATACTTAAAAGAGTTGACGATCTCCATAGCCTGACCGTTCAACTTCACCTCACACACTGTGACTTCACCCCTTTCGAAGACCATAACCTTGCTTTTCCCCACATTTACCTTCAAATTAGATTAGATTAACCTAACCTAACCCTAAAATATAACAAAAATAACAAAAATAACAAATATAACGAAATACAAAAATAAAAAATATACCAAATACGAGTGGGATCGATCCCTGGTTTCCTCAGTAACGGGCCCCGTGAGCTATGGAGAGATCTGGGTGGAACGGTTTGAAGGGTATATTTAAACGCAACGGAGGTGAGGGGCCTAGATTCTCACGCATGCGCAGATGGTGAGTGACGTCATGTTTTAGAGCTACATTCAACGCCTTCCATATTGAAGTTCATTTTTCGTCAGTTGAATAAGATTGAATTAAGCTATTATGGGTTAAGTTTGGCAAGGTAAGTTAACCCGTTGAGCCCCGGCTAGTTATAATATTTTGTTCACCCCAGTCCCAAGCCATTTTCACTTATTTTTTTTGTTTGCTAAAATGGAAGACAAGGATGAGAAATGAAAAAATATAAATAAAAAATCACCTCTGACATTTTTTTTTTTTGGGGGGGGGGGCCCCCGGTGGGGGGGTGGGGGGGGGGGGGTGGGGGGCCTCAAAAAAATTTGTTGAGCCAAATGGAAGAGAATGGTGAGAAATGAAACACAAATAAAAAAAAATCATTTCGGTCATTTGGGGGGGGGGGGGTTTCAATAGTTCGTCTCCCCCGCATGACCACCCGCCCGGGAGCACTAGGGTAAAAACTGAGTATGGCATTGTACGGCATACATCCTAAGGAGTATCTCACATAAATCTCAAGCCTCTAGCTCCCATACGACCGGAGTAATGAAGGTTCAAAGTGGCGGTGAACTAGGGGTGTAAACTATCCCCACTAAGCCCACCACCACCAGCCGCGCGGCTGCCTCGGCCCGCTCACACCTACTGGCCCGGCTCCCACACACACTACGGTACCTCCCCCTCCTATTCTCCCGCCATTTCCTACCTTACGAGCCACGTAAGTGTTTTTTATATGTCGGACGCACGTGATGCGTCGCTGGGAGTTGGTGATCAAAGACTGCCGACGCAACACGTGCGACGCTGGGTCTCAACGGGTTAAGGTCTCTCAATAGAGTTCTGATACTTAGCTTTTATATTTCAAAGGCTATGGTGTAGCCTGGTGGGCTTTCGAGAACCCAAAAGCTACCTTTGATTCTGGCTAGAATTAGATGATTTTATGCAGTTTAAGAAGGACCTACAGTATAGGCGTTTTTTATGCCACCTGTCGGGAATAGGGTAATGATCCAGACAGTTTTAGGTCCAATAGGACATTTGAATTTGGCGGTATCGTATCGCATGTACGATTTCGGCTGGTTCTTTGTGTATTGTAGTTTATTCTTAAGTATAGGTTAAATATTAACTGTAATGTATAAATATCTACATCAACTCTAGATGTATCATGAAACCAAGTTATGGGTTATAATTATTATGAGCCGGCAGCCATATGTAATTTCGCGAAGCGATCGGACGCCGGCCCTTTAGTCTCTCAATCAACACCATACAGCCAACATCTTCCACCCGGCTCTGACTCAACCCACAGTTCACCATGTGCTACAAATACTAATCTATAACAACAGTCCTACATCACCAGTCCTCTAAGCTAAGTTCATTGTATCGATATTGTATTATGTGAACATTCCTACATGTCATGCAATTGAATTAGCCGTGTGTAGGGGACTGGATTAAACCCATCGAATATACTTCGTTGGTAATTATATTATAACTATTTGTTGGGATATTTCATGTACCAGTGATATGCAATTTAACCTCTTTATCTAAATTCCCGACAAATAATGGTCCTTCGTGCCCTAAAGCTTCCTTACCGTAGTACCGTTTTGTTTACTTCCTTGACGCTTGTGGGCTTACGAATGGCTGCCGCCTCGCGCTTTGTTGGGCCGATTGCCCTTTCCCTAGTGTAGACCCGGCTTATTCCCTCGTGTTTTTTACCAGTTAAATGGAAATGGAAACTAGCCCCAAAAAAGATAGGGACGGCGCCCCTATCTTTTTGGGGGCTAGTTTCCATTTTTTTTTTTGGGGCGTGTGTTCCTTGGCGTTTTTTGGTGGGTTAGCTGGGCTGGTGATTGGGGTAGGGGTAATTTCGTCGGGTGCCATTTCGCGCTCGTAGGCTAGGCTAGGCCTGCAGGCAGAGCAGGTGTCTGTGGTAGCTGTTCATTTCGCTTTGGTGGTGGGCCTGTGGTGTTCGTTATGTTTTGTCATAGTGAGACTCGTCATTAATTTGCTGGTGGGGAGGGTTCTCATGTGACTCATTTAATTACATTTTATAGCCTAGTTGCCTAATTACGGTCATGGGGTTCGGTCTCTGTTGATTCCTAAGCGATTGACAGCCAACAGACCTCATGATTGTGGCATGGGCAGCTGGGCTAGGCCTAATACTTATTACTAGTCAGTTCTTTTCATTTACCCTTCTTTCTCTAGCCCTAGTTGGTTTCTGCTACTTGTCAATTTGTCTTATTAATTCAATTAATTCATCCTACTGCAGCTAGTAGCCTAATGACAGTTTCCAAATTGGGAGTGGCAATGCTATTGCCACATTTTTTAATTTAAATTAATTTGTGTAACTAGTTTGCTTTATAGTTTAGAGAGTTAATAGCTTAGATTCAGACCTTAACGATGACAGATTTAAAGAAACTTAAGATTCTGAAGGGGGGGATGAAGGGAAGTTTAGATAGGTGTTTAAGAGATCTTGATGAATTTGTATTAAGTGCCACGGCTGATCAAATTAAGGGTAAATTTGCTACTGTAACTAAATCGCTAGCCACTTATGATAATTTTGCTCAGCAGGTATATGGTTTATTGACAATTACTGACGATGTGGAAGAAGAAATGTCAGCAGATCTTGAATACTTTGAGGATGTTAATACAGCCTTAGCCAGACTATCTTCCACACAAGAATCAAACTCTGTTAAGGATACCGGTACACCAAAGGCGACTGGTTTTAATCTGCCGAAGCTTACTTTGCCTACCTTTTCCGGGGATTCGGCTACCTGGACTGGATTTTGGGATATCTTTGAGTGTTCCGTCCATCGGAATAAAACACTCACATCCATCCAAAGGTTCACATATGTCCGTGGCCAATTGAAAGGGGAGGCATTGAAGTTGATCGATGGGTACAAGCTAGAAGCTACAAGCTACGAGTCTGCAGTGGAGTTGCTGAAGAGAACTTACGGGAGAGAGGAAGTCATCAAGACCGCGTTAATTACTAAATTCTTCACTCTAGATCCTCCATCCTATGATGTGACGGACCTAAAGGAGTACTATGCCTCCTTTGAGAGCCTCCTCCGATATATGGAGACAATGGCCATCACCAAGGAGGAAATATTTAGTGTAAATATCTTGAACAAGATACCCTCTCCCCTAAAGGAAATCGTAAGACGTCAACTAAGCGACTCTCCACTAAACTTGGAAGCGTGGGTGCAGTTGTACCAGACTGAAGTCTTCAATATGGAGAGTACTGGACACTACCGACAAGTTGAAATGTCGCCATCCACTGCAGCTTTCCCGGTACAGACTTCTCCTAAGCAGAAAAGGCCAATATCATTAGGTTGCAAGTTGTGCAGTGTCCACAGTCATCTGTGGTACCAGTGTCCTAAGTATACTAAGGCTACACAGAAGATTGGCAAGGCTAAATAGATTAAGTTATGTACCAGCTGTCTGGCAAGAGACCACTTCAACAGTACTTGCACCAATTCCTACATCAAACCTTGTAAGTATTGCAAGGGGAAACATTGGTTTTCCCTTTGCACCCAGTCTGATCGGCACAACGGCAAAGAAAAGGGGAGAACCCCCAACGAGTCACATGAGAAAGGTAAGAGCGAGGGTGATAAAGTATCTGCCATGTTCATTGCTTCTCGAGAATGTCAATTGCTTCCTACTATGATGCTGCCAGTAGTGGGGAGTAATAAGAATACTATAATGACGTGCACCTTACTTGACCAGTGCTCACAGAGGTCATTCGTTCTGCGGTCATCATTACCCCAGCTCAAGTGTACCAGCAAGGGTCAAGAGAATTTGCGTCTCCATGGTTTCACTGGTGAAGTAGATTCCAGTGACTATGATATAGTGGAGATTTCCTATGTTTATAGAAGAAAGGTATGTCCCATCAAGGCTGTAGTGGTCGACACACTACCCAGTTTCTATATAGCATCAGAGATTCAACCACATTTGAAATATCTCAGAAGCAAGGGTTATAAACTGGCTGATGATCAACTCTCTGCTAACAATGGTATTATGCTACTGGTCGGAGCTGATTATTACTACGACCTGGTTCACCCTGGATATCAGCGGGTAGATAAGCTAATAATGCTCCCCACGATCCAAGGGTATGCCATTTCTGGATCCTATGCCACTTCCTCTCAAGACACACAGGTGGAGGCGGTTACGGTCCTCAAGGTAGCAGTAAGCCCCATAGATAAATATATTAGGCCAAATGTGCCAGATAATACATGTACTGATATAGATAAGCTATGGGACTTGGACAATATTGGAATTGACCCACATGAACTTGATCGTGAGTCCAAGCTAGCGTTAAGCTCGTATGAAGAGACTGTAACGTATGACTCTGGCAGGGGTCAGTATGTGGTAAGGCTCCCTTGAAATGATAACAAGAGTAAATTACCTACTAATTTCCATCTAGCACTTGGTAGATTACGTGGCCTTCAGAAGCAGTTTGTCAAGGATCCAAATTATTGCGAGACTTATGCGGCAGTTTTAAACGAGCAGGTACAACGTGGATTTGTGGCGAGAGTAGATCTCAGCGAGTATGGGGATAACATCCATTACCTTGCTCAGCATGGGATTAAAAAGGACAGTTCCACCACTCCTGTTCGTATTGTGTATGACTGCTCTGCTAAATCCAGTGATCGCTCCTATAGCCTGAATGATTGTCTGTACACGGGTCCGTCCCTGGTCTCTGATCTCGCGTAAATTATGTTGCACTTCAGATGTCATAAGTTTGCATGGGTTGTCGATATTGAGAAGGCCTTTCTGATGCTTCAACTCCATCGTGAAGACAGGGACTCAACAAGAGTTTTATGGCCACGGGACCCAATGGATCTAGATTCAGAGTATCTGGTCTACAGGTTCAGAGTCGTCTTATTCGGGGTGACCTGTTCCCAGTTCCTTCTCAACGCTACTATCTTGCGTCATCTTGAGGAGGCTGGACTAGATCCTGACTTCAAGAATGAGATCAAGCAGGGGATCTATGTGGACAATCTTCAAGGCACTGGAGACAATGAAGATTTATTGCTCAAGAGATGCTGGGAGATCCACGATATATTTGCCAAGGCTCATTTATACTTAAGAGAATGGGCCACTAATAGTGATCTTTTGAAAAGTCAATTTGCTTCTGACGGTCTAGCTACTGAGAATAGTGAGGTGAAGTTTTTAGGCCACAAATGGGACACTACCACAGATTGTATATCCTTCTGTCACACCCCATGCGGCAGTGAGCTTATGACCAAGCGAAACTACTTAAGCTTGTCAGCGAGGTTGTTTGATCCCCTAGGTTTTTTGCTGCCTGTAACTATCCGTGCTCGTATGTTTTTACAGCAAATAGGCAGCTAAAACTAGATTGGGACACGCCCCTCCCGACGGAGTTACAAGATACTTGGCGGTTGATTCGGTCGGACCTTTCCACATGTTGCAAGGTCCAACTTAATCGTCAGGTTATTAGTGGTCAACAGGGGGATCTACATGCCTTTTCTGATGCTAGTAATAGTGTGTACGGTACTGCCATATACATATGCAATGGTAGTGAAGCGAAACTGGCTATAGCAAAGGTCAAAGTAGCCCCTATAAAGAAGATTACAGTTCCTAAATTAGAACTTACTGCATTGCTTCTGTCTGCTCGTCTAATAAAGTTTACACTGGATGCTTATACAGACATACTACAGATTAATAATGTCTATGTCTGGAGCGACAGTCAAATAGCACTTTCATGGGTACACAGCCAGAAAGTGTTACCTGTTTATGTTTCTAATCGCACTGATGAGATGCATAACTTAGTTCCTACAGCTAAATTTCGTTATGTGAGCACCAGGGATGATAACCCCAGTGACATCATATCCCGGGGGATCTCGGCGCAACAGTTTATGTCGTCCTCTATTTGGTGGCATGGACCTCCATGGCTTATATCTCCAACTGAATGGCCTCAGGATTTCAGGGAATGCATGTCTGATCCTTCCTGTCGGCCCCAAGATGATGTGTTAAGTAGTTCGAATGTGAGTACTACACATCAGGATAACAAGTTGGTAGAGTGGGAACGTTACGGCAGCTATGATCAAGTAATACGGGTATTTGCATGGATATACCGTTTCATTAACAACATGAGAAGTCGGGCTCACGGGTCTTTCCTTAGTGAAGATTCGAAGCATATCAGACTCCATGAATTGAGATCAGCAGAAGCGAAACTAATATGTTTTGTACAAAAGGAATCTTATCCTACTGAACATCAAATCCTGAGCAAGGAGTCAAAGGCCAAACCCTCTAACTTAATGAGGCAGCTAGGATTATATATGGAAGGAGGCATAATTAAATGTAGAGGCAGGATACAAAAGGCGGACATTATTGATTCTGCGAAATATCCTATCCTCCTTAGCTCCTCTCATTTGATTACCAAACTGTTGATTCGCCAATGCCATAGGACCTGCCTACATTTTGGCGTAAATTATGTTCTGGCGATCGTCAAATCTGCCATGAAGAAGGTATTAGGAAGGGCACTAGTGACCAGAAGGGAGTTGCAAACCATCTTAATAGAGATTGAGATGTCAGTCAACGACAGGCCCTTGACCTATACCTCGGCAGATGTTGATGACCTCTTACCCATTTCGCCTTCTATGCTAACACGTGGACGAACCCTTAATACCTTTCCTAGATCGTCAGTAACTGATGAAGATCTGCATGACCCTACGTTCGGCAATGCTGACGCCACACGTCGTCGCTTGCAGTATGTGAACAAGGTGTCAGACGATCTATGGAAACGGTGGACCCAAGAATATTTGCTGTCTCTTCGCGAGCGTCACTCTAATAAGATCAAAGGGACGAATCAACGATGGCCTTGTATCGGGGATATCGTACTGATTCATGATGAGCGTCCTAGGTTATTTTGGAAGCTTGGGAGGATTGTCGATTTGTTCCAGGGCATTGATGGTCTTATAAGGGTTGCTAGAATACTAACTTCGACTGGGGTTACTACTCGCCCAGTTGTAAGGTTATATCCCTTGGAGCAGGATGTAGAACTGCCGGAGGATCCTGGTGTCTCTACTGATACCCTTCTGCGGGAGAGTGCTGGTGACAGTGCTCCTCAAGGTGGGGCAGCTGATGATGATGAGAAGGATGATCCTGCTCTGGCTTCAGGTGGCGCTCGTCCCAAAAGGAGGGCGGCTATGAGTTCCGTGGATCTTTGGAGATCAAAGATCAAACAAGGTGATCTTTGAATCTTCGATGTCCTTTTTTGTTCTCTGTATATAGCTACTGTATATCGTTTTTGGTGGCGGGCAGTATGTCGGGAATAGGGTAATGATCCCGACAGTTTTAGGTCCAATAGGACATTTTGAATTTGGCGGTATCGTATCGCATGTACGATTTCGGCTGGTTCTTTGTGTATTGTATTTTATTCTTAAGTATAGGTTAAATATTAACTGTAATGTATAAATATCTACATCAACTCTAGATGTATCATGAAACCAAGTTATGGGTTATAGTTATTATGAGCCGGCAGCCATATGTAATTTCGCGAAGCGATCGGACGCCGGCCCTTTAGTCTCTCAATCAACACCATACAGCCAACATCTTCCACCCGGCTCTGACTCAACCCACAGTTCACCATGTGCTACAAATACTAATCTATAACAACAGTCCTACATCACCAGTCCTCTAAGCTAAGTTCATTGTATCGATATTGTATTATGTGAACATTCCTACATGTCATGCAATTGAATCAGCCGTGTGTAGGGGACTGGATTACACCCATCGAATATACTTCGTTGGTAATTATATTATAACTATTTGTTGGGATATTTCATGTACCAGTGATATGCAATTTAACCTCTTTATCTAAATTCCTGACACCACATTTCGATGTTCACATTAACTTCTCAATCTTCTCAATCTTCTCCTGGCGTCATAAATCACTAATGAATTTCGTTGTCAGGCGTATGATTCACAGTTCAGTTGTTGGGCGGGAAGCTAGGCCTTTACAACTGCACCTCCCTTTTGCTTTTTTGTTTTGTTTTGTTTTTCCTTTATGTTCAATATGATTTTATCTTATCCTCTAAAAATTATATATTATCTTCGGTAACATTCAAGGAGACTACTGCAGGACTCTTCTTCTTCTTCTTCTTCTTACCTCTGACCG
Organism: Paralithodes platypus; assembly: GCA_032716605.1. Classification (NCBI taxonomy): domain Eukaryota; kingdom Metazoa; phylum Arthropoda; class Malacostraca; order Decapoda; family Lithodidae; genus Paralithodes; species Paralithodes platypus. The sequence continues at coordinate 15,718,704 of CM064498.1, read as the reverse complement.
GGTATAGGCTATCCGATAATATTCAAGGACACTACATCCGCCTTATAAGAAACAATTTATTAGGGAAAATAGGCACCAACAGATTCGCCATATTTTTCTCCATATAGTCCGCATAGAGGATTTTCGTTATTGACAAATTGAAAAAATACCCTTTTCACAGAAAAATACACCAACAATCTGTCAAAGCTGTCTAATAGCGGGGGTGTGGGGGCGGCAGCCCCCACCCATAATACTAGGATAGGTTAGGTAAGGTTGTTAGGTTATAGGCTAATGTCCTTTCAAAGGGGTATAGGCTAGTAAACACTAGGATAGCTTTATACCCGGTCAGAGGTAAGAAGAAGAAGAAGAGTCCTGATGTAGTCTCCTTGAATGATACCGGCTATCCTAGTGTTTACTAACCTATACCCCTTTGAAAGGACATTAGCCTAACCTAACAACCTTACCTAACCTATCCTAGTATTATAGGTGGGGGCTGCCGCCCCCACACCCCCGCTTTGACTTAAGCTCGGTTCACACATGCACGAATTAACGTCCCGTCCGTCCCCGACCCTTAATTCGCCGTGCCTGGGCGGCGAAATGGTCCGTATGGGTCGGGGCAACTGCCAGAAAAATTGTTATGTCGGGGACACCCAGGGGACACACACGGACACACACAGGAGCAATCGTCGTCTAGGCGCAGCCTGGCGGCGTCTAGACGACGAATATAACGGGATGAGAACGGCGGCAAAACAAATGTTGGAACAGTTGGAATGTTGGAACGGAACATGGGGCCTCCAGATTGATGCCGTCCTGCCTATTTTCTTGGTCGGGGACGGACGTGACGTTAATTCGTGCATGTGTGAACTGAGCTTTAGATTGTTGGTGTATTTGTCTGTGAAGTGGGTATTTTTCAATTTGTTGATAACGAAAATCCTCCATACGGACTACATGGAGAAAAATATGGCGAATCTATTGGTGCCTATTTTCCCTAATAAATTGTTTCTCATAATGTCGCACTAGTGTCCTTGAATATTATCTTATCTTCTTTACCCTATCTATGGTCTGTCCATCAAAGTTCCTAGGGGTGAGGTGGGCAAAGCCCACACATGCACGAATTAACGTCCCGTCCGTCCCCGACCCTTAATTCGCCGTGCCTGGGGGGCGTCCTTTTTATGCATGCATAAAATGGTCCGTATGGGTCGGTGCAACTGCCAGGAAAATTGATATGTCGGGGACACCCAGGGACACACACGGAAGCAATCGTTGTCTAGGCGCAGCTTGGCAGCGTCTAGACGACGACTGGCGGCGTCTAGACGACGAATATAACGGGATGAGAACGGCGGCAAAAAGCCATTGGAACAGTTGGAACATTGGAGTGGAACATGGGGCCTCCAGATTGATGCCGTCCTGCCTATTTTCTTGGTCGGGAACGGACGTGACGTTAATTCGTGCATGTGTGAACCAAGCTTTATTGGTTTCTTTCTTCTTTCTTGACCATTCATTCCAAAAGAGAGAAAGAAGGGTGAAACCGGCATAGTATATGATAAATGTTAGAGTGCTAAAACAAGAATATATACTGTATATATATATATATATATATATATAGAGAGAGAGAGAGAGAGAGTGTGTGTGTGTGTGTTGGGGTCGGGGGGAGAGAACCAGAATAATAAACTAGATTTCCCCTCTGCCCTCCCCCAACATTCGTCGGACTTAAAAGAGATTCAACAACTCCACATCAAGAATACTCTATATTGACTCTCACTAACCCTCAGCCAAGATATCTCACTCACTCACTCACTCTCACTCTCACTCTCACTCTCTCTCTCATTCTTTCACTCAGTCACTCACTTCAACACCCACTCACTCATTATTTCACTCTCACATTCAACCTATTGAATCCTCATTTCTATTTTATGTGATTTACTCCTTTGTAATAGTATATTAATATGTTATTTTTTATTATATTTTCGTATGCACCATATGATAGGCAAATTATATATATATATATATATATATGTTTCTAATCTCTCAGTGGGGATCGAACCGTCGACCATCAGGACGATAGCCGACGCTTTAATCAATTACACCACGGCAATCTAAAAGACACTCAGCCTTCTATCCTATTTATGTTAGGGAGAAGGGAAACCCACTAGGCGAATATATTTCAATTCAAACCTAGTTGTAGGATCCATATTTCCAGAATACCATACAAGGATTTCTGAGTGTCCCGACGTAACTCGGGTCGAAATTGATTTAATTTAATTCTAACCCACAAAGCATGAGAGTTACAAATATTGAGAATATATCACAAATACAAGTGAGCCACTAAATGTTTCTAATCTCTCAGTGGGGATCGAACCGTCGACCATCAGGACGATAGCCGACGCTTTAATTAATCAATTACACCACGGCAGTCTAAAAGACACTCAGCCTTCTATCCTATTTATGTTAGGGAGAAGGGAAACCCACTAGGCGAATATATTTCAATTCAAACCTAGTTGTAGGATCCATATTTCCAGAATACCATACAAGGATTTCTGAGTGTCCCGACGCAACTCGGGTCGAAATTGATTTAATTTAATTCTAACCCACAGAGCATGAGAGTTACAAATATTGAGAATATATCACAAATACACGTGAGCCACTAAATATTTCGCCTAGTGGGTTTCCCTTCTCCATAACATAAATAG
>CM064498.1:15701035-15713535 GCA_032716605.1 Paralithodes platypus | reverse complement strand
AAGGGAAACTGCTAATTGGTGTTTTAGATACGTATTCCTGAACGCGGACCACTGTCATAGCATTTTGGAATTGTTTAAGGGGAGATGGGCCGGTTTTCTGTGCCCTCTTCTTCCTCATGTTTAACCCTATTAGTTTTCAGAATTTAAGACGTTCGGCCCATTAGTTAAGACGATTTTAACACCTTTCGCCCCATTTCGTTGTCAATTTTAAGACCTTTCGTGCTATTCAGGTGTCGATTTTCCCATGGCGAACAATAGTGAGCCTGTAATTTTGGAAGAACCGGCCTTCGGCCGGGAAAATTTTCTACCGAAAAATTTACAAATTAATCAAGAAGGGGGATCTAATGGATGTTTTCTAAAATTTGATGGAGGTCTAGTGAGGAAACTAGAAAAAATATGAATACATGCAAAAATCTCCCAAAAAGTGAACAATCGTGGTCATGAAGACTTGAACACTGTCATAATATAAACGAGGTTGGAAATGTTCGATGTATGCATATACTCGAAGGGTTGGCAACAGCTTTAATGAGAAATACACTGATTTTGTCATATACAGTATATCAATGTACTGTGGTTCCTTAGTTTATGCTCACCATCTTGTCATTCTCATGAAGAGGTACGTGTTTAACCATTTCGCGCACCAAATCGCGATTTGCGCCCTTTCTGGGATACTTAAAAACCTTTGTGACTATCAGTATTGTTTAGAAATCTTTAATTTAGTAACTTAAACCTCTGCAGTTGTCTTTGAGCGAGCTGTGGGCTGATAACTAATTTTGGAGAAGTAATTATGATATTAAATAATTATTTTTCTGAATACTAAACGGCAATCCCCGGTGAATGAAAGGGTTAAGAGTTCGTGACTAATGGCTGTACATAATACTGCGTCACCTTATCCTACTATTTCCATAGTAGATTATGTAAGGACTGGCTTGGCTGTATTAAGGTAAGTTAGGTTAAATTGAGAAAAGGTTAGGTTACGAGACTGGCATTTTTTATAATAAGTGGGCGATTCTTAATAAGACAATATTGGGTTAAACTAGGTTAAACTGAGTAAGGTTACGTGACGAGACTGGCCATTTTGATAGAGGGTGGCGTGTCTGAGTGTAGCCGTTTGGAATTGACTACTTGCGAGTTTTGGTCTATAAGGAAGTTGGAGCTGTAAACATCGACATAAAACAGATATTCAATAATAATATAGGTTCCTGATTGATAAATAGTATGTTGAATTGGGTTTTACGTAATTATGAATGCACTACAACTATATTTTAGCTGGTAATTCTGCTAAATATCAATGTCTACAGTTCCAATTTCCTTATTGAACGAAACTCGCAAGTGGACAATTGAACCCGGTGGCAACTGTACAGGAATGCAAGATCTTTGGAGCCTAGATGTGGTTGAGAGCAGGTGTAGTCCAATTACCAGCCAGCACCTTTGTCCTGCCCGGGCTAAATGAAGGTATTCAAGCAGGGGACAAAAGAGAGGCCCCGGTTTGAAGTGTGGTGGAGTGTGTGTGTGTGTGTGTGTGGAAGGATATCTATCTATCTATCTATCTATCTATATATCTCTCTCTCTCTATATATATATATATATATATATATACATATATATATATATATATAGCGAGAGAGAGAGAGCTGGGGGGGGGGAGGGGTTGTAAATGGTCGTAAGTATTATATATATATAGGGCATCCCGAAACACGTAGCACTGGTGACAAAGAGGCTCACAATTGGATGCTAAGAACAATATGGCAGCATGGAATAATCTGAAGTGCTGTATATAATTATTTGTCTTCCCAGGACGACTTTATTCTTCTAAAAGTAATCAAAACATTGCAGGATACAGGACTATCATGTTATTAATTATTTCTCGGATGTACTTCTTAACCCTTCTAGTAACAGCAACGTGTGCTAGATCTTATTCTAGCTATATTTAGACGATGTTATACAGCTTAGAAAGGATCTGTGGTAGTTAAAAGTGTTGGTTGAGATATATTGAAGCCTTATTACTGCTAGAGATCCTTCCTAAGCTGAATATGATCGTCTAATAGTTGCCAAAATATGATGAAGAGGACGTCACTGGTACTGTACGGGTTAAACTGAGTATAATTTATAAAAACACCTAGAAAAATAACAGGAAACTTGCTAATGAAGAAAACAAGTCCGTTGATGATGTTGGATAAACTGAAATGATCACACAATCTCTTCCTTAATACAAATTCAGTGTCAAATTTATGAGTTCACTATTTTATTATTCACATTGGTAAAAGGTTCAATTTGGCGAGATAGAAAACATGGGAGAGAGCTTCAAAGTGTAGTTAAAAGTTTGATTCTATTTAGATCGAATGTCATATATACCGGGTATGTAATTTCGCCTCTTTTGGTCCTGCACAATTCACACCTACAAAAACTATGAATTATGAAAATGGACCAAATACGCCGGTAAAAAAATAAAATAAAACATAATAAAATAATAATAATAATAATAATAAAATAATAATATACATACACATATTTAAAACTAAATACAATAAAATATAATAATTATTAAAAACTGTCCATTGATCTAACACATTAGCGGATAATGATAACTGTTCCTGATGAATTCAACTGACCGCAAAATATACAATATTATGAATTGACTTAAGGGGACATGGGCTGGTTTTCTGGACAACTTTCTCTGTAGCACTCCCCGTGCTACCGCCAGACGCTGCAGACGCTCTGTCAACGCTCTCACGATATCGATCATAATTTGAGTATTAACTACTCATCCTCTTCATTCTTGTGCATGAAAGGTGGTTAAGAGCACGTTTAACCATCCTGTAGCTTAGTAAGTAACACTGCACGATATTTCGCTGTGTATTGACTGAAAAACTTTGTGTTTATCACAAGACTCCTGCTCGGACAGGGCGCCACTAGCGCCATCTATTGTTTTGTTTTGCTTTGTAAACACACGCTCTCTTATTACTATTTTATATAAAATCGTACCCCCTAATTTTACCCATTACCTACTGTAGTAAGTATCAATTTAACTGCCTTGTATGTAAGTAAAGCTTTGCATATTAATTTGCTAATAACCAATATTGTTTACTAACTAACCGCCTACAGGGACTAACGCCGACACCATTTTGTAAACAAACCTTTTTTGGGGATTATACAATTTACATTCCCGCAAATTTTGTACCAAATTTAAGTGCATTCATTTATCTTTTCCCCCTAGATATATTCTTGACTTTTTCTCCTCATACTGATTTTACTTTAAGCTAAGGGTGGTATTTGTACAAACTAACCTAGCCTAACCCAGCCTGGCAAGCTTTTAACCTAACCCAAACCTAGCCTAGCCTATAGCCCAGCCAATCTGTTTTATTATTAACTCTTGTAGATATTGTATTTGGTATCCTACTGTAGCTATATATATCTGTAATTTTAGTTGTTGCTTGCTCCTTCTTCTAATACCCTTTGACTGATACACTTTTTTATCTAAAAAGAGTAGGCTACTGCTTTACTAGGCTTCAGTGACACCATGGTCATCTGTTGACACAGTATATTAACCCCTTGTGTGCAGTCACACTTTATTTTTATATAATCTCTATTTGGTGAATTGTATATTTAGTTACATATTCTGTTATACATATATTTGTTTAAGGTTAGGTTATCACACCTGGTAGCCTATTTCTGCGAATTTTTCAATTTTATTATATTCGGTTAGGCTATTCAACGCTGGTAGCCTATTATTGCGTATTTCAATTTAAAAAAAAACTTTTGGTTAGGCTATCGCCCCTGGAAGCCTAATTCTGCGTATCTCAACATTTTTGTTTTCGGTTAGGCTATCACCCCTGATATCCTATTTCTGGGCGTATTTCAGCATATTTGTTTTCGGTTGAAGTGATTGAAGTGTTTTTAAAGTGAGTGAAGTGTTGTAAAGTGAGTGAATTGTTTTTTAAGTGAGTGAAGTGATCTGCAGAAAGTGACTGTCACCATGCCTCGCGCTTGTGCGAACTGCGCCGGTAGGTTTGGTGAGTCCATGTTTGCTACTATCGATCTTCAAGTCTGCCGGCTCTGCCAGCAACGAGAGAATTTTACAGTGAAATTAGATGAAGCCTACAACAAGATCAACGTCCTCACCATGAATCTGGAATCACTCCAAGAGTTTGTAACACTCAACGTTGGAGTGCCACAAACTTCAATTGTCACAGCAACTCCAGCAGCCACCAACGCCCCAACGTCAACTGCCAACAATTCAACGCCTACAGTAGCCATTTCAGCTGATGTTTCCGATACTCAAGATACAAATAGCGACTCTCTTCCCCCTCAAGACAACTTCCGTGTCGTGAGGAACAACGTTTGCCCCAAGACCAGGAAACACATACCGATTACCGAGTGTCAAAACCGTTTCCAGATATTCGCAGACTCAGATGACGAAGAGGAAATAGAAGAAGTCCGGCTCGTGGGAGACTCGATGATACGTGGTCAGCTCACAGAGTTTTGCGCCAGGGCACCTAATACCATGAAGCGTTTTTGTATCCCTGGTGGTGGTGTGGATGACGTAGTTGCAGCAGTTGACGAAGTATCAAAGCTGGCCCCTGCAAATACAATGTACGTCATCCACGTTGGATCCAACGATATGCAGCGAACCCGGTCGGAAGATTTGCTTTTAAAGTACCAGCAGCTGATCAAGTCGTTTAAGGAGAAGTCATCAAGGATCATCGTCTCAGGAATCGTCCCCCGGCTCGGTGTAGAGAGCCGATTTTACAACATAGCCACCAGCACAAATCGTTGTCTAGCAAACCTCTGCAGGAAGGAGAACGTGGGATTCGTCGACACCTGGGACAATTTCTACTACGATGACTATTTGTTTTCGGATGATGGAGTTCGTCTGAACCAGGTGGGAGCAGCGCATTTTGGGCATCTTTTCAACGATGCGGTGAAGGATTTTCGGAGAAGAAATCGACTAGGCACAGGACAACCAGGAATGAGGACCGAAGACAGCGAGGACGGCAATCTACAAAGGAATTAAATACTAAGCCGTCAAGAACCGCGAATTTGGATAAAGCTCCACCAACACGACCCAAATTCAAAACCGTCAGGGATAACGACCGAGGACCGAGGACAGCCATGAATGTAAATGTAGATCCGACCAGAACCAAAAATTCGATGAAAGAACGATCTGCGAGTTCTAAAACCGCAACTTTAAAGGTTTTCTATGCAAACGCTCGTAGCATACGCAATAAATTTTCAGATTTAGAGGAACTAGTGTTTACAGAAAATTATGATGTGATTGGCATAACAGAATCTTGGCTCAATACACAAGATAGAGACTTTTTAGCAGAGTATTCACTTCCCGGTTATGTAATGTTTGAGAATAGCCGAATAAATAAAAATGGAGGTGGCGTTTATTTTATATCAAAAAGTCTTAACCCTACCCTCGTGTCAAAACCTCAAATTGTGAACGTCGACACATCTTTTGTGCTAATAAAGAATAATAAAGGTACAAAAATAATACGTGCGTTAATATACAGACCTCCAGCTCAATCAGTCCTAACTGACCGAGAAATTTACGAACAAATTGCAGATGTAAGTAACTCACACGATACCGTAATTTTTGGCGACTTTAATTTACCTGTGACCAAGTGGGGCGATACTCTTACTTCACACTCCGGACATGACTTGTATACGAACTTGCAAGAGAGTTCGCTTTATCAATTTGTTCGAATCCCGACCCGTGGTAATAACGTTCTTGACATTGTACTTGCAACAAAAGAAGAATTGATAGAGAATTTGAATGTTGGTGATGAATTCAGTAACAGCGACCATCGTACGATAACTTTCACTTTAAAGTTTACTAGTAACGAACCAAATAGTAGCATCGAAAAAGTCCCTAATTTCAAGAAAGCAAACTTCCATAAACTTAGAGCTATGTTTAAAGAAACTGACTGGAGCTTTTTAATTAACAATAACGACATAAATACATCTTGGAAGTTATTCGAAACCACGTACCTAAAAGCAGTGCAAGACTGCATACCATCGAAAATACGGCGTCCAGGCCATAATAATAAGCCCAAATGGTGGAATAAAGATATTTCAAACTGCCTGCTTGCTAAAAAATGTGCTAATGATAGATTAAAATCCTCACAAAATGACGAAGAACGGGTGAAATTTGTAGAGCTACGACGCAAAGCCAAAAAGTTAATTAAGCAAAGTAAAAAGACCTTAGAGTTACATATTGCGAATCAAAGTAAAACAAACCCGAAAGAATTCTATAGTTATATCAGAAAGAAAAAAGTAGTTACTTCAACTGTTTGACCGTTAGTCGATGAAAAAGGAGAATACACCAAAGACGAAGTACAAATGAGTAATGCCCCCCATACCTTCTTTTCATCAGTTTTTTCAACAGAAGACCCCAGTGATATCCCTACACCATCGCCGATTCAGATTGATAATTCAGATGTTCTAAGCAATCTCACCGTTACAGAGAGAGAAGTATTGAATTGTTTAGATAAACTCAAGGTAAATAAAACGCCAGGACCTGATACAATCTCGCCTAGAGTTCTAAAGGAAGCTAAGAATGAGCTCTCCAAACCACTGACTTACTATTCAATAAATCCTTGCAGTCTGGAACTATGCCTGATCAGTGGAAGCTAGCCAACGTAACACCGATATTCAAAAAAGGCAGCAAATCCCTACCCAGTAACTATCGTCCAATTAGCTTAACCTCAGTTGTATGTAAAATGCTAGAAACGGTCATACTAGACAGACTCGTAAATCACTTGTAGGAAAATAACATACTTAAAGATACTCAACCAAAACGGCTTTCGTAAAACACGTTTCCTTTTTAACAAACCTCTTAGACTTCTTCCACGAATATCCTCCAACCTCTACGATGAAAGAGTAAAGCTGTAGATTATTCTATACCTTGATTTTCAAAGGCCCTTTGACAAAGTTCCCCACAAACGTTTTACTGCTAAAACTAAAAAGCGCATGTACAAGACGGTGTGTTGAAATGGATAGAAAATTGGCCTCAAAACCTAAAGCAAAGGGTAGTTCTAAAAACGGTAAGGCATCTAAATTGACCAATGTAAGTAGCGGGGTACGCCCAGGGATCAGTACTAGGACCAATTCGCTTTCTAATTTACAAATCAACGACATAGATGAGGGTCTTCACCTGCACAATCTCAAAATTTGCTGCCCGTACAAAAATGTGCAAATAGCGTACTCCATCAAAAGAACCAGTTTACTATATGCAACCCAATCTAGATAAATTGTCATGTTTGGCCCAAATTTGGCAAATGAGTTTCTATGCGGATAAATGTCAAGTACTACATGTCGTATACCTAAATGAGAAAGCAAACTATTCGATTGAATGAGCACTCCGCTTAAGAATGTAAACATAGAAACTGATCTGGGATTAACAATATCGCAGCTAACCTAAAACCGAGTCAACCATGTTCAGAAGTTGTTAAGAAGGCAAACAAAATTAATTGGCTTTATATCTGTCCATTTGAGCATAAATCCAAAGAAGTTATCCTAACCCTTTACAATTCCTTATTCCGCCCTCTTCTGGAATAGCTGCGTTCAATCCTGGTGCCCTTATTACCAAAAAGTCATATAAACAAGCTAGAACGAGTTCAAACGTAGAGTTACCAAAATGAGACCTAGCCTAAAGAACAAACCATACGAAGCGCGTCTTAAGAGAATTAAATCTATTTCCTTTCAACCCAGCGCAGATTAAGAATGCGACTTAATTCAAGTGTTCAAAATCATCAAAGGGCATCGACAATATGACCTAGTAGTAAGTACTTCACTATCCGACCAAGTCTAATTACACGCGGGGAAACGGTTGCAAAATTATTGGTAAATCTTTTAACTCGCACGAATCTAAGAATTTCTTCTTTCAATCGAGTTGTCAACTTGTGGAATGGGCTTTCCCCGAGACGTTATAGACTGCAGCACCGTTGATTCATTTAAATTCCGCCTAGACAAATATCTCGCATCAAACCCCGCGACTGACTGCGTTTGTAAATGAACACTTTAAAATCCTCACCCTCAGTTACTAACCCATCTGTCCCCTCAACTAACTTCCTAGTCCTGCCACGTTAGTGGCAGGGCAGTAGTTCCTCCCTTGCAATGTTTTCCTTACCCACTCTACACCACTGTTTGGACACTTGATCCTCATTGTTTTGGAGGACAAGCAACCTATAAGGGTCACTAGATCTGTTGTTGCTTGATTTCCTTTGTACTCCTTTGTACTCCTTTGTACTCCTTTGTATGTTTATCCCCATAGTTAGTTTTCAGATGTTAAGATGTTTTGCCTGCCCCCATTGTTTTGTCGATTTTAAGACCCTTGTCGCCCCCACTTTTCCCTCGTCAATATTTAGACCTTTCCGTGGCTATTTTAGGTGTCGATTATTTTCTCTGGCGAGACGATAGTGAACCTGTAACTGTTGGAAGAACCGGCATTCGGCCGGTAAATTTTCTACCCGAAGAAATTTACAAATTACTCTATAAGGGGGAATGCTAATGGAATGTTTTTTTTTTTTTAATTTTATGGATTTCTAGGGAGGAAACTAGAAAAATAATGACTACAGTGCAAAACTCGCCGCAAAAAGTTAACCATCTCCCTATTAAGAGCCATTAAATGAATCCTCAAATATACTTACGTATATACATCCCATGGTAGAGCGAGTTTCTTTCTCCGGTACTTTGAGTAATATTGTACTTGCAGGAATTATGTTTACCGCCTCATCGTCTCTCTCTTTCTCTCATCCTCTCTATACATTTTTTTCTCTCATCTCTCCCACTCCTCCCTCTCTCGCCTCTCTTTCTGTCTATAACTTTTTTTCCCTCTCGATCCCTCTCAAACCCTCCCACCCTTGCCTTTATCTCTCGCTTATCCTTCTCTCCCTCCCCCCCTCTCGCACTACCTACACCTTCACTTTAATTCACTCTTACTCCTTTCGCTCTCTTTCTTCTCATGTTCCTCCTCTTTCTCTCATTTCTCTCTCTCTCGTCTCCTCTCTCTCTCTTCTCCCTCTCCTCTTCCTCTCTCTCCTCTCATCAATAGTTTTTGTAAAGTTTTTTTCACCACCCTCTCCCAACGCGATCAAACTTTCGCCTCCCAACTTTAAATAGATTCCAAAACCTATTTACTGAACTCCGGATCTAGCCATAATAAGCTGTACCCCCTCCCTATAAGCCCCAAAATTAACCATGTTTAATAACTAGACATATATTTATATATTGGTTTTAGCTGCCATTAGAATATTTTATATAGATTAGGAATAACCTTTGGGGACAAAATATATATATTTTATATCATCAATTAAGCCACTGACTCTCCTCGAATATTTATATATATATATAATAGACACATAATCCTCTGATATGCCCAGATGTAAATTACCAAATAACTAATATTGTAAACTGGAAGGGACAATGACGTCAGAGAAGCACTTGATAAAATGAGCTTGGTTGCAACTGGAAAGATTTGGTCTTCTTACAATCAAAACAGTATTTAAGGAGGGCTTTGTTTTAGGTTTCTCTATTTACGGAGGGCTGTGTTTAGTTTTCTCCCTAGACTTCTATCAAGCTTTAACAAGAAACACATAAATATATTAACTACAAAATAAAATAACACTCACAAGATCCTCCCTTGCGAGAACCAAATATTTACATTTTCCCTCCTACATTACAGACATGCTATCGCCTCCGCCAGGAAATATTTGATACCTAAATTGGCCACGAAGGGTCCTAATATTAACACAGAACTGGGGAAAAAGGTCTTAACATCGCCAAATAAATGGGGCCGAAAGTCTTATTATCTCATTACTCCTTACTACATGTAGTAATATCGTGAGGACATTCTTTCACATTGTTCTGGTTAAATATTCGCTCTAATAGTATTATGGATTTAAGGAAGGCTGTGCAGCCAATAGATAATTGAGATAATGTTTGGCCTTTTAATATCTAGAGCTACTCCACAAGGTAAATCAATAATGTTAACGTTAACCAACATTTTAAGAATCAGTGAAGCCAAAGGGGGTACTGGAGGAGTTTAAACAAGTTTTTATAATTTAGGTGTGGGTACTCAATCATAAAATTCTGGAAGTATCAGTAAAACTCATTAATCCTCTGCATTATTGATAATTAATTTTCACTTGCTTATAAATGTTCCTTTGTGCAGAATAAACAGTAAAAATAGCTCGACATTCATCATATTAATTTACTGTATCCATATTCCTAGGTTAAATAAGTTACATAGCTGCCCCCCCCTCCCCCCCCCCCCCAAAAAAAAAGCAGAGAAAGAAACAAAAATCTGTACCAGTAGGGTTAAGCAAATATTATCAGCCATCATAATAATAATCACAAGTCTTGATTCTAGTTGGGTAAAAAACATTAGGTTCAACTTCCATGTTATACCTGTATATAGTATACTCGTTTATTATCACTCACAATGTTGTTTATCTTCATTAGGTAAACTATATGGCTTTTATTAACTAACACACTCGGCCTCTGAGTAAGCAATAATCCACTGGCATATAGTTCGCATTACGTTCTAATAGGGCACCGCCATTTTTCACTGTTGCTACTTGCACTGTTTCGGCTGACCAAACGTGGATTTATTAAGATCTGTTAAAGGGGGGTCACCTGCTTGTTTTATCCTTCTCTTCTTTTCTCTCTTTCCTCGTGACTTTTAAAATCCATTTGGCCTCCCATTCAGCCAACTATTTTTAAGAACGTTTATCCCCATCCAGGTTGTCAATGTCTTTCTGGTGAGCGATAGCGAGCCAGCATTGTAAGGAGAAATCGAAAATGTACAAATTTAGCTTTCCTGTCAAAGTCAAAAATATATATATATATATACTGGCTCGCTAACCGCTCGCCCGGGAAATATTGACACCTTGGTGGGGGTAAACGGTTTTAAACACACCATAGGTTGAATGTGGGCCGAATGGATAAAAGCCAAAGAGAGAGGGAGAGAAAGATAAAACAGCGAGGTGTGCCTTCCCTTATAACTATTACTTTACTGGCTTCGCATACTTTACACTCCGTTGTGTTGATAATGTTCAATAGGTATAGTATTTTATCCATAGCTCAATTTATTTTTAATTTTCATGGATTCATATTGTCCTTTTTCTTTTACTCCACATTCGCCTATTTCATTATGGGGGGGATGAGTGCATTTATTTTCATTTATTTAGCTTTTCATTATCTATTTAGTGTCCTCCCTAGACCCACCATCAACCTTAACGACAACAACCCCCAAGACCTTCCTTCAACATAAATTTGTAAGTTTTTCGATATAAAAAACTGGCCCTCACCGAAGTCCAGTTTACTCTTAATTTACAGGCTCGTAGCTATTTGCTTGTCAGGAAAAAATCGACACCTAAATGGCACGAAAGGTCTTAAAATTGACAAAATAGTGGGTCGCAAAGTTCATAAAACGCCAAACTAAATGGGGTCCGATCATCCTAAAATCTGAAACTAATAGAACTAAATAATGAGGGAGAATGGGAGCCAATAAAAAACTAAACCATCCCCCTTTAAATCTATTTATTAAACCTATTCTTTACATTCATCATCTTGTCCACCAAGTGCACTTTTTCTCTTCACTAATTTACCATCCCGTCTATCTCCACCATCTATATCTTAATTTATTAAAGTGGTGACCGGGCGTATATAATTGCTCAATTATGTATAATTTAATATTTTGTTATAGTGTTCCTCCCTAGACCTCCATCAATCTTAAAAACAAAATACCCCTCCCGTTCGCGCTGCAGACCACGCTTGAATCCGTGACGAGCAAAGTTGTCAACCACCAATATGGTTCCCGATTATGCCCCATATTTTGACGGATGGCCATCCAGGCTATATGCATTTCACAGAGTGCAGATTCGTGCCATCAGGAAGGAAGAGTGTGTCAGGGTGATTGACAACTTTTGCTCGTCGGCTTCAAGTGTGTCCCTGCAGCGCAACGGTAGGTTATTTGGAACATATTCTCTAATGACTGTATCCTTTAGAGCTAGAGACCTCAAATGTTTAGTTAGTTTAATTGTTATAATATCAACTTCTAGAAAATGTATTCTTTTTTGGAGTTTCTTGTCTGAGTTAATTACATTATTATACTGTTAATGGGTTTGCAATCTATTTTGGAGACACCCTGTATATTGTTATATTTAGAGACATTTAATTGATGTAACACATATTTTATACCCAGGGACATTTTTATATACACAAAAGAAAACAATATAATTAATGTAAAACAAATATATAAAACAATAATAATAACCAGAAAGACAGAAATATGAAAGGGCAGCCCAAACTCAAACAAAGATAAGAGATATACAAAATACAGCCTAAGCAAAACTAATAATTATCATTTCCTTTTCCTGTATAGATCTGGTGGTATAATGAGCCCCCGAACGCTCCTCACCCAACTCCCTGTGCGGGACAAGTTCGGCCTTAAATTATTTAAATATTGAGTTATTATTTCGCTAAATGGCTTG
>CM064498.1:15671343-15700935 GCA_032716605.1 Paralithodes platypus | reverse complement strand
AAGAAAAAAATCAAACAAAAAGAGCGTTTCTCCACCTACCTAGCACCTGCGTCACGTAAGTGGAGTTTCGACACTCTGCTAGTGGCCACCGCCGGCAGCGCACCCGTCCTCTTTGTTGTGTGTGAAAATTGGTGGCAGCAGACTGTTCGAAGGGGCAGAGTGCTCCCCCTGCGAAGATGGGCTCGTTTGGCCACTATTTTGTAGTTTTTGACATCAAGGCCTCCTCTCTTCTCCTCGCCGCGGGAGGTTGTTGAAGAGAACGTGGTCCTCTATGTGATAATCAGGACCCTCACGCAGCGTGCCCATAGCACCAATCACCCCGAATGTTTCATCTTGGGGAAATCGCATTCCCAGCCGTCTCCTATCAGGATATGTAGATTCGGTACAACAACCCTCTGCGATTGTCTACGTGTATATTATTAAGTTTTTATCAAAACAATGTAACTTTTTACGAACGCCATTATTGAGCTTTTGTTGGGGATATTTGTTTGTTTTTCCTAGCATCAGATTAGGAAAACATAATTGAAGTTGCTTAGTGGATCTATATAAGGGACATGGATGCCTTTAGCTTTAATTAATCCGTGGGTCCTTGTACGCTCCATTAGTTTGGCTATTTATAAGACGTTTTGGCGAACTTAGTTAGGCGAATTTATACGCCGTTTTGCTCCATTCAGTGCTGTCGATCTTTTTCCGTGGATAGCAAAAACGAGCCTGTAGATAATAAAACATTTGGACTTTCATCCGGGAAATTTTTCTACTGAAAGATGTCAAAATGTTGCTATTAATTAAAGGAACATTCTTTTAGATGAAAGGGAGGTTTGGGGACATGGTTTATAGCTTGAACTCTGGGCGCTTTTGGTAGATACTCAGTAAACAGGATTTATTGTCGAAAAATTGCAAAAAAACGCATCAAATACAAGTAATTTTTTTTTTGTTTTAATAATAACAGCACAATGCCCGTTCCAAAACAGAAGAGTACAAAGGAAATCAAGCACCAACAGATCTTGCGGACCCCTCGGAGGTTACTTGCCCTCTTACTGGTAAGGTTACTGCCTGTTTGTTTAATATTAACGCACTCACAACAGGTTCTTCAGAGAGGATATGATAAAGTGTGAAATTCAATTAGGTTAGTAAAAATAAACAATACTAGTAACTAAGGACATAATTTATTAATATAACAAATGCAGTCATCCGTTGGGTTTTCGGGCAAGTTACTTGTCTAGGGTGAACTTTAAAAAAGATGTCAACGGTGCCATTTTGCAGTTTATAGCATATCGGGGAAGGCCCATTCCACAGATTGGACAACGAGATTAAAGAAGAAGTTCTTTAGAATTCGTGCGAGGAGGATTAATTTACCAATGATTTTGTTACCCCTTGTCTCTTGTGGGTGTAAATTTGACTGGTCGAATTGTAAAGTAACTTACTGCAGTTCAAATGGTCGATGCCTTTGATAGTCTCGAAAACTTGAATTATGTCACCTAATCTCCACTGTGTTAGGGAGAACAAAAGAATTCAATTACTCAAGTCGTCCTCATGTGTGTTTGCTCCTCGAACACGGTATCATTTTTGGTACCCCTCTACGTTGAACTCCGCTCCAGTTTATCTATCTATTTTTGGTAGTAGAGGCACCAGAACTGAACGAAATATTCCAGAAGTGGACGGACTAACAAATTGTAAAGTAGTGAGGAATTACATCTTTGGGATTTAATGCTAAAAAATATATGCCTAAGTATTGAATTAGTACCCCATCCAGTTGTTTTCGAAAAATAAAAAATTTGCTCTTGCTGGCCACGTTTGAGATATAATATGTTAAAAAAAGTGAATCGGCAGGTGCAAACCACGAAAAATAACTGTACAAATTAACAATCGAATACCATAAAGCATGATATTCTAAAGTGGTAGGCTACTGTTAGTGAATTGTGTGACCACGTAACAATGATGAAGAATGTTGATGCTATAATCGCCAGCCAATCATGTCCTCATCCATTTTTGAGGAATCATTTTTAGGGGGAGATGGGATCGTTGTTTGTCTGGCGTTTCCCCTCTCCCCTCATGGCTTAGACCAGTTTAGGTTTTCCCGATTTTACATAGTTTGGGGGCGATTTTATGACCTTTCGCCCTTTTGTCTTTGTCAAAATTTTAGACTTCCGTGTCTTTTTTTAGGTGTCCGATTTTTTTTCTCCCTTTTCCTGGCGGAGCGATAGCAAGCCTTGTTATTTATAATTTATAAATTTATCTCTTTAAGGGGGGTTTTGGGGTTTTATATTAAAATTTGATGGAGGTCTAGGAAGACAAACTAGAACAAATAATATATACATTATAAAAAATCAACCAAAAAGTGAACAATCACGAGCTTAACAGTATAGTCAGTATGGTAATAACTACACTTAATAACCAACAAACAGACAGCATCAAGAATTCCCCCTATAGATGTGTTGTGGCTGCTACTAGGGTTCGACCCCCGTGTTAATCATATCAGGAACTAGTGGGACGGATTTTATCATCCTTTCCTCTCCATTGGTCTATTCGTTCACGAACACTTGTTCACCCACACCACTTCAGAGTAAATTTGGGCTGGAGGCAATCTACAACAATAATATTTTTTATAACCATAGCTTAACGGTTATCTAACCTGACCTGTAGATATAATACTATCCTATCGTTTTTCAAAAACAAAACATTACCTAATCTCTTCTAACTGTAAGTGAACTTAATCTACCCTGATCGACCTTGATCCTTAATCCTTACCCTGAATCCGACCTTATCCTTAATCTAACACCATATATAATAACCTTGCTAACCTTACCAGCTTGTAGCCTGCCCTGACTACTTTGAAGCGATATCACACGAGAGCTTTTTTGGTCAACAGTTCGATGATCAACATTTTCGTGGCAACAATTTCTGGAATTTTGTGCAACTGGCATCGGAAACTAGACTGGTGATAGATACAATTTAGGGATACCGAAATATTTTACATTTGTTGACCCTCATAGAAGCTTGGCCAGAACCAGTGGTGTGATAAATGTTGAGGGGAAAACAGTGCTCGTGTGATATCCGGATTTAGTCTAACTTATCCAAACTTGGCCTAGGCAGGTGTCTAAGGTGTGGACAAACATCACGAGGCGAAAGGTTGTGACAGGTAAAAATGACTATAGTAACCTTGAGTTTGGAAGCTGGCGAGGTATTGGGCTTATTGGGGGTCACCAGGCTTTTTTTTTTTTTTATCCTCCCCTTTTCTTCTCTATCCTGGCTTGTAATTCCATTCGGCACCCATTCAGCCCAACTGTTTTTAAGACGGTATATTCATCCCCATACCAGGTGTTGTCGATTTCTTCCTGGCGAGCGATAGCGAGCCAGCTTTGTATGGAGAAATCCGGCTTCTCCGGAGGCATTTTTCTATCGAAAAATGAACAAATTTAGCTTTTTGTCATAACAAAAAGAGTATACAGGTATTTCAATGCAACTTGTAACAGAAAAAGCATGTTGCTATTTACATTAACAAAGGCATATCAGGGTCAGTTCAAACGAGATTCCACCTAACTGCTTTGTGGAGAGGGGGAAATTGAAAGGCAATTTACTTCGCTCTAAATAAAAATTTATCCAATGTTTGCAAGTTAATTAAGTTACCAAAGGGTTAATTTCGTACTGTGCTGTATGAAGTTGCGGAGGTTTGGTGATTAGTGTCCTGTGTGGCTGATGATAATTTGGGTCATTACTCTTGGTAATGGGTCCATTGGTCTTTCAGGTTATTGGGAAGGTTGGGAGGGAAATTCAATAGTTTGTAATAGGGGTTATGTGCAGAAAGTGCGTTTGCGTGGATAATGTAGTTGTTTACATTTGCAACCTAAAACACAAAACAAAAAAACTGATTTATTTGTGCTAAGTGTGAACCATATTGGCATTGTCTATAGAAAGTCTGTAGATTTACTAAATATTCAAAAAGAAACGAATCGGATGAAAAACGGTGAAAGGTTGCATTGAATTTCCATATGTATCAATGAAAGTGCATAGGAGTGTTATCAATGATAGCCAGAGTAAAGATACAATCATAGCTAGCGTACACAATAGGTTAAGGGGAGGTACAGTATTTGTATATTTCTGGCCCCTTCTTTCTCATGTTTTGCCCCAATATTGTTTATATATATAGATATTCGCTTCATTAGTTAGGCAATTGTATGGCCTTTCGCGCCAGTTAGGTGTCGATTTCTTTCTTGGCGAGCGATAGCGAGCATGTATTTTAGGAGGAACCGGATTTGTACGGGACATTATTTGTCTACCGAAAAAACTAGAAATTTATCTCGAATAGCGGTCTTGGGGGTGTTTTTGTTAAGCTTAATAGAGGTCTAGGGGAAAACAAAATCCTTCGTAAACATGCCATGTATCGTACCTCATATGTTGTTTTTTCGGTATTAGGGTTTATTTACGATGGAAAACATTTTGCCGCGACGAAAACTGATGCAATTTGGGATCCTTCCGTTGATAAAACAGCAATTTTTCAAGACAGGGAGTCATTTCCGCAATCACGTTCTATTTCTGGCCAAACCACTCACCCCACACCAATTTTATCCATACGAGAGAGAGAGAGAGAGAGAGAGAGAGAGAGAGAGAGAGAGAAAAAAAAAAGAGAGAAAATACAAATACAAAATGACACTGGATAATGAGGACAAACGTGTGAAAGAAAACATGTCCAATAACAACAATAAATATACAAAAATAACACAAACTAAAAATATAAATAATTGAATATAATGTTAAATAATATACGTAGTTTGTAATGAAAATAGTATTTGTTGCATAGTTTTATTTCGTATAGTGTGATTTCTTTCCCGGATATAACAAAAACTGGTTTGTCAACATGCGTCTCAAAAACTAGAGATACCGACACACTGAAGTCACAAAATGCTAAGTTGAAGAAATTGTATCCACGAACACTGTAAAGCATAAATCCTAGCCCAGTGTGAACCTTTGCGCAGGAAAATGAAGCTTCCAAATGTAAATACTGAACGAACAATTACTGAGATTTAATTGAGATCGGGATAACTTCAAAAACATAACATCACAATGTAAGTTCTAAAGTGTACAGAGTATAGTATTATATTTGTTTAACATGCACTTGTTAACAGATATTCACCGATTATTGTTCATTTGCGTGTACTTTATATAATCTAATTAATTAATTTCACTCCCAACACCAAACGCCTCCCAATGAAATTAATGAAAATATGTGGTCCTTCCGGGATTCGAACCTGAGATACCACATACAGATTTTAGGCACTCTAACCATTACACCACCAAAACATAACTGCGATTGATATCCATTTATCGAATACTGGATACTAATTTATCTAATCATGCACTCAGACCCAACTGCACACTGAATAGCGTAATACAGATGAACACTGGTCATCTAAGCTCAATAATTATGCTAGTTACGTTTTAAATGTTATGTTCGATATATGAAAACAAAAATAAATCAGAAATAGTAATTCGTACAGTTTTATTGGAAAGTATAAATATGAACACATCTATCCCCAGGTTACTATTACAATGCATCAATGAGGGTTTTTTTCTGATCAGTGTGTACGTCAATAATACGCTTCACAAAAATAATTGGAAAACTTTCTTTCTTTCTCTCTCTCTCCCTCCTCTCTCTCTCCGTGATCCATCTGCCTCTTCACTGTAAATCCGCATCTCTCTTTCACTGTCAGCTGTCGTATCCCCTTTTCCCTTTCTTTCTCATTTAGGCTCGCTGCTTGTTTGCCTGTCTGGTTGTCTGCCTTTGTGTATGTCTGTCTTTTTTCTCAGTTGGTCGGCCTGTCTTTTTCTTTCATTGTGTCTGTTTTACGGTTCGTTGTTCTATATTTTTGGATGTCTATTTTTCCTGATTCACTGTTTTGTGTATATGTATGTTTTTTTGTCTGATTGTTTGCATGTTTGTCTGGCTGTCTGTACTGGGAAGGTCAGAACATTTCTGCGCAATTATCCTATTGGTGCGCAGAATCTATCAATAATATTCGCACAATAAAATAATTAGTTTGGTTAGTTTAGTATATACAGTGTCTAAATGTACGACCCATTTCACTTTGACACTAGATATATTATAATGTTTTTTACCCATTAGTATGGTAATAGTTTAACGTTTTTCTGTAATAATTGGAACACAGAATAATTAGTACGATTGGATTACTGTACCCTAAATGCATGTTTGTCTATATTCGCTATCTTACTAAGTGCAAACATGTAGAATTGTATCGCTATTATTAATTTGTTCTAAGTAAATGTTAGTAAGTATCAATCTTAGCGTAAATACAAATAGATTAATACAAAGAACAAAGAACTGGGAGCAGCAACAGAAAAACCCAGGCGAGGTATCTCGTTTAAATGCAGGATAAGGAGCATCTAAATGACTCGTTTAATGGGAATGAATTGTTTGATAGTACTATATAAATTAGCTATCATATAATTATATCCATGTATTTTACGGACAAACAATTTCATATGAATGATAACGCGTGGAGGCCTCACAACAGTTGATGTGTGAACGGCTTCCCAATACCAAGTGTAAAATGTTTATGAAATTAAATATTATCCATTAAATTATAGATTCAACTAAATGTCATAGATTGTAAATAATTGTATGAATACACACACACACACACACACACACACACACACACACACACAAACACACACACACATTAATATATATACATTATATGTATACTGTAAATCGTTGTTCATCTATTTATTAATTTATTTATATATATTCATGTAAATATATACATACAGTATGTATATATATTTATATGCAGAGAGAGAGAGAGAGAGAGAGAGAGAGAGAGAGAGAGAGAGAGAGAGAGAGAGAGAGAGAGAGAGAGAGAGAGAGAGAGAGAGAGAGAGGAGAGAGAGAGAGAGAGAGAGAGAGAGAGAGAGAGAGAGAGAGAGAGAGAGAGAGAGAGAGAGAGAGAGAGAGAGAGAGAGAGAGAGAGAATCGTCTGAGAGACAGAGAATATCGTCTGAGGTCAAGCCATTAGCGAATAATAACTCAATATTTAAATAATTTAAGGCCGAACTTGTCCCGCACAGGGAGTTGGGTGAGGAGCGGTGGGGGGCTCATTATACCACCAGATCTATACAGGAAAAGGAATATGATAATTATTAGTTTTGCTTAGGCTGTATTTTGTATATCTCTTATCTTGTTTGAGGCTGCCCTTTCCTATTTCTGTATTTCTTGTTATTATTATTGTTTTATATATTTGTTTTACATTAATTATATTGTTTTCTTTTTGTGTATATAAAATGTCCCTTGGTATAATATATGTGTAATCATTAAATGTCTCTAAATATAACAATATACAGGGTGTCTCAAAATAGATGCAACCCATTAACATTATAATAATGTATTACTCAGACAAGAAACTCCAAAAAAGAATACATTTTCTAGAAGTTGATATTATAACAATTAAATAACTAAACATTTGAGGTCTCTAGCTCAAAGGATACATCATTAGAGCATATGTTCCAAATAACTACCGTTGCGCTGCAGACACACTTGAAGCCGACGAGCAAAGTTGTCAATCACCCTGACACACTCTTCCTTCCTGATGGCACGAATCTGCACTCTGTGAAATGCATATAGCCTGGATGGCCATCTCAAAATATGGCATAATCGGACCATATTGGTGGTTGACAACTTTGCTCGTCGGCTTCAAGCGTGTCTGCAGCGCAACGGAGGGGTATTTGTTTTTAAGATTGATGGAGGTCTAGGGAGGAAACTATAACAAAATATTAAATATACATAATTGAGCAATTATATACGCCCGTCCCCACTTTAATAAATTAGATATAGATGGTGGAGATAGACGGGCTGGTAATTAGTGAAGAGAAAAGTGCACTTGGTGGAAAGAGATGAAATGTAATGAATAGGTTTAATTAATAGATTTAAAGGGGGATGGTTGTTTTTTATGGCTCCCATTCTCCCTCATATTTAGTTCTATTAGTTTTCAGATTTTAGGATGATCGGCCCATTAGTTTGGCGTTTTTATGACTTTTCGACCCATTATTTTGTCAATATTAAGACCTTTCGTGCCATTTAGGTGTCGATTTTTTCCTGGCAAGCAATAGCGAGCCTGTAATTTAAGAGTAACTGGCCTTCGGTGAGGCCATTTTTCTATCGAAAAATTTACACATTTATGTTGAAGGAAGGTCTTGGGGGTTGTTGTCTTAAGGTTGATGGTGGTCTAGGGAGGAAACTAAATAGATAATGAAAAGCTAAATAAATGAGCAAATAAATGCACTCATCCCCCCCATAATGAATAGGCGAATGTGGAGTAAAAAGAAAAGACAATATAATCCATGAAATTAAAAATAAATTAGCTATGGATAAAATACTATACCCTATTGAACATTATCAACACAACGGATGTAAAGTATGGAAGCCAGTACATAATAGTTATAAGGGAGCCCACCTCGCTGTTTTATCTTTCTCTCCCTCTCTCTTTGGCTTTTATCCATTCGGCCCCATTCAACCTACTGTTTTAAAACGTTTACCCCCATCCAGGTGTCAATATTTTCCTGGCGAGCGGTAGCGAGCCAGTATATATATATATATATTTTTGATTTGACAGAAAGCTAAATTTGTACATTTTTCGATTTCTCCTTACAATGCTGGCTCGCTATCGCTCACCAGAAAGAAATTGACACCTGGATGGGTATAAACGTCTTAAAACAGTTGGCTGAATGGGGCCAAATGGATAAAAGTCAGAGAAAGAGAGAAAAGAAGAGAAGGATAAAACAAGCAGGTGACCCCCCTTTAACAGATCTTAATAAATCCACTTTGTCAGCCGAAACAGTGCAAGTAGCAAAGTGAAAAATGGCGTTCCCTATTAGAACGTAATGCGAACATATGCAGTGGTATTATTGCTTATCAAAGACTGAGTGTGTTAGTTATAAAGCCATATAGTTTACCTAATGAAGATAAACAACATTGTGAATATAAACGAGTATACTATATACAGTATACATGAGTTGAACCTAATGTTTTTACCCAACTAGAATCAAGACTTGTGATTATTATTTATGATGCTGATAAATTTGCTTAACCCTATTGGTACGATTTTTGTTTCTTTTCTTCTTTTTTTTTTGGGGGGGGGAGCAGCTATTTAACTTATTTTAACCTAGGAATATGTATACAGTAAATATATATATGATGAATGTCGAGCTATTTACTGTTTATTCTTCACAAAGGAACATTTATAAGCAAGTGAAATTAATTATCAATAATGCAGAGATAATAGTTTTACTGATACTTCCAGAATTTTATTTGAGTACCCACACCTAAAATAACTTGTTTATCTCCTCCAGTACCTTGGCTTCACTGCTTAAAATGTTGGTTAACGTTACACATATTTATTTACCTTGTGGAGTAGCTCTAGATATTAAAAGGCCAAACATTATCTCAATTATCTATTTGGCTCCTTAAATCCATAATACTATAGAGCGATATTTACCAGAACAATGTGAAAGAATGCCTCACGATATACTAAATGTAGTAAGGAATAATGAGATAATAAGACTTTCGCCCCATTTATTTGGCGATGTTAAGACCTTTTTCCCCATTTCTTTGTTAATATTAGGACCCTTCGTGCCATTTAGGTATCAAATATTTCCTGGCGAGCGATAGCATGTCTGTAATTTAGGAGGAAAATGTACATATTTGTCTCGCAAGGGGATCTTGGGAGTGTTATTTTATTTTGTATTTATATATTTATGTGTTCTTGTTAAGCTTGATAGAAGTCTAGGGAGAAACTAAAACAAAGCCCTCCTTAAATACGTTTTGATTTAAGAAGACCAAATCTTTCCAGTTGCAACCAAGCTCATTTTATCAAGTGCTTCTCTGACGTCATTGTCCCTTCCAGTTTACAATTATTATTATTTTGTTAATTTACATCTGGATATCAGAGGATTATTCTATTATATATATATAAATATTTCGAGAGAGTCAGTGGCTTAATTGAGATATAAATATATATATTTTTTCCCCACAGGTTATTCCTAATCTATATAAAATATTCTAATGGCAGCTAAACCAATATATAAATATATGTCATATTATTAAAATGGTTAATTTTGGGGCTTATAGGGAGGGGTAAGCTATTATTGGCTAGATCCGGAGTTCAGTAAATAGGTTTTGAATTATTTAAAGTTGGAGGCGAAAGTTTGATCGCGTGGGAGAGGGTGGTGAAAAAAACTTTACAAACACTATTGATGAGAGAGAGAGAGAGAGAGAGAGAGAGAGAGAGAGAGAGAGAGAGAGAGAGAGAAAGAGAGCGAAAGAGTAAGAGTGAATTAAAGTGAGTGAGAGTGCGAGAGGGGGGAGGGAGAGAAGGATAAGCGAGAGATACAAGGCAAGGGTGAGAGGGATCGAGAGAAAAGTATAGACAGAAAGAGAGAGAGAGAGAGAGAGAGAGAAAAAAAGTATAGAGAGAGAGAGAAAGAGAGAGAGAGAGTAAACATAATTCCGCAAGTACAAATTACTCAAAGTACCTGGAAAGAACTCGCTCTACCATGGGATTATTACTTAATTATATTTGAGATTCATTTAATGGCTTAAAGGGAGATGGTTAACTTTTTGGGCGAGTTTTGCATGTATTCATTATTTTTCTAGTTTCCTCCCTAGACCTCCATCAAATTAAAAAAAAAAAAACATCCATTAGATCCCCCTTATAGATTAATTTGTAAATTTTTCGGTAGAAAAATTTACCGGCCGAATGCCGGTTCTTCCAACATTACAGGTTCACTATCGTTCGCCAGAGAAAAAATCGACACCTAAATAGCACGAAAGGTCTAAATATTGACGAGAAAATGGGGCGAAAGGTCTTAAAATCGACAAACTAATGGGGCAAACATCTTAACATCTGAAAACTAATGGGGCTAAACATACAAAGGAGTACAAAGGAGTACAAAGGAGTACAAAGGAAATCAAGCAACAACAGATCTAGTGACCCTTCTAGGTTGCTTGTCCTCCAAAACACTGAGGATCAAGTGTCCAAACAGTGGTTTAGAGTGGGTAAGGGAACATTGGAAAGGGAACTACTGCCCTGCCACTAACGTGGCAGGACTAGGAAGTTAGTAGGGGACAGAGGGGTTAGTAACTGAGGGGAGGATAAAGTTATTCATTTACAAACGCAGTCAGTCGCGGGTTTGATGCGAGATATTTGTCTAGGCGGAATTTAAATGAATCAACGGTGCTGCAGTCTATAACTCCTCGGGGAAGCCCATTCCACAAGTTGACAACTCGATTGAAGAAGAAATTCTTAGATTCGTGCGAGTTAAAAGATTTACCAATAATTTTGCAACCGTTTCCCCGCGTGTAATTAGATTGGTCGATAGTGAAGTACTTACTACAGTTCATATTGTCGATGCCTTTGATGATTTTGAACACTTGAATTAAGTCGCCTCTTAATCTGCGCTGGGTTAAAGGAAATAGATTTAATTCTCTAAGACGCTCTTCGTATGGTTTGTTCTTTAGGCTAGGTATCATTTTGGTAACTCTACGTTGAACTCGTTCTAGCTTGTTTATATCTTTTTGGTAATAAGGGCACCAGGATTGAACGCAGTATTCCAGAAGAGGGCGGACTAAGGAATTGTAAAGGGTTAGGATAACTTCTTTGGATTTATGCTCAAATGACCTGCCTATAAAGCCAATTATTTTGTTTGCCTTCTTAACAACTTCTGAACATTGTTGACTCGGTTTTAGGTTACTCGATATTGTTACTCCCAGATCAGTTTCTCTGTTTACATTCTTAAGCGGAGTGCCATTCATCGAATAGTTTGCTTTCTCATTTAGGTATCCGACATGTAGTACTTTACATTTATCCGCATTGAAACTCATTTGCCAAATTTGGGCCCAACATGACAATTTATCTAGATTGTGTTGCATATCGTCAACTTGTTCTTTTGAGAGTACGCTATTTGCAATTTTTGTATCGTCAGCAAATTTTGAGATTGTGCAGGTGAGACCCTCATCTATGTCGTTGATGTAAATTAGAAAGAGAATTGGTCCTAGTACTGATCCCTGGGGTACCCCGCTACTTACATTGGTCCATTTAGATGCCTTACCGTTTATGACTACCCTTTGCTTTCTGTTTCTGAGCCAATTTTCTATCCATTTCAACACACCGTCTTGTATTCCATGCGCTTTTAGTTTTAGCAGTAAACGTTTGTGGGGAACTTTGTCAAAGGCCTTTTGAAAATCAAGGTATATAATATCTACAGCTTTACTCTCATCGTAGAGGTTGAGGATATCGTGGAAGAAGTCTAAGAGGTTTGTTAAACAGGAACGTTTTTTACGAAAGCCGTGTTGAGTATCTTTAAGTATGTTATTTTCCTCCAAGTGATTTACGAGTCTGTCTCGTATGACCGTTTCTAGCATTTTACATACAACTGAGGTTAAGCTAATTGGACGATAGTTACTGGGTAGGGATTTGCTGCCTTTTTTGAATATCGGTGTTACGTTGGCTAGCTTCCACTGATCAGGCATAGTTCCAGACTGCAAGGATTTATTGAATAGTAATGTCAGTGGTTTGGAGAGCTCATTCTTAGCTTCCTTTAGAACTCTAGGCGAGATTGTATCAGGTCCTGGCGTTTTATTTACCTTGAGTTTATCTAAACAATTCAATACTTCTCTCTCTGTAACGGTGATATTGCTTAGAACATCTGAATTATCAATCTGAATCGGCGATGGTGTAGGGATATCACTGAGGTCTTCTGTTGTAAAAACTGATGCAAAGAAGGTATTGAGGGCATTACTCATTTGTACTTCGTCTTTGGTGTATTCTCCTTTTTCATCGACTAACGGTCCAACAGTTGAAGTAACTACTTTTTTCTTTCTGATATAACTATAGAATTCTTTCGGGTTTGTTTTACTTTGATTCGCAATATGTAACTCTAAGGTCTTTTTACTTTGCTTAATTAACTTTTTGGCTTTGCGTCGTAGCTCTACAAATTTCACCCGTTCTTCGTCATTTTGTGAGGATTTTAATCTATCATTAGCACATTTTTTAGCAAGCAGGCAGTTTGAAATATCTTTATTCCACCATTTGGGCTTATTATTATGGCCTGGACGCCGTATTTTCGATGGTATGCAGTCTTGCACTGCTTTTAGGTAAGTGGTTTCGAATAACTTCCAAGATGTATTTATGTCGTTATTGTTAATTAAAAAGCTCCAGTCAGTTTCTTTAAACATAGCTCTAAGTTTATGGAAGTTTGCTTTCTTGAAATTAGGGACTTTTTCGATGCTACTATTTGGTTCGTTACTAGTAAACTTTAAAGTGAAAGTTATCGTACGATGGTCGCTGTTACTGAATTCATCACCAACATTCAAATTCTCTATCAATTCTTCTTTTGTTGCAAGTACAATGTCAAGAACGTTATTACCACGGGTCGGCATTCGAACAAATTGATAAAGCGAACTCTCTTGCAAGTTCGTATACAAGTCATGTCCGGAGTGTGAAGTAAGAGTATCGCCCCACTTGGTCACAGGTAAATTAAAGTCGCCAAAAATTACGGTATCTTGTGAGTTACTTACATCTGCTATTTGTTCGTAAATTTCTCGGTCAGTTTGCACTGATTGAGCTGGAGGTCTGTATATTAACGCAAGTATTATTTTTGTACCTTTATTATTCTTTATTAGCACAAAAGATGTGTCGACGTTCACAATTTGAGGTTTTGACACGAGGGTCGGGTTAAGACTTTCTTTGATATAAAATAAAACGCCACCTCCATTTTTATTTATTCGGCTATTCTCAAACATTACATAACCGGGAAGTGAATACTCTGCTTAAAAGTCTCTATCTTGTGTATTGAGCCAAGATTCTGTTATGCCAATCACATCATAATTTTCTGTAAACACTAGTTCCTCTAAATCTGAAAATTTATTGCGTATGCTACGAGCGTTTGCATAGAAAACCTTTAAAGTTGCGGTTTTAGAACTCGCAGATCGTTCTTTCATCGAATTTTTGGTTCTGGTCGGATCTACATTTACATTCATGGCTGTCCTCGGTCCTCGGTCGTTATCCCTGACGGTTTTGAATTTGGGTCGTGTTGGTGGAGCTTTATCCAAATTCGCGGTTCTTGACGGATTAGTATTTAATTCCTTTGTAGATTGCCGTCCTCGCTGTCTTCGGTCCTCCTTCCTGGTTGTCCTGTGCTGAGTCGATTTCTTCTCCGAAAATCCTTCACCGCATCGTTGAGAAGATGCCCAAAATGCGCTGCTCCCACCTGGTTCAGATGAACTCCATCATCCGAAAACAAATAGTCATCGTAGTAGAAATTGTCCCAGGTGTCGACGAATCCCACGTTCTCCTTCCTGCAGAGGTTTGCTAGACAACGATTTGTGCTGGTGGCTATGTTGTAAAATCGGCTCTCTACACCGAGCCGGGGGACGATTCCTGAGACGATGATCCTTGATGACTTCTCCTTAAACGACTTGATCAGCTGCTGGTACTTTAAAAGCAAATCTTCCGACCGGGTTCGCTGTATATCGTTGGATCCAACGTGGATGACGTACATTGTATTTGCAGGGGCCAGCTTTGATACTTCGTCAACTGCTGCAACTACGTCATCCACACCACCACCAGGGATACAAAAACGCTTCCTGGTCTTAGGTGCCCTGGCGCAAAACTCTGTGAGCTGACCACGTATCATCGAGTCTCCCACGAGCCGGACTTCTTCTATTTCCTCTTCGTCATCTGAGTCTGCGAATATCTGGAAACGGTTTTGGCACTCGGTAATCGGTATGTGTTTCCTGGTCTTGGGGCAAACGTTGTTCCTCACGACACGGAAGTTGTCTTGAGGGGGAAGAGAGTCGCTATTTGTATCTTGAGTATCGGAAACATCAGCTGAAATGGCTACTGTAGGCGTTGAATTGTTGGCAGTTGACGTTGGGGCGTTGGTGGCTGCTGGAGTTGCGGTGACAATTGAAGTTTGTGGCACTCCAACGTTGAGTGTTACAAACTCTTGGAGTGATTCCAGCTTCATGGTGAGGACGTTGATCTTGTTGTAGGCTTCATCTAATTTCACTGTAAAATTCTCTCGTTGCTGGCAGAGCCGGCAGACTTGAAGATCGATAGTAGCAAACATGGACTCACCAAACCTACCGGCGCAGTTCGCACAAGCGCGAGGCATGGTGACAGTCACTTTCTTCAGATCACTTCACTCACTTAAAAAACAATTCACTCACTTTACAACACTTCACTCACTTTAAAAACACTTCAATCACTTCAACCGAAAACAAATATGCTGAAATACGCAGAAATAGGATATCAGGGGTGATAGCCTAACCGAAAACAAAAATGTTGAGATACGCAGAATTAGGCTTCCAGGGGCGATAGCCTAACCAAAAGTTTTTTTTTAAATTGAAATACGCAATAATAGGCTACCAGCGTTGAATAGCCTAACCGAATATAATAAAATTGAAATTCGCAGAAATAGGCTACCAGGTGTGATAACCTAACCTTAAACAAATATATGTATAACAGAATATGTAACTAAATATACAATTCACCAAATAGAGATTATATAAAAATAAAGTGTGACTGCACACAAGGGGTTAATATACTGTGTCAACAGATGACCCTGGTGTCACTGAAGCCTAGTAAAGCAGTAGCCTACTCTTTTTAGATAAAAAAGTGTATCAGTCAAAGGTTATTACAAGATCGTGCAAGCAACAACTAAAATTACAGATATATATAGCTACAGTAGGATACCAAATACAATATCTACAAGAGTTAATAATAAAACAGATTGGCTGGCTATAGGCTAGGCTAGGTTTGGGTTAGGTTAAAAGCTTGGCAGGTTGGGTTAGGCTAGGTTAGTTTGTACAAATACCACCCTTAGCTTAAAGTAAAATCAGTCTGAGAAGAAAGTCAAGCATATATCTAGGGGGAAAAGATAATGAATGCACTTAAATTTGGTACAAAATTTGCTGGAATTTAATATGTATAATCCCCAAAAAGGTTTGTTTACAAAATGGTGTCGGCGTTAGTCCCTGTAGGCGGTTAGTTAGTAAACAATATTGTTTATTAGCAAATTAATATGCAAAGCTTTACTTACATACAAGGCAGTTAAATTGATACTTACTACAGTAGGTAATGGGTAAAATTAGGGGCTACGATTTTATATAAAATAGTAATACAAGAGCGTTTGTTTACAAAGCAAAACAAAACAATAGATGGCGCTAGTGGCGCCCTGTCCGAGCAGGAGTCTTGTGATAAACACAAAGTTTTTCAGTCAATACACAGCGAAATATCGTGCAGTGTTACTTACTAAGCTACAGGATGGTTAAACGTGCTCTTAACCACCTTTCATGCACAAGAATGAAGAGGATGAGTAGTTAATACTCAAATTATGATCGATATCGTGAGAGCGTTGACAGAGCGTCTGCAGCGTCTGGCGGTAGCACGGGGAGTGCTACAGAGAAAGTTGTCCAGAAAACCAGCCCATGTCCCCTTAAGTCAATTCATAATATTGTATATTTTGCGGTCAGTTGAGTTTCATTTTCCAGGAACATTTATCATTAATATCCGCTAATTGTGTTAGATCAATGGACAGATGTTTTAATAATTATTATATTTTATTGTATTTAGTTTTAAATATGTGTATGTATTTATTTATTATTATTATTATTATTATTATTATTATTATTATTGTTTTATTTATTTTTTTACCGGCGTATTTGGTCCATTTTCATAATTCATAGTTTTTGTAGGTGTGAATTGTGCAGGACCAAAAGAGGCGAAATTACATACCGGTATATATGACATTCGATCTAAATAGAATCAAACTTTTAACTACACTTTGAAGCTCTCTCCCATGTTTTCTATCTCGCCAAATTGAACCTTTTACCAATGTGAATAATAAAATAGTGAACTCATAAATTTGACACTGAATTTGTATTAAGGAAGAGATTGTGTGATCATTTCAGTTTATCCAACATCATCAACGGACTTGTTTTCTTCATTAGCAAGTTTCCTGTTATTTTTCTAGGTGTTTTTATAAATTATACTCAGTTTAACCCGTACAGTACCAGTGACGTCCTCTTCATCATATTCCGGCAACTATTAGACGATCATATTCAGCTTAGGAAGGATCTCTAGCAGTAATAAGGCTTCAATATATCTCAACCAACACTTTTAACTACCACAGATCCTTTCTAAGCTGTATAACATCGTCTAAATATAGCTAGAATAAGATCTAGCACACGTTGCTGGTACTAGAAGGGTTAAGAAGTACATCCGATATATAAGTAATAACATGATAGTCCTGTGTCCTGCAATGTTTTGATTACTTTTAGAAGAATAAAGTCGTCCTGGGAAGACAAATAATTATATACAGCACTTCAGATTATTCCATGCTGCCATATTGTTCTTAGCATCCAATTGTGAGCCTCTTTGTCACCAGTGCTACGTGTTTCGGGATGCCCTATATATATATAATACTTACGACCATTTACAACCCCTCTCTCTCTCTCGCTATATATATATATATATATATATATATATATATATATATATATATATATAGAGAGAGAGATATATAGATAGATAGATAGATAGATATCCTTCCACACACACACACACACACACTCCACCACACTTCAAACCGGGGCCTCTCTTTTGTCCCCTGCTTGAATACCTTCATTTAGCCCGGGCAGGACAAAGGTGCTGGCTGGTAATTGGACTACACCTGCTCTCAACCACATCTAGGCTCCAAAGATCTTGCATTCCTGTACAGTTGCCACCGGGTTCAATTGTCCACTTGCGAGTTTCGTTCAATAAGGAAATTGGAACTGTAGACATTGATATTTAGCAGAATTACCAGCTAAAATATAGTTGTAGTGCATTCATAATTACGTAAAACCCAATTCAACATACTATTTATCAATCAGGAACCTATATTATTATTGAATATCTGTTTTATGTCGATGTTTACAGCTCCAACTTCCTTATAGACCAAAACTCGCAAGTAGTCAATTCCAAACGGCTACACTCAGACACGCCACCCTCTATCAAAATGGCCAGTCTCGTCACGTAACCTTACTCAGTTTAACCTAGTTTAACCCAATATTGTCTTATTAAGAATCGGCCACTTATTATAAAAAATGCCAGTCTCGTAACCTAACCTTTTCTCAATTTAACCTAACTTACCTTAATACAGCCAAGCCAGTCCTTACATAATCTACTATGGAAATAGTAGGATAAGGTGACGCAGTATTATGTACAGCCATTAGTCACGAACTCTTAACCCTTTCATGCACCGGCGGGACTTGCCGTTTAGTATTCAGAAATAGATTTATATTAATATCATAATTACTTCTCCAAAATCAGTTATGCCCAGCTCGCTCAAAGACAACTGCAGAGGTTTAAGTTACTAAATTAAAGATTTCTAAACAATACTGATAGTCACAAAGGTTTTTAAGTATCCCAGAAAGGGCGCAAATCGCGATTTGGTGCGCGAAATGGTTAAACACGTACCTCTTCATGAGAATGACAAGATGGTGAGCATAAACTAAGGAACCACAGTACATTGATATACTGTATATGACAAAATCAGTGTATTTCTCATTAAAGCTGTTGCCAACCCTTCGAGTATATGCATACATCGAACATTTCCAACCTCGTTTATATTATGACAGTGTTCAAGTCTTCATGACCACAATTGTTCACTTTTTGGGAGATTTTTGCATGTATTCATATTTTTTCTAGTTTCCTCACTAGACCTCCATCAAATTTTAGAAAACATCCATTAGATCCCCCTTCTTGATAAATTTGTAAATTTTCGGTAGAAAATTGTTCCGGCCGAAGACCGGATCTTCTAACATTACAGGCTCACTATTGTTCGCCATGGGAAAATCGACACCTGAATAGCACGAAAGGTCTTAAAATTGACAACGAAATGGGGCGAAAGGTGTTAAAATCGTCTAACTAATGGGCCGAAAGTCTTCGAATCTGAAAACTAATGGGGTTAAACATATGGAAGAAGAGGGCACAGAAAACCGGCCCATCTCCCCTTAAACAATTCCAAAATGCTATGACAGTGGTCCGCGTTCAGGAATACGTATCTAAAACACCATTAGCAGTTTCCCTTTCATGTTATATCAAGAGCGCCACTCGGTTGTCTCCGGCAGTATAACGGCTTCAGATATTCCACCGACATAGGACAATCTCTCTGTCTCTGTCTCTCTACTCTCTATTTCTATTTTTCTCTCTCTCTAAGTCTCTATTATATCTCTCTTCTCTCTCTCTCATCTCTCTCTCTCGTTTCTCTCTCTTCTCTCTCTGTCTCGCTCTCTCTCTCTCTCTCTCTATGAATTTGTATATAATTTTGACCCAAATTAATATGTTTTTCCTTACCCTCCTGAATACTTATGGCGCTAATTCACATGCAATGTTGGTATTATTATTGTTTAATATTCTATGCAGTAAAAGAAGGACATCTAGTAATGAAAAGAATATAATCTCAATTGATTATTTGAGTTTAACAGATGCTCTCTACTGTAAAGCTAAAATAATGATAATAGAATATATATATATATATATATATACATATATATATACATATAAGACTCCCATGTCACTGTGAGGGACAATAGCTCAGATTCAAACCTAGGATATTTTATTTGATTCTGAGTTTAGTTATCTGATTAGACGAACATCATATACTGTATGTGCAGATTGTGTGTGTGTGTGTGTTGTGTGTGTGTGTGTGTGTGTGTGTGTGTGTGTGTTTGTGTGAAATCAAACTACCAATGAATCTACATCTACATATTTCACCGTATACGGATATATTTTGTCATGCCCCTCTGTCTGTGTTTCTACCTTTTGTATCTCTGTTTACCACTTCATCAATCTATATATATTCATCAATGTATTTATCTTTCCATCTACATTCTATGTCGACCTATTTATTTAATCTAAAACAAAAATACAACCATACAACATACAACATACGATATTTTGTTATAATAAAATGATGATCTTAAATTTCATCAGGTCTTCCAATTGTCATTAATTATTAAGCTCAAAGAAGCTTGAACTGAAGTATAAAGTAAATGCTAGAAATGTTTCACACTAACTTAATGCTATTCCCTAGCGGCCGAACTTGTCCATGGCACGTAATGCTATTTAATTGAACTGTTAATGTAATTGAGTATAAATTATCCTGGGGTAATTTGGAGACTTAAAGTTTAGAGTGGTGGCTTGGAAGAGTGAGTGAGGGCGTTGGCGTGAGTTTTGAGTGTGTTGAGTTAATGAATGAATGAGTGAGATTGTAGGTCTGTTGGTATCTGATTCTGTGAGTTATGAGTGTTTGAGTGACTGAATGTATGAGTATGTTAGTTGGTACGTAGGTGGGTAAATGGGTTATGAGTGTGTGGCTGAATGAATGAGTATGTTAGTTACTAGGTCTGTAGGTGAATGGGTATGTGACTGTGTGAGGGAGTAAATGGATGAGTGAGCATGTAAGTCAGTGGATATGTAGGTGGGTGGGTGGGTTAATATGTGGTTTCATGAGTGCGTGGATGTATGTGTATTGTCGGTGTTGTGTGAGTGGGTAGATGAGTAATTGAGTTGATGGGCGAGTATGTGTGTAGGGAAAAGGGGGGGGGGATGAGTAAGTGTCATGGTTTGTGTGTATGGCAGTGAGTGAGTGAATAAGTATGTGAGTTAGTGGATGAGTAAACAGGTGGGTAGTCAATGCTATTTGTTTGCATGAATTTGTTTGCAATTATTTATACACGAGTGAAAATGTATGTGCGGAGAAGAGATGAGTGAATATTAAATTATATGAATAGATGAGTAAGCGTAATTCATGCTTATACAGTTTCAACCTAAGCGGGTGTGTGTGGTGTGGGTGTGTGGTGTGTGTGTGGTGTGTGGTGTGTGTGGTGTGTGTGTGTGTGCAAATTAGTGAGTGAGTGTGCGGGGTTGAATGTGTATGCATTTTATTGATTGTATTAATGAAAAGTAATTATATATCTATATATATATATCTATATATATTATATATATACGGTATATATATATATATATATATTGAGAATATATCACAATACACGTGAACCACTATATGTTTCTAATCCTCTGCAGTGGGGATCGAACCGTCGACCATCAGGACGATAGCCGACGCTTTAATCAATTACACCACGGCAGTCTAAAAGACACTCAGCCTTCTATCCTATTTATGTTAGGGATGAGGGAAACCCACTAGGCGAATATATTTCAATTCAAACCTAGTTGTAGGATCCATATTTCCAGAACACCATACAAGGATTTCTGAGTGTCCCGACGCAACTCGGGTCCAGATTGATTTCATTTAATTCTAACCCACAGAGCATGAGAGTTACAATTATTGAGAATATATCACAAATACACGTGATCCACTAAATGTTTCTAATCTCTCAGTGGGGATCGAACCGTCGACCATCAGGACGATAGCCGACGCTTTAATCAATTACACCACGGCAGTCTAAAAGACACTCAGCCTTCTATCCTATTTATGTTATGGAGAAGGGAAACCCACTAGGCGAAATATTTAGTGGCTCACGTGTATTTGTGATATATTCTCAATATTTGTAACTCTCATGCTCTGTGGGTTAGAATTAAATTAAATCAATTTCGACCCGAGTTGCGCCGGGACACTCAGAAATCCTTGTATGGTATTCTGGAAATATGGATCCTACAACTAGGTTTGAATTGCAATATATTCGCCTAGAGGGTTTCCCTTCTCCCTAACATAAATAGGATAGAAGCTGATTGTCTTTTAGACTGCCGTGGTGTAATTGATTAAAGCGTCGGCTATCGTCCTGATGGTCGACGGTTCGATCCCCACTGAGAGATTAGAAACATTTAGTGGCTCACTTGTATTTGTGATATATTCTCAATATTTGTAACTCTCATGCTTTGTGGGTTAGAATTAAATTAAATCAATTTCGACCCGAGTTACGGTCGGGACACTCAGAAATCCTTGTATGGTATTCTGGAAATATGGATCCTACTACAAGGTTTGATTTGAAATAATATTCGCCTAGTGGGTTTTCCCTTCTCCCTAACATAAATAGGATAGAAGGCTGAGTGTCTTTAGATTGCCGTGGTGTAATTGATTAAAGCGTCGGCTATCTTCCTGATGGTTCGACGGTTCGGATCCCCACTGAGAGATTAGAAACATATATATATATATATATATAGAATTTGCCTATCATATGGTGCATACGAAAATATAATAAAAAATAACATATTAATATACTATTACAAAGGAGTAAATCACATAAAATAGAAATGAGGATTCAATAGGTTGAATGTGAGAGTGAAATAATGAGTGAGTGGGTGTTGAAGTGAGTGACTGAGTGAAAGAATGAGAGAGAGAGTGAGAGTGAGAGTGAGAGTGAGTGAGTGAGTGAGATATCTTGGCTGAGGGTTAGTGAGAGTCAATATAGAGTATTCTTGATGTGGAGTTGTTGAATCTCTTTTAAGTCCGACGAATGTTGGGGGAGGGCAGAGGGGAAATCTAGTTTATTATTCTGGTTCTCTCCCCCCGACCCCAACACACACACACACACTCTCTCTCTCTCTCTATATATATATATATATATATATATATATATATACAGTATATATTCTTGTTTTAGCACTCTAACATTTATCATATACTATGCCGGTTTCACCCTTCTTTCTCTCTTTTTGGAATGTAAATGGTCAAGAAAGAAGAAAGAAACCAATAAAGCTTGGTTCACACATGCACGAAATTAACGTCACGTCCGTTCCCGACCAAGAAAATAGGCAGGCCGGCATCAATCTGGAGGCCCCATGTTCCTCTCCAATGTACCAACTGTTCCAATGGCTTTTTGCGCCCGTTCTCATCCCGTTATATTCGTCGTCTAGACGCCGCCAGTCGCCTTCTAGACGGCTGCCACGCTGCGCCTAGACAACGATTGCTTCCGTGTGTGTCCCTGGGTGTCCCCGACATAACAATTTTTCTGGCAGTTGCCCCGACCCATACGGACCATTTTATGCATGCATAAAAAGGACGCCGCCCAGGCATAGCGAATTAAGGGTCGGGACGGACGGGACGTTAATTCGTGCATGTGTGGGCTTTGCCCACCTCACCCCTAGGAACTTTGATGGACAGACCATAGATAGGGTAAAGAAGATAAGATAATATTCATGGACACTAGTGCGACATTATGAGAAACAATTTATTAGGGAAAATAGGCACCAATAGATTCGCCATATTTTTCTCCATGTAGTCCGTATGGAGGATTTTCGTTATCAACAAATTGAAAAATACCCACTTCACAGACAAATACACCAACAATCTAAAGCTCAGTTCACACATGCACGAATTAACGTCACGTCCGTCCCCGACCAAGAAAATAGGCAGGACGGCATCAATCTGGAGGCCCCATGTTCCGTTCCAACATTCCAACTGTTCCAACAGTTTTTTGCCGCCGTTCTCATCCCGTTATATTCGTCGTCTAGACGCCGCCAGGCTGCGCCTAGACGACGATTGCTCCTGTGTGTGTCCGTGTGTGTCCCCTGGGTGTCCCCGACATAACAATTTTTCTGGCAGTTGCCCCGACCCATACGAACCATTTGCGCCGCCCAGGCACGGCGAATTAAGGATCGGGGACGGACGGGACGTTAATTTGTGCATGTGTGAACCGAGCTTAAGTCAAACCGGGGGTGTGGGGGCGGCCCCCCCCACCTATAATACTAGGATAGGTTAGGTACGGTTGTTAGGTTAGGCTAATGTCCTTTCAAAGGGGTATAGGTTAGTAAACACTAGGATAGCCGGTATCATTCAAGGAGACTACATCAGGACTCTTCTTCTTCTTCTTACCTCTGACCGGGTATAAAGCTATCCTAGTGTTTACTAGCCTATACCCCCTTGAAAGGACATTATCCTATAACCTAACAACCTTACCTAACCTATCCTAGTATTATGGGTGGGGGCTGGCCGCCCCCACACCCCCGCTATTATACAGCTTTGACAGATTGTTGGTGTATTTTTCTGTGAAAAGGGTATTTTTTTTCAATTTGTCAATAACGAAAATCCTCTATGCGGACTATATGGATAAAAATATGGCGAATCTGTTGGTGCCTATTTTCCCTAATAAATTGTTTCTTATAAGGCGGATGTAGTGTCCTTGAATATTATCGGATAGCCTATACCCGGTCAGAGGTAAGAAGAAGAAGAAGAAGAAGAGTCCTGCAGTAGTCTCCTTGAATGCTACCGAAGATAATATATAATTTTTAGAGGATAAGATAAAATCATATTGAACATAAAGGAAAAACAAAACAAAACAAAAAAGCAAAGGCAGGTGCAGTTGTAAAGGCCTAGCTTCCCGCCCAACAACTGAACTGTGAATCATACGCCTGACAACGAAATTCATTAGTGATTTATGACGCCAGGAGAAGATTGAGAAGATTGAGAAGTTAATGTGAACATCGAAATGTGGTGTCAGGAATTTAGATAAAGAGGTTAAATTGCATATCACTGGTACATTAAATATCCCAACAAATAGTTATAATATAATTACCAACGAAGTATATTCGATGGGTGTAATCCAGTCCCCTACACACGGCTGATTCAATTGCATGACATGTAGGAATGTTCACAAGATACAATATCGATACAATGAACTTAGCTTAGAGGACTGGTGATGTAGGACTGTTGTTATAGATTAGTATTTGTCTCACATGGTGAACTGCTGGGTTGAGTCAGAGCCGGGGGAAGATGTTGGCTGTATGGGGTTGATTGAGAGACTAAACCCTAACTGGAGCCGGCGGTTCATCCGAACAACTCACGCTCTTTGCGGGCGCAGACGCTTTCCGGCGACCCCTTACACACTATTTGCTTTGATTGTGTACCCTTGGTGCGGTTTTGTATTACAGGCTAAGGTAGGGCTGCCAGGCACTCACTTATTTATCACAATCTAAATCTCAAACCCCCCATAACCCGTAAAAAGTTGGTTTTCAACACCGCACGAATGATAACAGAATCCTAATCTAGAGTTGCATGTCTAAGATATTTTAACATTAACAGTTAATATTTAACCTATACTTAAGTAATAAAAATAGCAATACCACTAAAGAACCAGCCTCACAATATCCTGTAACATGCGATATGCGGACGATAAACCCCTCGCCGGCCTAACTAAAATATTGCAAAATATTTCAAATATGTCGGCATATTAGTGACCTAAAAATCAAACAAAACCTGTCAGTGGGGGGATCATAATTTACCAGTTACCCTACGATATTACCCCTATTTAATTTTCCCCGACAAATCTATACTCTGCCCGCTGCCAACCACAAAAACGATATACAGTAGCTATACTAAACAGGAGAACAAAAAAAGGACATCGGAAGATTCAGAAAGATGTCACCGTTTGTTTGATCTTTGATCTCCAAAGATCCTACCACGGAACGCCAATAGGGCCAAGCGGTCCATCTGCCTGGAGGGGCTTATTTGGGACCGAGCGCTCCCACCGTGTAAAAGGCGCAGAGCATATCATCCTTTCTCATACATCATCAGCTGGCCGAGCGCTAGAGCTCCCCCACCTTGAGGAAGCGCACTGTCCCACCTAGCACTCCCTCCCCGCAGAATGGTGATCATGTAGATACAAGCGACAACACCAGAGAATCTGCTCATCTGCCAGTTCTCCTAAGCATCCTGGCTTCCCAAGGGATATAACACGCTTTTAACAACTGGGTTGTCGTAGTAGTAACTCCCAGAATCTAAAGAAGGTTCGTAATTCCCCCTAGGTTGCGAAACACGCTTGATAAATAGCCTATCATGTTGTCGTATTAATGTTCACTTCCTGGAACAACAATCGGGGGGAACAAAATTTTTTGCGCCCCTCCCAAGGCTTCTTCCAAAATAACCTAGTAGACGCTCCAATACAATCATGATAATCAAGGTTAAGAATCCTATCCCCAAAAAAAACCGCCGTATACAAGGGGGCCAAATCGTTGATTCGTCCCTTTGATCTTATTAGAGTTCAAGCTCCCTACGCACATCCGGGCAAGAATAAAAAAGCCAGAACAAGCAAAATATATTCTTGGGTCCACAAAAACCACCGTTTCCCTCCGTCTCCCACCCACATAGTTAATCAGTCTGAAACACACCACCGCTTGTTTCACATACTGCAGAGCTGACGACGTGTTGGCGTCAGCAATATTGGCCGAAACCGATAGGGTCCAGATGCAGCGATAATCCCTGTCTTCATTCCTTTTCATCAGTTTACCTACTACTGAAACCCGATCTAGAGAAAAAGGGTATATAAGGGTTCGTGGCTTCGGGGCACAGTTGTTTTAAAGCCCATCTAGAATGGTCGAAATGGGTAAAGAAGAGTAGTCACTCAAACATCACATCTTCTCTATGAATCTGCTCGAGGTTAACTAGGTGTCAGAGGGGGGCCCCTGTCGTTGGACATGACAAAAAACCATCTCAATCCTCCCTCTATATACCTATAAGATGGTTTGGGCAACTCCCCTTCCGTGGTCACTTAGTTTGGCCGCGACCCCTTCGGCTAATCATAACCTTGCTTTGGTCGGACTTCCATTGTGTCAGATTTGGAGCGGATCGCGCAGCTAAACATTAATTTAAGAATACTTATACGCCAAAATGTAGGGGCAGGGTTCCACTCTCCCCCTATGGGCACAAATTGGGGGACGAAATCAAAACAGTTTGGTAAATCATACATGAGAGCCGCTAAGGAGGAATAGGATAGTTTCGGCAGAAAATCAATAATGCTCCGCCTTTTGGTATCCTGCCATCTTACATTTAATTATGGCCAATCTATCCTTCCATATATAATCCTAAACCTATCCTAGCTGGCCGACCCCGTCACTTAAAGTTAGAGGGGTTATTTGGGGAGGGCCCTTTGAACTCCTGCCTGGCTCAGGAATTTGATGTTCAGGTAGAGAATGAAGATTTCCCCTTTGTGTGTAAGACACAAACATAATTAGTTTTCGTCTGTTCTGCTGCATCCTCAATTCATGGTAGTCCTGATATATGGCTTCGAATCTTCACTAAGGTAAAGACGCCGTGAGGTCCCGATCCTTCCCCCTTTCAGGGTTGTTAATTGACAACGGTAATATCCTCCATCAGCAAATACCTGTATTACTTTTATCATAGTGCTCTGCCGTAGAACTTGTTCCGCAACTAACCACTGACTTCTATAATCTAAAACTAACCGAACTGCTGTTATCACCTGATGTTTAGTATCTCTTCGGGGGACATTCGAACGTACTGTAACGGGACCTGCATCTTGGGGGGGGGCCGTACTAGGAAAGGATCTAGACCTTGCATT
The DNA here is from genome assembly GCA_032716605.1 of Paralithodes platypus. Lineage (NCBI taxonomy): Eukaryota > Metazoa > Arthropoda > Malacostraca > Decapoda > Lithodidae > Paralithodes > Paralithodes platypus. The sequence continues at coordinate 15,673,562 of CM064498.1, read as the reverse complement.
CATGCATTCTCCTGAAAATCCCTGCTGAGGCACCATTCGAGTTTGAGGGGATAATCAAGCCATGGAGGTCCATGCCAAGAATAGAAACCAAATTAGAAGGACGACATAAAACTGGTGGGTTGCGGCGGCCGGAGAGATTTCCCTCCCCCCCCTCCCGCCTGGATATGATGTCACCCCTTGGGGTTTATTCCACATGCCCTGGTGCTCGGCACATATAAAACGAAAAATTTAGCTGTAGGAACTTAAGTTATTGTATCGTCATCAGTGCGATTAAAAGAAACATAAACAGGTAACAGCCTGTTCTCTGGCTGTGTACCCAATGAAAGTCGGGCTGATTTGACAAACCTGTGTCGCATCTCACAGACATAGACCACTTATTATCATAATCTTGTAGTAATGGTCTGTATAAAGCATCACAGTTAAAACTTTAATTAGAGGTACGAGGCAGACAAAAAAAAAAAACAGAAGCAATGGCAGTAAGTTCTTAATGTTTCGGAAGGCTGTAATCCCTTCTTTAATTATAGGGGGCTACTTTTGACACGACCAGAACCTTCTTTTCTATAAGCCCGTTTTCCCCTCTCTCGCTTCACTAGCCATATTGCATATGTATAATGGGCGTTAAGGCAACGTACACACTATTAACTAGCATCAGAAAACGGGCCATGTAGATCCCCCTGTTTGACCAAGCTAATGAACGCTGATTCGATTACAGTGTGTGGACCTTGCCAACATAGTGGAAAGGTCCGAACGCGAATTGCAAAAACCGCCAAATCCAGTATTGCTTGTAACCATCAGTCGGGAGGGGGGCGTGGTCGGCCCAATCTAGTTTTTAATAAAAAAAGAAAGAAGGCGTGGTCCTATTTGCTGTAAAAACCATACGAGCACGGATAGTTTACAGGCAGCAAAAAACCTAGGGGATCAAACACACAACGAAGAAAAGACGCTCTCAGGGCTGACAAGCTTACTAGTAGTTTTTTAGCTTGGTCATGAAGGGCTTCAAACTTGGCCCAAAAAAACTTTGCATGGCCAGCTTGGTGTGACAGAAGGATAGTACAATCTGTGGTAGTGTCCCATTTGTGGGCCTAAAAGAAAAAAAAAAAACAAAAAAAACACACAACCAAAAAGCTTGCACACCAGCACTCCACCTATTTCTTCAGGTAGCTAGAGACAGACGACGGTCAGGAGGGAAGGGGGTCAAATTGACTTTTTTTTTCAAAAGAATTCACTATATTAGTGTGTGTGCCCATTCCCCGCCTCCCATCCTCGTTAAGTATAAATGATGGTGCCTTGGGGGCAAATAGAATCGTATCGTGGATCTCATCTTCTCAGCATTCTCTTGAGTCAATAATTCTTCATTGTCACTTCCAGTGCGCCTTGAATATTGTCCCCATAGATCACCCTGCTTTTTGATCGCTCACATTCTTGAAGTCAGGAATCTAGTCGCCAGCCTCGCCTCCAAAGATGTGACGCAAAGATCAGTAGCGTTTGAGAAGGAAACTGGGAAGCAAGGTCACCCCACCCCGACCTAAGACGACTCTGACACGCTGTTCGACCAAGGATACTGCTGAAATCTAGATCGCATTGGGTCCGTCGTGGCCATAAACCTTGTTGAGTCCCTGTCTTCACGATGGATGAGTTGAAGCATCAGAAAGGGCCTTCTGCAATGATCGACAATCCGGCATGCAAACTTATGACATCTTAAGATGGGCAACATAATTTATCCGGCGCTAGATGCAGAGTACGGCATGGATCTGACCGCGTGTACAGACTAACTCATTCTGGCTATAGGAGCAGATCACTGGATTTAGCGAGTGCAGTCATACACAATACTAACAGTAGTGGTGTGAACGGTCCTTTTTAATCCCATGGGCTGAGGGGGGGCTAGAGGATAATAGGTATGTTATCCCGCATGCCGGTCGCTGAGTATTTGCTACTGCGCACCTCCGCCACATAATCCACGTTGTGTACCTGGGCTCGTTTAAAACTGCAGTAAGGAAGTCTGCGCAATAATTTGAATGCCCTTGACAAACTGCTTCTGAAGGCGCACGTAATCATCCAAGTGGGGTAGATGGAAATTAGTAGGCTAATTTAATGTACTCTTGGTTATGCATTTCAAGGGAGCCTTACTCACATACTGAGCACTAGACGCCCTGCCAGATTCATATGCGTTACAGTCTGCTTCATACCGAGGCTTAACGGGCTAGCTTGGACTCACGATC
>CM064498.1:15544378-15671243 GCA_032716605.1 Paralithodes platypus | reverse complement strand
GCCAATCAGCAACGAGATATAGACAGTGATAATCAGCAATCGCAACGTACATTTGGGAAGTTAGACGAGAGGCCTTGCAAACCTCATAGCCAATCAGAGCACAGCATTACCCAAGAAGAAGGAAAAGTCTTGCCAGTTACTTCGACACGCCTACTCGCGCGCTGATTGGTCAACTGTATATCCGACGTCTTCACCACCTCTCAACACCTCATATCTCATCAACAACTAGCTATTCCTTTCGTGCAAGCCTCTTACTTCTGTAAGCCACAACACAATATGGAAAAACGTTGCCGGGATTCTACTCTGATGAAAGGGAGCAAGATAAATGTAAATAAATTGAGCAAAACAGCCACCTGTGAGAAGATTTCACAGTAGGGTCACACCATTTCTCAGGACACTCTCCCGGTCCTATCCTATCCCTACAGCAACAACAGGGATCAGAGGAAATATAATTGGATACGAGAGGGAAGACGAGCAACAGAAACTACAAGATTACAAGAACCGAATTGCCCAGTCTCTGTATGCCCAGATCCATCTACAATATCCTAGAGACTGCTCTCACTTAGCCCGCTCACATCATATCGCCCGGAAGCTACATGAAGTGGGAGGAATATTGAAGGAGGAGCATGAACTGGCGCAAGCTTGGTGGCCAACCTACATCAAGAGAGAAGAAGCAGAATACCATACAGTATTCATGGGACCAATTGGCCCCGCAGTTGGTTATAGAAAGAGAAAAATTAACCCTTTCACGCTTTTATGACGCAGAGGTTGCCAGATTAGCAATAAGAAATAGAGTTCTCTCACTCTTATAATTACCTCTCCAAAATTAGTTTTCTGCCCACAGCTAACTCAGACAACTGCAGAGCTTGAAGTAACTAAACTAAAGGTTTCTAAATACCTCTGATGGTAATAAAAGCTTTAAAGTATCCCCAATAGGCTCAAACTCGCGTCATATGCGTGAAAGGGTTAATTGGTCCAGATATACTTAAATACAATTGATGTTACCTATATCAGGTGAACCCATTTCAAAGACATAGATTGGCAAATAATGAAATGAAATTATGATGAGTATTGGTTCAGTTTTCAATTGTTAGTAAAGTGAATTACTATTAGCTATTACTATTATAGGTGATAAGCTCTGTCAGTATATGTCAGGAGAAGGAATCAGTGAACTCTGAAATATTCTTACCTCAGGGTTTAATTAGTTAAATGTTGGAGAAAAGGCAATAACGGTATTTGTCCCACTCCATCCACAGTCATATTCATAGGAGACGAATTATATAATTACTGGAAGACACTAGAATATTTACTGTCTCACCAGAGTATATAGAGAAAGAAAGGATAGTTTTGCTAGTAGATCAATTTCGTTGAATATAGTCGGGAAGGGCGAATTCAGCCTCACTATTTGTAAAACTTATATTAAAAGGAACCTGATTATAAGGAATATATTGTTTACGATATATCTCAAATGTTCGCATGCTAACCTATCGCGAAAATATTTAAAGAAGTTAAGAGTAATAATCCTTTGGTTACTCATTATTCAGTGTCATTTGAGTGGTTATTCATGCAGCCTAAACCATTCGAAGCTGAAATAAGTCAAACTTTGAATAGCGCTGGTAGTGATACGACGATATGGGAATATCTAATTCCAAAGAACGTAATTATATCTTGAAGTCGTAAGTATTCAAAACCCGGAGTGTGGTTTGAACGTATCTAAACTCGAGGGGGGAACCATTAATAGTACAGGGAAATAATACCTGAAATTGAAGGTTTATGGTTAACTGTCAAATTATTCCTATCCCCTTTGTATGAGATAGTTATTTTTCACTACAATTATTATACTTAGTCAATATCTAGCATCGTCACAGAATGGGTCTTCACTCAATAACCTGTTAACATGTGACTCACGAGTGACCTGTTGGTAAATTGCAGTTCTGTAGCTCAACCAATGTGTTGATAAACAAGAATTTACACCCAACATGTTATCCTTTCAGTATTTAAGATCGTTATTATCACGTTATCCCGAGTATTATATGATAACTTTAGGCAGTTTATTATGAATATGTAAGATTCAAGAGGATTATCATGACAGTTTGTACACCTGTTATTACTTAGGTCCCTGTATAACCCCATAAATTATGACATTGATAGCCAGAATAACAGAAAGAGAGGTGTTGTAGTACTGAAATGATTAAATGGAAGAAGAAATACACAAGTAACGTATTTATTATTCCCACGTTTGTCAATGAAGGTAAAAATTTACCTGTATACTGATTATGTCTGTTTGTTTCTATCTCACACACACACACCACCACCACCACCACTACCACCAACACCAGTAGAAAAACTCGGTCGACATTGAAGTCAGAAGTCCACCAAGGCTTTTATACTCAGCCACAAAAGGTAGCCGATTCTGAGGCAGGAGTCTACAAGAGAGATTTGTTCAAAGAGGAGGAGTGGAGAAGTAAAGAAGAAAGCGAGAGAGAGAGAGAGATGGAGAGAGAGAGAGGACGAAGAGGAGAAAGAGGGATTGAGGAGGAGAGAGGGACGTGGTTGGTGAAGTAGGAGAAGTAAGAACAGGAAATGCAGTCGAGAATAGGAAAGCGAGAGAGAGAGAGAGAGAGAGAGAGAGAGAGAGAGAGAGAGAGAGAGAGAGAGAGAGAGAGGAGGAGGAGGAGAAGAGAGCAAGAGAGAGCAAGCGAGAACGAGGAGAGAGAGAGAGAGAGAGAGAGAGAGAGAGAGAGAGAGAGAGAGAGAGAGGAGGAAGAGAGAGAGAGAGAGAGAGAGAGAGAGAGAGAGAGAGAGAGAGAGAGAGAGAGAGAGAGAGAGAGAGAGAGAGAGAGAGAGAGAGAGAGGGGGTGAGTAGGAGAGGACGGGCGAGAGAAGAGGAAGAATGGATGGATCAGGAAGACAACTAAAGTAGAAAACAAGTGTGAGGCTTAAGAAGCACGAGGGGAAAGAGGCGGGACACTATCAAAATATATAGCAGGAGTAATAGAAAACAACGGAAGACGATTACACAGAAAATATCACAGCAAAACAAATGTATGACTAAAACAGGAAGACGAAGGAGATGACAGAGCAAATATGATAAAGACTACTCCCTTTCGTGTTTTATTCTGACTACCTCCAGACTATCATATTCAACTTAAGAAGGTCCTGTCAGAGTTTGAGGATTACCTTTGTTTTAATTTCACCGGATAATTTCCAGACTCTGTTTCCTAACTCGAGTAATATCCTCTGGCTTTATCGTTAAGAATGTCGATTATATCGTTGTGTAATTGAATTGGTGAAAGAGGGGGGGATTAATAGAGGAAAAAATACAGAAATACATATCTTTATGGAAAAAATATATGAAAGTCAGAGTTTGCTGTATCGAGTGTCCCCACAGTTCAAAGGGGATCCAGATTAGCTTATTTCATGATACATTTGACTCATGGGTACGTAGTGGTTGACAGATTTCAAAGGAGTGAAAGGAAAATTTATTAACTGTCTTGATAGCGTAATGCATAGTGCGCGGAATTTCGATGTGAGTATATATCCTGGGTTAGAGTCCTCGGAGTGCCACATGTATTTGTTGATTTCATTAATTGAGTTTAGATGTGAAGTTGGTTGGTGTAAAAAACATAATACAACTATATTCCAAAGCTTTTCGGTTTTTTACATGCAGATATTATGTATTACCTAATTACTCATGATTAAGCGAGTTGTACGACATGAGGCACAGGCTTTCACAAAAAATATGTTCTGAGGAACGTTGATTGTTGTAATAGTGCACTTAAGGCGGGATGGGCCAGTTTTCTGGACCACTTTCTCCCTAATGTTTAGCTCCACTAGTTTTGAGATTATAAAAGACGATCGGCCCATTAAGCATGCGTCATACAGAGCCCGAACGTTGGAGGACAAGTTACCGAATAGGATGACTTGCACATTTTTACCGAATACAGCCGAGACTCTCCCGAAATTTGAAGATTACGAACATGGCCCGAACGAGTTCAGAATAATATCCGATAGTCAAGAACGACCTACGACAAAATCTCGAACAACTACCGAACATGAATCAAACTTACACTCGTTATGCAAAGAATGATTTTCGACCATACCCGAATCATCAGATACAGATCTGAATGACATTGGAATGCTTTAGGATAATTAACCGAACTTAACCGATGAGATATCGACAAACAACCGATAGAGAAGAACATTATGAGAACAACATCAGACTGTTTTACGACTGTAGCAAGAACAATTTTACCTGCGCTATATAAAGAGATGGGTTGGCTCACACCCCACCACTCTCAACTCAGCGATCGACACGGCAACATGGCAGGCAGGATGAACCCGGATCTCGCAGCACCCCCTGATGACATGTGCGAAGAGTTGGAGAGGGCCATCCACTTCCAGCAGCTTGTCGTTGCCACCCTCAATCATCAGCTGATGTGCCACAGCCTCCTGAAATTAAAGCGTCTATGCTGTCTACGTACCAGGAAACCACGAAGCTGCAGTGTCAAGCCAATTTATAGACAGAGATTTTCCTACGGACACTACCACCTATTGATCAAGACGCTAATGGCAATCGACAAGCCCACCTACAAGTACTATCTCCGTATGGACGAGGAGCTCTACAATGAGATCGTAAGCCGTGTGACACCCCGGATCAAGAAGGGGGAAACCAATTGGAAGAAGCCCCTGGAGCCCGGTTTGCGAGTTGCCATAACTCTACGTTTCTTGGCAACGGGCGAGGCATACAAGAGTATGGCACTAAATTTTCTTGTTGGTGCCAACACAATTTCCCTGGTGGTACGTGAGACGTGCGAGGCAATAATACAAGAGTACTTGGAGGAGGTCATTGTCTGCCCATCAACACCGGAAGGCTGGAAGGAGGTTGATGGGGTTCAATGACAGGTGGAACTTCCGGCACACCGTGGGAGCAATCGACGGCAAGCACATTGCCATACAGCCTCCTGCATACAGTGGGTCGTTGTACTACAACTACAAGCACTACAACTCCATTGTGCTCCTGGCAGTTGTTGATCACCTGGGGAAATTTATGTATTTGGATGTTGGAGCGAACGGGTCCGCATCTGATGGGGGCATATTCCAGCTGACCGACCTCCGGAAGGCGCTGGAGGACGGTGCAGCAGGCCTGCTGGCACCTGAGCCATTCCCAGGGGATGACAAGCCAGTGCCCTACTTCCTTGTGGGTGACGACGCATTCCCCATGAGGGAGTGGTTGCAGAAGCCATACCCTCACCGAGGACTCGATCAACCAAAGAGAAATTTCAACTACAGACTGTCTCGGGCCAGGAGTCAGGTTGAAAATGCCTTTGGTATGCTGGCGAACTGCTTCCGGTGTCTTCTCACAACTATGAATATTCACCCCAGCACCGCGGAGAAGGTAGTCCTCGCGGCATGCATACTTCATAACAAGCTCATAGACAGACGGCCAGAGCTACAACGACAACACCAACTGCGTGAACCAACGCGCCACAAGGTGACTGGACCAGGGACCCCTTGGATGGACTGGAGCCATTGCAACGCCAGAGGGGGCCAGCCGCTGCCAAACTGGTGAGGGACTACTTGACAGAGTACTACAGCCGGCCACAACAGCGCCTGTCCTGGCAGGTGCCTCGCCAGTAAACCGGTAAGTTCTTATTTATAATCTAATTAGTCTTGTTTAACCACTCAAAAGTCATTCAAGCGTTCATTTAATATTAATATGCTCTACATTTTCCATGTTAATTTTGTATATTAAATTTATATTGCATAATTTGATTTCCATCGATCTATCATTTCTTTATTAATGAAATTGCATTGACACCAGTTATTTTATTATTAATGTTTAATAGTCAACAAATTGTTTTGACCAACCAAGTATTCCAAGTCTATTTGTATCTTATTATTTACTTTGAAACTTGTATTTATTAATGATTACTAGTCAACTGTGTAAATAAAATATTTTAACTATAAATATAACCAAGTTTTCAAAGTCATTTGTTCTAGTATTATTAATTGTCAAACTTAATAAGATCAATCATTTATATAAATGATTTTTTCATTCATAGTATTTTCCCATATTAGATCTTTTCCAATTATGTGGCATGTGAATTATCTGTTGTTACAAAGCAATTGTTTGTAGGAGAAATTACGAAACCATCTTAAACATTTTAATATTTTATTGATACAAAAAAATAGAACCAAATATATAGGTACTAGGTTAGGAATATTGCTTATTAAAAGCAAATCATAGCAGGTACACGGTTGGGATCATCACAGCCAGGCAGGTACACAGTTTGGAGGTAGCTCACAGGCAGGCAGGCAGGTAGACTTGGAATGATGGTGTTACTGGAACCCATCATTGATTATCCTATCCACAAACCCCTGGGAAATATCTGGCATGCGTGGTGTGTTGGGCCTGGGAGTGTCCACTGGTGTGGCCTCAGGTCGTCCCAAGGTTGGTTGCTGAGACCTCCAACCTCTTGGTGTGCTAGGGGCGCCCATTTGTTTCCCACCATGGTAGTAGGAAGGGCCGGGGTTTTGCAGAGTCTCGTAGTAGGTAGGTTGTGGTTGTAATCAAGTTGGTTGCTGCTCAGAGTCCATAGGGCCAAACTGTGGGAGGTTCCCTGTGCCACGGCTATGGCACCGCATAGCGTTGGTGAACCGCATCACCTCCCCTAGATAATGGTCCACGAGAGAAGGCTCCAGATCCGACAGGCTGTTCTGGACATAGCTGTGGAACAGCTTCATCGCATGCTATGCTGGGGTTTCCGCCTTCTTCGTGTCCCACCGGCGTAAGAGTTCGTTGAGGTTCTCCTCCCCCTGACGTACCTGTGGGCAGACAAGTTGAACATTAGAACATGAACAAGATATACATTAAAATTACATAAATATTTATACAATGTAGCCAGGTATTCTAGGTTCTCCTCCCCCTGACGTACCTGTGGGCAGACAATTTGAACATTAGAACATGAACAAGATATACATTAAAATTACATAAATATTTATACAATGTAGCCAGGTATTCTAGGTTCTCCTCCCCCTGACGTACCTGTGGGCAGACAAGTTAAACATTAGAACATGAACAAGATATACATTAAAATTACATAAATATAATAATAACATTGTAGCCAGGTATTCTAGGTTCTCCTCCCCCTGACGTACCTGTGGGCAGAAAAGTTGAACATTAGAACATGAACAAGATATACATTAAAATTACTTAAATATAATAATAACATTATTAATAACATTATAACATTATTACCTTTTCATACAGGTCCTTCTCCATGGGGTCCTCTGGAGTAGCAGCTGCTTGGGGTGCCGTGGACGTGGGCGTGGACGTAGAGGCAACACCTTCAGAGGCTGGAGACACCTGAGCCCCCTCCTCTGCTACGTCCGGAAGCGGCACCGGCTCGTCGACACGCTCCTCTGCAGCATCCGGGGCCTGTTCTGTGGCAGCAGCACGAGTTTTGTACTTCTGTGGAATATATATATAACATATAAATACATATTGTCACCAAATTTCTCATTATGATTATACCTGTACAGTAGTGTACACTTAATATTAGACGTGACAATTGAACATTAACATAATTTATAACATGAATATCAATGTTAACTTGTACGAAACTTTATGATGCATAACAGCATGTAAATTTAGTGTATATTTGACTAGTATTGTATAATTTACTCATGAACAGTACTTATATTATGAATATATAATGTAAACTTGTAAAGGTAATTGTTATGATGCATAACAACATGTGATTTTTGTGTCCATTTGCCAAATTGCATTGTATATTTTAGGATCAAATAAAAAAATCTGTTGAATATTAAAGTGCACCAGTTGTTTCCATTCTCCATGTGTAATTAGTATTTAACCAACATTATAACTTTGTAAATTATTGCTCACGTACCTTGCTCTTCCTGGTCGCATTTTTTACCAGGTGTGGTTGGAGAAAGCTGAAAGTCTCCTTTATCCATGCCTCTCGCTCCGTCAGGGACTTGGCACCAGAACCAGACTTGAGCTCACACAGCTTCCCATAGCGCGTCCTCATACCCTCCATCCATTTAAACAGGACATTATATGCCAAAAAATATATTTATATCATTACCTGTGCATAGGTTGCATTTCATATCAATGATTATATATGCTTAAAACTCTCACACTAGTGTCTATATGTAAGTTAGAAAATAACTTCGTCAATTTAACAAAAAAGGTGAAATATTAACATGGTCAGATAAGCACACACACTACACAACAATATGTAACAGTTTAAATAATCCACTTTACACAACATATCATATAAATATTGATAGCAATAATTCAATATATTGTTATATACAGTTCTGATATCACCTCCACAATATACCACACACGTTATAACTGTACCTACACTCAATACACTTCTGAACACAAATTATTAAACATAACAATTCCATTTTAACTCACATGTAACATCCAACTCCTTGACTTTTTTGTTAAGCACGGTGTCCTTCATGGTCCTGTCACGGTGTGCCCTCAGCTTCCTGTTGTAGAGGAACTCCTGCTCGCGGTACCACTCCATGACAGCCACCTCCTGTGCCTCCGGCAGGATGGCGTAAACACGCTTCCTTTTGGATGCCTTTTTGTCGGCTGGCCGCTGTGTTGGAACTGTTGAAGGAGAAGCCTGTGTGTCACGGGAGTCCTGTGACTGGGTCGTCGAGCCGCTTGATGTCGTTGCCTGGGTAGACATCTGCGTCTGATCATCATCATCGTCCGGCTGGTGCATCGGGCTGTCACCTAATTCCGGGAAATTCTGTACATTGAAGCGGCGTTTTAAGGGAATGGTAGGTGCATCTTCAAGGCTGCTGAGGGAGACGTCTTCATCAGATATGGTTTGGCCAGCATCATCTTCTGTCTGCTCCGAGCCGGATGACAAGTGCACATTCACGGGTTCCTGGGTGAGGAAGAGGTCGACGGACACGTTATCAGGAGCTGTAGTAGGAGCGGGGGTCTTCTTGGTAGCAGCCTTGTTCGTCTTCCCTTTAACTAGTTTGGATCCCTTGCCCATGGTGAAGGTGTGTGGAGTCGTGGTGGGTGGGTGGGTGGAGAGACTGGTGAAGACTGTGATGATGAAGCTCCCGGCAGCTATATACAGGGTGATCCAGAAATATGTGCCGAAAATCAGGGGATGTATTCCTGACACATAATTGAATGTAAATTACGAAATGACCATATTGGCAATTCTCAATAGTTTTCGAGTTACAGCACCTAACAGGTCTGCTTGAATGTGTTTTACTCCGGGAATTGCTTGTAAATGAAACATTTACCAAGGACAACGTGATGTATTAACAAAATAAAACAGTATTTCCAGTATGACAATAACATTTACAGTAAATGTTCAAAATTCCTTGTAAATGAAACATTTACCAAGGACAATGTGATGTATGAACAAAATAAAACAGTATTTCCAGTATGACAATAACATTTACAGTAAATGTTCAAAATTCCTTGTAAATGAAACATTTACTAAGGATAACGTGATGTATGAACAAAATAAAACAGTATTTTCAGTATGACAATAACATTTACAGTAAATGTTCAAAATTCCTTGTAAATGAAACATTTACCAAGGACAACGTGATGTATTAACAAAATAAAACAGTATTTCCAGTATGACAATAACATTTACTGTGCTGTATTACTTTACGGTCGTTAAGTAATTTCGCATCTATCTCAGACATTTTGTACAATCCCTGGATTTAAACACATTCCTGCCAGACCTCGGAGGTGCTGTAACTCGAAAACTATTGAGAATTGCCAATATGGTCATTTCGTAATTTACATTCAATTATGTGTCAGGAATACATCCCCTGATTTTCGGCACATATTTCTGGATCACCCTGTATAAGGGGTCCGTGCGGGTCGCTGCCAACGTACGATCAATCGCGTTCACTTAGGGGTGCAAATTGTGGAAGGCTTGGGTACCCACGTGGACCCACGTGGGACCGAAACTAGCATTCCGACACATCGGCAGTTATTCTGGAGAAGTTCCAATGTTATTCATGGCTAATTCTACTTGTTCGAAATCAATTCGGATTTAATTCCTAATTAAACAAGATACATCGAGCAGACATCCTACATTATTCGTATATTTGTCTGAATTTGATCGTAACTTGTTCTGAAATATCGTAACTCGTGCGGGTTTTATTCTGGAATACGAGGGATTCATCGTGAATTTATCGAATTTTTGTCGGGAATTGTGCGGGATTTGTTCGGGTAGTTCCAAACAACATCGGCAATGGAAAAAAGTACCGAACAAGTCCCGAATCAGAAGAACGAACAAAGAATTAATCCGAACAAATACCGAACGAGTTACGAATAAATCCCGACCAACATCCGACCATTTTGTAACGGTTTTTGGTCCCGAATGTTTGTGAAAAGTTAAGGCCTGCCTTAACTTTTTGCCGAACCCCTCGAATGTCGGCTACACACCTGAACAACATCAGACCAACCTCAGACCAACCCAGGACTAGTCAGGAACTTATGCCGAATTGTTCGGAATATACCCGACCGGAAAGAAATTTGAATATTTTGTGCAAGTCATCCTAGTCGGGAATTTGTCCTCCAACGTTCGGGCTCTGTATGACGCAGGCTTTAGTTTAGCGACTTTAGCACCTTTCGCCCCATTTCCTTGTCAATTTTAGACATTTCGTGCCATTTAGGTGTCTATTATTTCCTGGCAAGCGATAGCGAGCCTGCAATTTTATGAGGAACCGGCCTTCGGCCGGGACATTTTTATACCGAAAAATGTACACATTTATCTTGCAGGGGGGTCTAAGGGTGTTTTTTCTAAGCTTGATGGAGGTCTAGGGGGGAAACTAAAAAACAAATATATGAATACATGAATTAATAGATCAAACAAACGGCCAGCCTCCCCTTAATGAGAATGATCTTGCACTTCGGTGAGTTGATTAAACGAAAAGTTTTTGCCTCCACTGTTTGAGGAAGAGCTGTGTTGTGACTCCCCTTGCCAACAATAATCTAAGTTCTTACTTCTACAAAGAACCAGACGTTACCTAGGGGAAAAGAACCCAGAGAGTGCGTTAAATACGCCTAGCATCTTGAAGCAAACATAGCAAGAGACGAGATGTAATTTCTCCAGGAAAGATCAGAACACAAGTTATACCAAGTAAGTTAAGGGAAAAGGAATGGTTGATTTATGTATTGATAAAGAGAGATAATAGTGAAGAAGGTTATTTCTGGTAGTGAATTAGCAAAATGTTGCTTAGAAGGCATTTAACTGGCTATGTTCTCTGTCTAAACCAGAATTTATCAGTATTTTATAGTAATTACAATTTTGGCTAATACCTTATTTACTGTAGTATATTATTAATTATAAGTTAATTATTAGCTCTAATGCATAAATATATACATCAGCTCTGGAAGTATAATGAAACCAACTCGATATATTATCTGAACCGGCAGCCATAGTATAATACCAGAGCTACGCCTCACGTGTGGGCAGTATCAGAAGAAGGGACTGGAGTTCTTGCAGATAGGCTCCAGTCCTGACGTTATTCTTGACTTAGTGTGCTGGCTTAATAATCCAATATGGTTGATAGCCTCTGAAGTCCTATTTTAACTAATTAACTCATAGAATCAGCCGTACCTTCAACATCTACCCCCGGCTTTGACTCCACCTAGAGATCACCAACCACTACCACTAGTTATATAAATCTTCAGTCCTATATCACCAGTCCTCAATAAGCTAAGTTCATTATGTATTGATATTGTATTATGTGAATCATTCCTACATGTCATTCATATGAACTAGCTGTGTGAGAGAGGACAGGAATTCTACCCATCGAAATCATCTTTCATCTTGGTAATTAACTAAATTTACTTCTTGTCGGGATTAATTCATGTACCAGTGATTGAAACTATATATATATATATTCCCCACAATAAATGGTGTGTGTGTGTGTGTGTGTGTGTGTGTGTGTGTGTGAGAGAGTGAAAAAGAGAAGATAGCGAAGAGAGCTAGATAAAGTGGGTGAGGGAATAAACCAATGAATGGCGGGGTAAGTACAAAAATGGCTCTCCCTCATTCCTCCACATTCTTTTTCCCATCAGCTCACGCGGACCAGAGCCTTCCTTCTCACCCTCCCTTTACATGTAGTGGAGAGAGAGAGAGAGAGAGAGAGAGAGAGAGAGAGAGAGATCAAGAAAGAGAGATAAAGAGAGAGAGAGAGAGAGAGAGAGAGAGAGAGATCAAGAAAGAGAGATAAAGAGAGAGAGAGAGATATATAAAGAAGACAGAGATAAAGAAAGAGAGATAAAGAAAGAAAGAGAGAGAGAGGGGGAGAGAGAGAGAGATTTCCCCGACTCTCCCTTTACACGTCTAGCTTGGGTTATTGTTACCACCCAAAAATTGGAAGTAAAAAACAAAGCGCTAAGCCTCCCTTCCCACACTTCTCACTGCCTCAGAAAAAATGGTAAGAGAGAGAGAGAGAGAGAGAGAGAGAGAGAGAGAGAGAGAGAGAGAGAGAGAGAGCAAAAGAAGAACAAAACTGCACGAATTTTGCAGGTACATGGGAGTCATTGAGTAAACTTAGATTTATCCTCGATTACTAAGGTCTTTCCTATGCACAGTTAGGTCATCTATTTTTAGTAGCTAATAAAGGTGTCATCGTGCTGAAAGGTGTAACAGCAATATTGAAGAGCATAATACGCTTTAAAAGATAAGAACATGTTATATAATTATAAATGTATATATTATAATAACCTCTCCTAAGTACTCCGAACTATTTTCTACTGTAGATTATTTCCATTTATTCAAAACTAAAAATACATTTGTTGAATATACTGTATATATATAGAGTAATATATATATATATATATATATATATATATATATATATATATATGTGTGTGTGTGTGTGTGCCTGTATATGTGTGTGTGTCTGTATATGTGTGTGTGTGTGTGTGTGTGTGTGTGTGTGTGTGTGTGTGTGTGTACAAAAACCCAAGGCAAGGTACTCTACGGCAACTACAAACATACATAGCATCCGACGAAGAAAAGTGTAACCTGATCCCCAAAGGCAGTCCCTGGTAGAGCCGTCCTTACAAGTGTGTTCAATACTCTCCCTGAGCTGATCTAACTCTGGGGATTGGAGACTAGCCAGAAGCAATTTTGGAGTCTCGTCTCCAAGAATGCACGGACAAAGAAAAGGAAAACGAGTGAAGCTACTGAATGTACAACACCGACTTCTTCTAGGGTCTTGAAAAATAATATATATATACAGCATGTATATATATATATATATATATATATATATATATATATATATATATATACAGTATATATATATATATATATATATATGTATATATATATATATATATATATGACATCTTTGAGACTAGTTGAAAGGGAGAGATTTCTGGTATAATAGGTAGTTTACAATTGATTTAAGGTAGAAGACTATAGTATGGTGGCGTATACGATATGGTCAATACAAATACAGAGATTCGCTTGCTGTGATTCTCTTTTTCTTTTTGTATGTTATTTCAAATAGTTATAAAATTAAGTATTGTATTCTTGAATACTAATTCGTAGATTGAAAAGCAAGACACGGAAACGAACGAAAAGAAAACGATTCCGCGTATGACAGAAGGCTGGGATACATCAAATGGTAAAATTGTTGTAAAGAAAAGGTCTGACCGTTTTGATAGGTTGCTCAGGGGATATTGTTGTGAGAGATTGAAGTTTTCTTAGATAAAACAACTTTGTTTCTTTGGTAAAAGAATACATCAAAGAACTAATTAATATCCCCGAAAACAAGTATATAAGGATCATATAATTTTATACCTCGGGTATTCAATAACACATATCTTACTTATATTCTGACTGGCATTAGGTGAATATATGCAGTAGTGAAGATATCTGTAGAACGAAGAGGCATAGTTATTACAGTTTTATCCTATTTTATATCATTCGGTCTTCCTATTGCTGACTTAAATCGTCTAAGGATGGTTAAGAAAAAGTAAATTATTGCCATCGAAGGGAATTGGTAAAAGATGGCATTTATATATAAAATCAAACAATCACTTATACAGCACACACACACATTTCTGATATAAAATACTTACCACCTTTAGGCAAGAGCGATCACGTTGTAATGGACATAGAAATCCTATTGGGTTATTCCAATATGGAGGAGAGGGAGGAGCACAAGGAAACTAGGTTTGACTATGCAAAAGGAGACTACCAATCACTGAGACAATACTTTAGAGATGTTGACTGGAGTGAAATACATCACAGAAATAGTGTAGACGAGAAGTATGGAGTATTTAAAACAATATATGAAGGAGTTAATAAATATGTCCCTAAACAAGGTAATAGGTCAGCGAAGGAAAAGGATTGGTTTAATGAAAAATGTAGGAAAGCCAAGGAAAAGAGAGACCAAGCGTGAAAGGCAGCTAGAAAAAGGTGTAATAGAGAAACTTGGAACAGATACAAGAGATTAAGAAATGCATATGCTACAATCAGGAGACAAGAAGCCAGAGAATATGAGAAGAACGTGAAAAAATGTGAGAGTGATCCTAAGCTGTTCTATAGGTTTATAAATAGTAAAATGAAGGTAAGGGATAGAATAGTGAGGTTGAAGGTTGAAGGGACCACTTATGATGACGACCAGAATATGTGTGAAATTATGAACAATACACTACACTCAGTATATACTAAAGATGATAACTTTGAAGAAGTACCGGTAGGTGAAATTGGTGATAAACTGGGAGAGATTAATTTTCTCCCAGAGGAGCTAGTAGAAATAATGAAAGGACTAGATGTGAAAAAGCAGTGGGACCTGACAATATGGCGGGATGAATTTTGAAAGAATGTGCTGACGAACTAGTGAAACCCTTATATGAGATAATGAAATACTCTCTGGAAGTGGGAAAATTACCAATGGACTGGAAGAGAGCCAACATTGTACCGATTTATAAAGGTGGGAACAGGGAACATCCATTAAATTATCGACCTGTGTCACTTACTAGTATAGTGTGCAAAATCTGTGAGAAAATAATTAAGAAAAGATGGATGATTTACTTGGAAAAGAATAATCTACTATCTAACAGGCAATTTGGATTCAGGGAGGGTACCTCATGTGTTACAAATCTACTCAGTTTTTATGACAGAGTGGTTGACATATTATTACAAGAGAGAGATGGATGGGTGGACTGCGTATATATTGACATGAAGAAAGCTTTTGACAGAGTATCGCATAGCTGGCTGAAGTGGAAATTAAAAGAGTATGGAGGGATTCAGGGTAGTTTGATAAATTGGATGGAGGGCTATCTTTCAGGGAGACAGATGAGGACTACTATCAGAGATAAATTTTCTACGTGGAAAGATGTCTCAAGTGGAGTTCCGCAGGGAGCGGTGCTGGCTCCCATAATGTTTCTAATATACATTAACGACATGCTAAAGGATATAAATGCATATATGAATATGTTTGCAGATGATGCCAAGATCATGAAGCGTATAGAAGATGAAAACAGTGGTAGGGAATTACAGAGGGATTTGGATAGGATAGATCAATGGAACAAGAAGTGGAAAATGGAATTCAACACAAATAAATGTCATGTAGTGGAAATGGGAGTAAGTAAAAGAAGGCCTCGTATGGAATATAAGTTAGGAGAAAACACTATTAACCCATCAGAGAAAGAAAAGGACTTAGGGATAACTGTTAGGGGTGATCTTTCACCTGAGAATCATATTAATAAGATAGTGGGAGAAACATATGGACTGCTAAACAGAATAAAAATAGCCTTTAACTATAATTATAAACGAGGAGATGCTGGAGAAAATAATAAAAAAACATTGGTGAGACCAAGACTGGAGTATGCGGCAGTGGTGTGGGCACCACATCTAAAAAGCATATAAAGAAGCTGGAGAAGGTTCAGAGAGCTGCAACTAGGATGATACCAGAACTGAGAGAATTACCATATGAGGAGAGATTAAAGAAATTAGATTTACCATCTCTAATGGATAGGAGGGAGAGAGGCGATATGATTATGATGTACAAATGTGTGAGAGGACTCGAAAAGGTGGACAAGAAGGGTTATATTGTGAAAGATAATGGTAGAACTAGGGGGCATAGATATAAACTAATGAAAGGAAGATGTAAAGGAGATGTGAGAAAGTATAGTTTCCCTTACAGAAGTATAAGTAAATGGAATCAGTTGGAAGAGGAAGTGGTGTGTGCCAAAAACATTCATATTTTTAAGGCAAAGTTAGATAATTGTAACTCAGGAAGCGGGACAATACGAGCCTAAAAAACTCAACTCCTGTATACTACAAATAGGTAAATACAAATAGGTAAATACACACACACACTATAACACACACACACACACACACGCACACACACACACACACACACACACACACACACACACACACGTATACAGGGAAAACCCCACTCGCCGCAAATTACAATCATACAGTACATCAATATATCACTCCTCCCACTCTGTTTATTTGTTCTCTTTGTCTCTCTCTTGTTCTTGCTCATACTCTTTGCTCTTACTCTCACTCTTTGCTCTTACTCTCACTTTCGGTCTCTCACTTTCGGTCTCGCTTACTTGCGGTCTCTCTCTCTCTTTCGGTCTCTCTCACTTTCGGTCTTTTTTTTTCAGTCTCTCTCACTTTCGGTCTCTCACTTTCGGTCTCTCACTTTCAGTCTCACTTTCGGTCTCTTTCGGTCTCTCTCTCTCACTTTCGCGCTCTCTCTCTCTCTCTCTCTCGCTCTTTCGGTGTGAACGTCGACACATCCTTTGTGCTAATAAAGAATAATAAAGGTATTGCGTATATATATTACTAAGATGTTACTCTCTTTTTACCAGATATACGAAAAATCACTTATAACTGTTTAATGTTACTAACCCATCTGTCCCCTACTAACATCCTAATCCTGCGACGGACATTACTTCCAGGGCAGTAGTTCCCTTTCCAATTCTCCCATCCCCACTCTAAACTACTGTTTGGACACTTGATCCTCAGTGTTTTGGAGGACAATCAGCTTAGAGGGGTCACTAGACTTGTTGTTGCTTGATTTCCTTCGTACTCTCTCTCTCTCTCTCTCTCTCTCTCTCTCTCTCTCTCTCTCTCTCTAATGAATTAATAAGAAACAGCCAGCACGGATTTAGGACCAGAAAATCGTGCCTAACAAACTCCTCGAATTTTATAATAAATTGTTTACTCCTAATGACTCAACTAAGGCACTTGACATGGTCTACAAAGATTTTCAAAAGGCGTTTGACAAGGTACCTCACAATAAATTATTAGACAAATTAGAAATGCTCGGAATAAGGAGTATTATATATCATTGGATTAAAAGCTGGCTTGCAAACAGAAAGCAAAGAGTTGTTATTAACGGTATAGAATCAGATTGGGTGCCTGTTACCAGCGGTGTGCCTTAAGGAGCTGTCTTTGGTCCGGTTTTATTAATCATATATATAAATGATATTGATGTAGGTCTGAATAACTTTATATCCAAATTTGTTGATAATACAAAGATCGGGAACATGTCTTGAGTGAGGAACACAGAAATAGCCTACAGTACAGTCCGAATTAAGTAAAACAGTGAACTTATCAGAGAAGTGGCAAATGCACTTTAATGTTGACGAATGTCAAAATTTGCACGTTGGTTCAAAAAACAAAAGGTATGATTATCAAATGAAAGGCCAACCAATAATAGCAAACTCTAAGGTTAAAGATTTTAGAGTTATAATATCAGAAAACCTAAAATCCTCAGAGCAATGTTCTGCTGCGGCAAATAAATCTAACAAAGCCTTGGGATTTATCAAAATACATTTTACCTATAAAAATGAAAACATTAATTTGCCGTTATTCAGAACCATTGTTAGACCCCATCTTGAATATGGCGTTCAGTTCTGGTCCCCGTATCTCAAGAAATACATTAAAAAAAAACTAATTTAATTTAACAAGCCATATTATAAAAAGATTAAATAAATTAAATTTGTTCTCGCTAAAGAAAAGGAAGTTGCGAGGCCAACTTATCGAGTGTTTTAAGATACTTAAAGAATTTGACAGAGTAGATATCAGTGCACTGTTCACGATAACTAATAATGCTGCAACCAGAGGTAATGGAATAACATTAATTAGAGAAAAGGCATCCTTTAATGTGACAGCAAATGTCTTCACATACAATGTGGTTAAAGAGTGGAATAGTTTATCAAGGGAGGTGGTCAACGGTGATTATATTGCTACGTTTAAGAAAAGACTGGACGATCAACTAATACAGATTGGATTAATATGAATTAATCAGTAGGCATGTGTAATTTCCCTTTCAAACTAATTTCTTCCTATACAATAAAAAAAAGCTTTCCTTGTGGGCATCTCCTGACCAATAAGGTTACACTTCATCCTATTTTCCGGTACGGCTTTTTAACCGGAGGGTGGGGAGAGAGCCTTCCACTTTACTGTCATATTCTTCCACTATAAACTGTCCCTGTCTAGTAGTATTAAGGCCGGACCACCTAGTTGGGACCGCAAGGTCTGTGTGGTCTGAGTATCTGTGTAACTTTGTGTATCTCTCTCTCTCTCTCCCTCCCTTTGGTACTTTGGTGTTTAGTACTTTGTCCTCTGTATATTTTGTGTTCAGACATTTCCACAGCTATGTTTATCCTGCTTGATTGCAGGTTCTCGTCTATATACAGTATATATATATATATACAGGTATATATATATAAGAAACAATGCTAGTAGCAAAGAGAAATAAAACTTATTTATCAATACAAAATACTGTTATAATGTTTGTATCATTCTATGTATGTGCGGGTAAAATGCTGATTAAAATACAGACCCACCACAAGGTTGGTGTCTGCAAGTAGGAGCCAATTAAGGACATTAGAGAAATGGAAGAAAGACTGAAGCTTCTTGCGAAGACCTCAGTACTTTACAAAAAGGAACAAACAGAGGAATAAAATAGAACTTTAAAAAAAGAAGTGGATTGAAGTCTCTTTACGAGAACCCCAATCGGTGGTCATAATTATTAAACAAGTGCTGCCACAATCTAAAATTTTGCCAAATGCATTTCTCTACTTGGAGTGGATCCTCAGTAGCTTTCAATGCAGGATATATACAGTATATATATATATATATAGTGTGTGTGTGTGTGTGTTTGGGTGTGGGTGATCAGTATATATGTAGTTGTTTCAGTGTGTGTGTATGTGAGGAATTATGTGTGTAAATTATGCATTTTAAAACATAAGGACTTTTTAGCCGATACATACTGTAATAATTTTGCTTAGTATGTTTTGTAGATAATATGTATTTAGGCTCTTAACCACATCCTCACCCAATCACATGCTATCTCACCCTTTTTGTTTTTTGCTCGTGTAAGGTTAATTAAGTTTTTACTAAGCTCTTCATTTCATGAAAAATATATATTTAGCAAAATAATATTTGCTGAATACATACACATTAACTATCTCTCTCTCATATTACATTAGCTGAGCATGCCGTGCAAAGATGCGTACATTCAATATATGATGGTTTTACGTTAAAGCTAAATTAGAGAGAGGAGGACTGAGATAGATAAATAGATAGATAGATAGTTAGCTATAGAGTTACAAGGAGTTACAAGGCATATTTAGTATCTCCGAGACCTTGCAGTCCATTCTGATGAGATACTCGAAGTAGAAGGAGAGAGACTGTTTAGTGCACTACACTCTTGATGATGATGGCTTGAGTAAAGTAGGAGAGTAGAGAGTTTTGGATAGAGGAAGAATAAGTTGAAAAGTTGGAAGTACAGTAAACGATAAAAGTATTTGGGCTCAACCAAGTTGCTCCATTGTAGATTTCCAGAGTGTGCAAAATACTTGAACTGTTTTACTGAATAACTGTTTACAACTCCGGAGGGAAGTTTGTTCCAGGTAGAACAGATCTTGTATGTGAAAAAGTTTTCACAAATACTATTGCTGAACCTTTTCAATTCTAAATTACAGCCACGGTTGCGTGTGTATTCATAATGAGGCTAAACATTTTGCTATAATCCACATTGTCAAACCCATTAAGTATTTAAAATCTTCAATGAGCTGACCTTGTAGTCTGCGTGTCTCCAACCGGTCCTCATAGCTTAGGCTTCTATATGATAGAATAAGCTTTGTAGCCCTAGCTTGTACTCTTTACAGTCGCTCTATATCTTTCCTGAGTGCTGGAGACCAACATTTAACGGCATACTCCAGAAGAGGCCGTATCAGAGCGTTTTAAAGTGTGAGGACTATTTACTTATTTCTATACTTTAATTGCCTCATAATATAGCACAATAATTTCTGAACTTTCTTCTCTACTTCATTGCACTGCTTGGAAAACTTTAGGTCACTGCTAATCAGAACACCCAAATCCTGTTCCAAGTCAATCCCTTCCAGAGGCATTCCCAATAGCAACAAGTCTGACTTAGGATTTGCTTGGCCGATATGCATCACCTTGCACCTTTTCAGGTTAGAGGCATCTGCCATGTATCTGACCATTCACCCAGTCTGTTGAGGTCCATCCTTAGCTGTCCAACCCCTTTGAAGTTTTTCACATTCATTCCAAGCTTTGTCATCTGCAATCTTGGAAATCACACTCAACAGACCAATATCGATGTCATGACATTATATGATAAACAAAAGTGGGCCAACGACAGATCCCTGTGGAACTCTAGAAGTGACTGGAGTCCCATTAGAAGAAACACCATTGATTACCACTCGTTGTTGTCTACCTGTTATATGCCAACCTTTTTATCCAATTTGCGACTTATCGATACCTAGTGCACTTACTTTTGACATTAGCCTGCAATGAGGCACTTTGTTCAAACCTTTTTGACAATCTAAGTAAAGGATGTCTATGGCTCAGCTTTTTTATACTCACTCAACATCTCATGGACAAGTTCCAGAGAGAGAGAGAGAGAGAGAGAGAGAGAGAGAGAGAAAACAAAAATTACTGCATGATAAAACTTCCACCATATAACAACTGCCATGATATATCTAGCTGTAAAATCCTCCAATTCTTTCTCTCTTCTAGACTTGCACAGGAAGAACAGACACATGACAAACATCCCAGTGGATGTGTGCATTTTCTTATATACATACCGGTATATCATCGAGCAAAGGGATATTTTAGATTTATGAAGAATTTGTGGTATAGACTCCGTCTATGTTATTTGCTTGTGTTGGTTTACGAACACTGGTGCAATGTCAGCATGTTTATTTAGTGTTTACGAATGTTGCATGGAATTTGTTATATATTTTTCTGTTAAACTTATAAAATTCGCACGGTTGCCACCAAGATGGCGCGTGTACACATACAAACACACACACACAGACACACACATCCTTCCCATATATATCCCCTTTAGATATGTTTTATGCAACTTAGTATAAATTCCCATTATATACGTTTTAATTAAATTATTAGGACACTACCACATCTTTACCACTTATTTCTATCTGTGTTGCGAACATGTTTTTGTGTTGATTCTAAATTCTGACACACTTTCTTGTATTCATTGTATTTTTTTCCATTTATATATATTTTACTCTTCTGTTTCCCTCCACTGTATAAATGGTTTGCATTCCATATCATCAGCTTTACTTAAGGGAGCCCACCTGGCTGTTTTCCTCTTTCTCTCCCTCTCTCTTTGGCTTGTATCCATTCCGCCCCACTCAGCCTACTGTTTTAAGACGTTTATCACCATCCAGGTGTCAATATTATCGAGCTAGCATATATATATATTTGTTTTGACAGCAAGCTAAATTTGTACATTTTCGATAGAAAAAATTTCTCCGACGAAGCCAGATTTCTCCATACAACCCTGGCTCGCTATCGCTCTTCAGGAAGAAATCGACACCTGGATGGGGATACTCGTCTTAAAACAGTTGGCTGAATGGGGCCGAATGGATACAAGCCAGGGAAAGAGAGAAAAGGAGAGAAAGATGTAAACAAAGCCGGTGACCCCCTTAACAAATTAACTGTTATGGCATGAACAGTTTGTGTATTCTTGTGTACGGTTTTCCAGCTGTAAATGCGATTCCATTAGTTATATTTTAAACTCTCTTGCCGATTCTTTTGTCAATTGCTATATACAGTATATAAACTATTATAAATGCCCCTCTATTTACCTACTCTAGCTTCTGCCCTCAGTTATCTAGTATTTGCTTCCGGGCCGGTTTTCGGGACCACTTTCTCCCTCATGTTTAGCCCCATTAGTTTTCAGATGTTAAGATGTTTGCCCTATTAGTTAGTCGATTTTAAGACCCTTCACCCCATTTCGTCGTCAATATTTAGACCTTTCGTGCTATTTAGATGTCGATTTTTTTCCCTGGCGAACGATAGTGAGCCTGTAATGTTCGAAGAACCGGCCTTCGCCCGGGACATTTTGCTACCGCAAAATGTACAAATTAATCTAGAAGGGGGATCTAATGGATGTTTGTTTTTAAATTTGATGGAGGTCTAGGGAGGAAACTAGAAACATAATTAAAAAATACATAATTAAGCAAATAAATAAGACTATCTCCCCTTAATTTACGTTGCTATCGCTTCTTCTTTTTAACCCCGTGAGTACTAGCGACGTGTGTTATCTTTTATTCTAGCTATATTCAGACGATATTATGCTGCTTAGGAAGGATCTGCGGTAGCTAAAATGGTCGGTTGAGATAGTTTGAAGCCTTATTATTGCAAGTGGTCATTCCTAATCTGAATATAATCGTCTAATAGTTGCCACAATATAAAGAAAAGGACGTCACCGGTACTGTATGGGTTCATTTTGTAAATATCCCACAATCAATCTCATCTGTTTTCTACCTCTCGAAATGCCTTACAATCTACGTATGCTGTTATCTACTCTATCTGTCCACGTATCTACTTTTCTACCTACTCCTTAGAATGCCGCACACTCTATCCAAGCTATCTGCTCTATATTGCTTACCCACCTATGTTTCTATCTACCTCTACTAATAACCTACAATCTATCAAATCGTCTATCTACGTTTCTAAACACACGATAATGTATGTCATATTTTACCTATTTCTCGCTCCTCCAAGCATTTCATGTTTGTATCTATTCTGTTGTCCACTCTATCCAGTCTTCAACCTTCCTCTCTAAATCACCCACAATGTATCTAATATTCTAGCTCTATTGTGCACCCTTCTTTCTATCATCCTGTCTACCTCTGTCTTCTCCTAGTTTTCTAATAGAATATTGTTTGTAATAATAATAATGTTCTATATAGTGTGTTTATACCTTTGTTTATTATTTATCTACCTCTCTCTATATTTCCCACAAGCTCTATATTCTCCTAATTTTCCTAAGCCTCTCTTCTCTTTCTTCGATCTACCACGTTCTCATACATTAGCTATATAAACTTATATCTACTGCTTTATATAATCTTTTATCTGCCTCTCTTATATCTACTCCTGTATCTAAAATTATATCTACCTCTATCGTCTATAGTATTTTCACTGTAAGTAGGCGATAAATCATGACCTATAACCTCTGTAACACAACAACGACTAGAGTAATCGAGCTAATATTCCTACCATTTGGGAAGAGTCGGTTAAGGAATAGATGTGGAAAGTTGCAGCCCATTTGCTCAAGCCCTTTTTGAGTTACAGAGGATAAAAATCATGCTTGCTCGCCTACTTACAGCGAGTAGACTATAGCTATCTAATCTGCTATCTACTCTATCTAACTGTTTATCTAATCATCTACCTACCTCTCCTTGTTCCTAGCTATCCAATGTTGTATATATTGCTGTCTGCTCCTATGTCTACCCCTAACCCTAAAGGTCTCTCTGTGTGTATGTCTGTAGGCATTGAGCCTGAACTCTGTCTTTTAAGTGGAGGCAGACCGTTTGTTTGGTCTATTAATTCATTTATTCATAATTTGTTTTAGTTTCCTCCCTAGACCTCCATCAAGCTTAAAAAAACTCCCTAGACCCCCTTTCAAGATAAATTGTTACATTTTTCGGTAGAAAAATGTACCGGCCAAAGGCCGGTTCCTCTTAAAATTGCAGGCTCGCCATCGCTCGCCAGGAAATAATCGACACCTAAATGGCACGAAAGGTCTTAAAATTGACAACGAAATAGGGCGAAAGGTGTTAAAATCGCCAAACTAATGGGCCGAACGTCTTATAATTTCAAAACTAGTGGGGCTAAACATTAGGGAGAAGGGGGTCCAGAAAAACGGTCTGCCTCCCCTTACCCTCGTTGTTTCGCTCTGCTGCTCACTCCGTACTTCACTCAGCTTCTTTCATAATTCCTTCCTGACTTCTTTCCCTGTTTTTTTCCCTTCTTCCTGCCTTATACTTCTTTCATAATATTCTATAATTATTTTCTCACAGTTTTCTTTGCTTTCTCTATCTTCACCCAATCGTTTTGACATGCGCATACCCTTCCTTCCTTCCTGCCTTTCATCCTATAACCTTTCTTACTTCTTTCATCTTCCTTCATATTTCGTTCCTGACTGGTTAATGTTTTAATTTTGTTATATTGTTTTCATCTTCATTCATACATTTTCCCGATTTCAATTTTCTGTTGGTATTTTGTCCACCTTCCTTTCACTGTTCCATAATTTTGTTCCATAATATACAGTATTTAGTTTAACCTTATTTGCTTCAACTATGTTAACCTTCATCCAGACTACAGGTCTACTGTCATTTTACTTTATATTTCCCCCCAATCGTGCCATCGTATATCTGTCTTGATAGCGTAATGCATAGTGCGCGGAATTTCGATGTGAGTATCCTAGGTTCGAGTCCTCGGAGTGCCACATGTGCAGTATTTGTTGATTTCATTAATTGAGTTTAGATGTGAAGTTGGTTGGTGTAAAACAAAAAATAATTCACTACCTTCTAACATTAGTTTCTATGTATCTCGTTTCGCTATGCTTTCTATTGTGAGATTACTTTTATTATATATATTTGTCCTCTCTTCAGTCACAAATTATCTTCTCTCTTTCTACAATTCCTTCTGTTCCTTGTCTTTGACTTCTTTCAAAGTCAAAGTCAAAGTCAAATGATTTTATTAGCCATAATAAACATACAAAATAATACAACGTAAAATAAATCATTTAATACATGGCTGAGCCCATTAAATTAGGACATTTTTGACGGGCTCCAAAAATATCATATATATACCGGTACTTAATTTATAGCAGCTTAATTACCTATAATAATATATAATCATAGTGATTAATTAATTGACTTTGTGTATATCCATTATGTATCTGGTTTTTATATTTCCGTCCTCGTTCATTGTTGTATATAATTGCTTCTGTCTTCCTTGCTTCTTCAAATTATCTTTACTTAGCTCGTTCTCGCATTGAAGTGTATAATAAAATCCTTTCAGACATGTGAAACGTGGATGGTAAACCCCGTAGAGTTACACCGATATATAGTGTTCGATATTGTTTGAGGGGAAAACATTGAAATCAGAGAGAGAGAGAGAGAGATATACTGTATATTTACAAAGGATTTCATAGATAAGCCTTATGGTCCAAACGAGAGAGACAGAGAGAAAGAGTACATACAATTAGGCTTCATGTATACTCAAATCTCACAAAATCTCACAAAATCTGTGTGTGGTAAGCCAGGTTCGAATCCCGGTGGATCACATTATTTAATTAATTTCGTTGGGAGGTGTTTGGTGTTGAAGTGCATTTAATAATACAAATCTCACAGTCTTAACTAGTACCGGTAGTCGCTTCTGAATTGGAGGCATGGACAAGAAAGGGAAAGTGAATCTACCAACTTTCCACTACCTCCGACTGTAATATAGCTTGGGTTTTGGAATGTCTTTGCTCAGTTAAATAGGAACTTTATTGTACACCATACCAGACATATGCTATTAACAATCTTATACAGAATTACACTATGATGTTCTCCTTTCAGGTTTGTTTTTATTATTATTTTTGTTTAATGAATCTCAGTGTTGTGTTGGCCTTATTCGCAGCTGCTGAAGCTTATTATGTCTTGTCCTATTTCATATTACTCTTATTATGTACAGATTTGCAGTACTTGTTTTTTTCTACACACGCAAACACACATATACACACACACACACAAATACACAAATACACACTCACACGCACAGAGAGAGAGAGAGAGAGCGAGAGAGAATAAAAGGACCGCTTTCAATTATTTTCACAAAACCAATGCATTTAATAATACAAAACTATTATAATAATACACTTCGTATTTTCTAGCATAAACCATTTTGTTTTTATCTTACAAACAAGCAATATAGTTTGTATTTCAAGTATATATCCAATTAACACTTGTTTTCAGCTTTCAGATTCTTTATTTTGCGTTACGAATGTATTTGACATATGTTCCCTTTGATCTGATTCTTTTTACACCTGAATCACCTGCCTATGAATTTCAATAAGCGAGTTTTATTACTCTCTCTCTCTCTATATATATATATATATACACAGTATGTGTGTGTATAATAGACCATTGCTTTCTTAAGGTACTTAATGACTCTATATGACTATATATATATATATATCATCTTGTAAATGTTTTGCCTTTTATTGTCCTATTTATATATTTATTTATTTATACGTTAATCAACAAATACCGGTAAGTAAAAATGTATCATACCTAGTCGGCACATCAAGAAATGTATCATACCTAGTCGGCACATCAAGAAATGTATCATACCTAGTCGGCACATCAAGAAATGTATCATACCTAGTCGGTACATCAAGAAATGTATCATACCTAGTCGGTACATCAAGAAATGTATCATACCTAGTCGGTACATCAAGAAATGTATCATACCTAGTCGGTACATCAAGAAATGTATCATACCTAGTCGGTACATCAAGAAATCAGCTCACGTTGGTTTCAGCCAACAAAACCATTACTATTGGAAATTTGAATGTGTATATGGCTAAACACGCACTAATTCAAATGCACTAATTCAAATGTACTCAATATGTTATGGTCCATGGTAGGCTTGCAGATCCTTAGAGAACATATATATATTATTCCAAAACTAAATCACATAGTAATAATATCAGAATGACACAGTTAAGGGGAGGCAGACCGTTTTTCTGGTCCCCTTTCTCCCCAATGTTTAGCCCCACTAGTTTTGAGATTATATGACGTTCGGCCCATTAGTTTGGCGATTTTAACACCTTTTGCCCCATTTCGTTGTCAATGTTAAGACCTTTCGTGCCCTTCAGGTGACGATTATTTCCTGGCGAGCGATAGCGAGCCTGCAATTTTAAGAGGAACCGGCCTTCGGCCGGGACATTTTTCTACCGAAAAATTTACAAATTTATCTTGAAGGGGGGTCTAGGGGGTGTTTTTCTAAGCTTGATGGAGGTCTAGGGAGGAAACTAAAAAAATATATGAATACATTAATTAATAGACCAAACAAACGGTCAGTCTGCCCTTAACTAGCATCGCAGTTGTTGTATAGCAAAATGAGATTGTGAGGAGTACAGCTTGAATTAATATTGAAGTTATTTAGCAGTAATTCAGGGAACCATTATATCCAAATAATATTTATTAACCCATGGCAAATCATAATTGCCTCGGTTTCAAATAATTATTATGTTTTATACCCTAACCAACTTCACATCTAAATTCAATTAATGAAATCAACAAATACATGTCGCACTCCGAGGACTCGAACCCAGGATACTTATATCGAAATTCCGCGCACTATGCATTACGCTATCAAGACAGTATATAATATACTGTATACATATATTAATATATATGTAATAACAGAAACGGAACACCGAATTAACCCTCTCCGACATATGACCCGATTTTGAGCCTATTAGGGATACTTTAAAGCCTTTGTTACCATCAGGGGTATTTATAAACCTTTAGTTTAGTTACTTCAAACTCTGCAGTTGTCTTTGAGTTAGCTGTTGGCAGAAAACTAATTTTGGAGAGGTAATTATAAGAGTGAGAGAACTCTATTTCTTATTGCTAATCTGGCAACCTCTGCGTCATATGTGCGTGAAAGGGTTAATCAATATGGCCAGTTGACTCATATGCAATGATAATATTTATGTAGGCTACCATATATTTTGACAGTGGATATGAGAGAGCGCTTGCCTTAATGTTTATGTACGATTGGCTATGTATGTGCCTACTCTTATTTATGGAATTACCTATATTGGATTATACTATCATAACTCAGATTGTTCACTATTTATTTGCCAAGGTTGATAACTTGATTTTCCTAACTGTCTCTCTCTGTCAACAAAACTAATTGCTCTATTGTATATTCATTGACGTCGATCAGTACACACCTTGACGCCAAGAAATGTTTATTAAGGGGACGTTATTTTATGTATCATCTATTTTTGTATTATTACCGGTATATATACATTTGTTTTTAGTGTGCTCCCTAGACCTCTAATTACAACAACAAATCAATACACAAATCAATAAATCAATTCCAAAGACCTCCCTTTCGATATAATTGTGTACATTGTTTGGTAGACAAATTTCCTGGCGCAGATGCTTTGATTAGGATGTTTTGTGGTTAGAGAGATTATATACTGTATACCTACTAAAACCCCGTACTATTAGCTAGATGATTATGTTTAAGAGAATATACAACTGAAACATTAGGTGTGTGGTAAACTAACGCCTTACATTCTTTCTTTGCAGGTTAGTGAAAGAATCATCATTCATGGTTGGAGAGGCAAACCGGGGGTGAGTGAGATATAAGTTGATGTGTTGTAGTTTTTCTAAACATATTAAGTCTTAAACGATAATGTAATTACCTTTCTATCAAGTGTGCAATATTTCAGGCACAATTTTACCCTTAAGAACTGGTATCATCACTACTTTACAAAGTCGTATTACAATCAATCTTGTATAAATATTTACATACTCATAACCAATTCTCGTATTTTCAAAATATTTTATTGCCACCATATACCTACCGTATATGCGAATTTGGAGCTATAAGGAAATTCAAGTGAAAGACATTGATACTTACCCAAATACTAGCTAAAATACGTGGGTTGCGTACCTATAAATGGATTGAGTCAAGTCAAATTCAGTTTCACTCATCACAAGCTTATATACCTCTGTGGCTTTCTAAAACATAGATGTTTACAGCTTGAATTTCAGTAGTAATACTGAGTAGTATCCAATCCCATCTAATAAAAATATGTATGCATGTTTAACTTAGATTAGAAGAGTGTAGGATAGAGGAAGAAAATACACAAAACAAATACAAACAATTCCATACGCCTAATGGCGTCCTCTATTCATGAAGAAATTGTAACAATTAGTTTTAAACTGTTTTGATTGAATATTTACAATATAGCCAATTTAGACTGCATCAACCTCGAATGTTGCATTGGTGCGATCCTACCATAGCCGTCACTTCCCCTAGTACCACCACCACCATTATATATTTTATCACCACCACCACCACCACCATTATATATGTTATCACCATCTCCACCGTATCACCACCATCGCCGGCACTTTTACACGTTTCCTCAGGATATCAGAAAAGCCAACGATATGGAAAATGAGGGTTTGGGGAGGAATAAGAAAGTAACTCTGCCTTCCTTCTTTCTCCCTTCCTTTCTTCCTTCCTTCCCCTCTTCCTTCCGTCCTGCCTTTCTTCCTTTCTTGATTTCTTCCTCCCTTCTTATTAGCTACCTTACTCCTTTCCTTGCAGCTCCCTCCTTACTTCCTACCTGCCTTAACCCCTCCTACACAGGTGACGTCTTTTGTATTATATTCTGGTTACTGGTAGAAGTCTTCATTCAGTTTCAAAAGGGCCTCCAGCAATTAACAGGCTTCGAACTATCTTATTAAATCCTTTGTACTACCACAGATCCTTCTTAAGCTACACAACATCGTTTAAATATAGCTAAAATAAAATTCAAAACACGTCGTCGGTACAGAAGGGGTTAATTGTTTCCTTCTTTCTCCCTTTCTTGTTCCTGCCTCCATTCCTTTCTCCCTCCTTCCCTCTCCCACTCTACTCTCCCTCCCTCTTTCCTCCCTTCTTCTTCCACAATATTGCCTTCCTGTTTGGGAATAGCTCCTTTCATCATTATTTTATGATCGTTGCTCTCGTTTTCTAAATTGTTTTCAATTTACAATAATGCTTTCATAATTGTGATGATGGTGTGTTACTTCGCCTGTTTTTTTCATTTTTTTCATTCTCATATTTAATTCTCACCTCTCTATACTTTATTTATCTCAAGAGCCCCTTTCGTAATGTATTTAAATTTCTATAAGTGATATATTTTCCCCATATGTATAGTGGAGGGTGCATAGGAATATTTTTGTTTTATTTATTTTTTATGAAAGGGAAGACGACAAAGAAAGTACTAAGTGTGTGAAAGATGAAAATGGGCGAGCGATAGAGGGGAAGAATAAAAGAGAAGAAGAAGAAGAAGGATGGAGAGAGAGAACTTCAGTAAATAGTTAAATGTAGAGAAGGAAAGAACAACAAAGATAATTGGATGGGGAATACAAAGGAAAGGATGTGGACCAATGTGGGAGGAGGGGATCAGGTGGTCAGAAGTGCGTGAAGCTATTGCAGAGGGGGACATGGGCCGTTTTTCTGGTCCCTCTTCTTCCTCATGCTTAGTCCCATTAGTTTTCAGATGTTATGACGTTCGCCCCATTAGTTTTGCGATTTTAAGACCTTTCGCCCCATTTTGTTCTCAATCTTAAGACCTTTCGTGCCATTTAGGTGTCGTTTTTTTCCTGGCGAGCGATAGCGAGCCTGTCATTTTAAGAGTAATCGGCCTTCGGCCGGTACATTTTCTACCAAAAAATGTACAATTTACCTTGAAGGGGGGTCTAGTGGGTGCTTTTTCTAAGTTTGATGGAGGTCTAGGGAGGAAAAAAAAATACATGAATTAATAGACCAACAAAAATGCCACTGTCCCCTTAAAGAGGGTGACATGGGATAGATGAGGTTAGCGGTGAGATGCTGAACTATGGATGTTCAGTAGTGATTGAATGGATATGGAAATTGAGCAGACTAGCATGGGAGGAAGAAGGTGGGCATGTAGTGTAAATGCATCATATTATTTCCACGTATAAGGGGAAACAGGAGAGCGGAGCGTGTGGCATCCGCAGGGAGATATGCCTCCTTAGCACTGGTAAGTACAAAGGAGTACAAAGGAAATCAAGCAAAAACAGATCCAGCGAGCCCTCAAGGCTGCTTGCCCTCCAAAACACCGAAGGTCAAGTGTCCAAACAGTAGTTTACAGTGGGTTGTGGAAAAATGGAAAGGGAAGACTGTCCTGGGACAAATGTCCGTGGCAGGATTAGGCAAGGTGTTTGTCTACGCAAAGTTTAAAAGAATCAACGGTGTTACAGTCTATGACATCTCGGGGAAGCCCATTCCACAAGTTGACAACTCGAATGAAGAAGATATTCTTTGATTCGTGAGGAACATGGTGGGTTTTGGAAGGGAAGAGGTTGTTTAGACCTGATCTTTTCCTTAAGACATACATACATACATACATACATACATACATACATACATACACCTACCTATGTTCACCTATGTGGAGTTCGCCACTCTTGCTAGTGGCACCGAGGAGCGCACCGCCCTTCGTTGTTGTTTGCAAATTGGTGCAACAGACTATTCGCAGAGGCGGAGCGCTCCCTTGCGAAGATGGGCTCGTCTGGCATTTTTTGTAGTTCGACATCGAGAGCTCTCTTGAAGCTGTCTAACGAGACGCCTCTCATGTCTCTTACTCGCCGCGGGAGTCGAAGAGACGTGGTCCTCTATGTGATAACCAGCCCTCTCGCAGAGCCCATAGCACCCCGATTTTTCATCTTGGGGATATCGCATTCCCGGCCTCTCCTATCACTGAACTTCATTGCTATTGGGGTATGTAGATTTGGTACAAAACCCTCTGCGATTTTCCACGTATATATTATTAAGTATTGTTCCCTTCTACGTTCCAACGAATACAGCTTTAGTGATTTTAAACGCTCCCAATAGTGTAACTGTCTTACTGAGTTTATATGTGAGGTGAAGTTCCTTTGTACACTTTCTAAGTCATTAATTGCACCTGCTTTGTATGGGGATGTTAATACGTTAATACGTTATTACGTTACATACATACATAAATACATACATATATAGTATACATACATAATATACATACATACAAGTTTAATGACCGTTTCATCCACAGTGAGCGTGGTTTAAGTTCTTATACTGTACCACAATACAATCAGTACAATACAGTATTAGCACAACAGTATGTGCTGCCGTTATGGATCATGTATGAGGATGTAAGGGTGGTAGTGAACTGAATGTTGGGTTAAAACAAGGTTGTGTGGTGTCCCCAATGTTGTTCTGCATATATTTGGATGGAGCAATGAAAGAAAGACAAGTAAGAACAGAAAATAATGGGGTGCATCTAGTTAGGGAAAGCAGTGAGTAGAAGTTCTCTACTTCCCTACTTGTTGCTGATGATACACTTATTGATGCAGAATTAGAGTACCAGGGTTTGAGAAATATACTTTGTGTTGTCTGTGAGTTCCAAGCCATCTATATACTTTTGTATTTTTATATTTTTAATTTTCTCTTCCTCGTTAAGTCAGGTTGAACTTTGTGTACTTAGTAATTTCATGTTTGTTTTCTCTTGCGGTTATGCTACTTACTTACTTTCTGTGTTCATAATTTATGTTTGTCTTTATTTTCACATGGTATATTATTATAACTGTTATCTACTGGATAGTGTGGCCAATTACATTGACATTTACCCCAAGTTTGATATCTTATTATTTTATTATTTTCGTGTTCCTTTATCTTAAATATATTCCTTTTCTCCTATGTTTGCCTACTATTATTTATTATCAGATTGTATTGTTTGTTTACACAAATTTTTATTGCGTTGCCATATTATCCGTTTTACTTCTGGTTTATATTATGTAATTATATGTTTTATATTACTTATTATTACAATGCTCTATACTTCTACATTTTTTTTTTACAGTATATATATACCAGCTATTACATGCCCTCGGGAGACGCGACCTTTAATTTTTTTATTTTACAATCAAATAATTTCGTAACTAACACGATCAGGTACACGTATCTTCCTCAGTCAATCTTTCCTCCGGCCTTGATCAAATGGTATTGCCATGGTTACTTGAGGAAATACACTCCCCCCCCCCCTCTCTCTCTCTCTCTCTCTCTCTCTCTCTCTCTCTCTCTCTCTCTCTCTCTCTCTCTCTCTCTCTCTCTCTCTCTCTCTCTCTCTCTCTCTCTCTCCTCTCTCTCTCTCTCTTCTCTCTCTCTCTCTCTCTCTCTCTCTCTCTCTCTCTCTCTTTTTTGCATCAGTTTTTACAACAGAAGACCTCAGTGATATCCCTACACCATCGCCGATTCAGATTGATAATTCAGATGTTTTAAGCAATATCACCGTTACAGAGAGAGAAGTATTGAATTGTTTAGATAAACTCAAGGTAAATAAAACGCCTGGACCTGATACAATCTCGCCTAGAGTTCTAAAGGAAGCTAAGGATGAGCTCTCCAAACCACTGACATTACTATTCAATAAATCCTTGCAGTCTGGAACTATGCCTGATCAGTGGAAGCTAGCCAACGTAACACCGATATTCAAAAAAGGCAGCAAGTCCCTACCCAGTAACTATCGTCCAATTAGCTTAACCTCAGTTGTATGTAAAATGCTAGAAACGGTCATACGAGACAGACTCGTAAATCACTTAGAGGAAATAACATACTTAAAGATACTCAACACGGCTTTCGTAAAAAACGTTCCTGTTTAACAAACCTCTTAGACTTCTTCCACGATATCCTCAACCTCTACGATGAGAGTAAAGCTGTAGATATTATATACCTTGATTTTCAAAAGGCCTTTGACAAAGTTCCCCACAAACGTTTACTGCTAAAACTAAAAGCGCATGGAATACAAGACGGTGTGTTGAAATGGATAGAAAATTGGCTCAGCGACAGAAAGCAAAGAGTAGTCATAAACGGTAAGGCATCTAAATGGACCAATGTAAGTAGCGGGGTACCCCAGGGATCGGTACTAGGACCAATTCTCTTTCATCAACGACATAGATGAGGGTCTCACCTGTACAATCTCAAAATTTGCTGACGATACAAAAATTGCAAATAGCGTACTCTCAAAAGAACAAGTTGACGATATGCAACACAATCTAGATAAATTGTCATGTTGGGCCCAAATTTGGCAAATGAGTTTCAATGCGGATAAATGTAAAGTACTACATATCGGATACCTAAATGAGAAAGCAAACTATTCGATGAATGGCACTCAGCTTAAGAATGTAAACAGAGAAACCGATCTGGGAGTAACAATATCGAGTAACCTAAAACCGAGTCAACAATGTTCAGAAGTTGTTAAGAAGGCAAACAAAATAATTGGCTTTATAGGCAGGTCATTTGAACATAAATCCAAAGAAGTTATCCTAACCCTTTACAATTCCTTAGTCCGCCCTCTTCTGGAATACTGCGTTCAATCCTGGTGCCCTTATTACCAAAAAGATATAAACAAGCTAGAACGAGTTCAACGTAGAGTTACCAAAATGATACCTAGCCTAAAGAACAAACCATACGAAGAGCGTCTTAAATAATTAAATCTATTTCCTTTAACCCAGCGCAGATTAAGAGGTGACTTAATTCAAGTGTTCAAAATCATCAAAGGCATCGACAATATGAACTGTAGTAAGTACTTCACTATCGACCAATCTAATTACACGCGGGGAAACTGTTGCAAAATAATTGGTAAATCTTTTAACTCACACGAATCTAAGAATTTCTTCTTCAATCGAGTTGTCAACTTGTGGAATGGGCTTCCCCGAAACGTTATAGACTGCATCACCGTTGATTCATTTAAACTCCGCCTAGACAAATATCTCGCATCAAACCCGCGACTGACTGCGTTTGTAAATGAATAACTTTATTTTATCCCCCCCTCAGTTACTAACCCATCTGTCCCCTACTAACTTCCTAATCCTGCCACGGACATTAGTTCCAGGGCAGTAATTCCCTTTCCAATGTTCCCTTACCCACTCTAAACCACTGTTTGGACACTTGATCCTCAGTGTTTTGGAGGACAAGCAACCTAGAAGGGTCACTTGATCTGTTGTTGCTTGATTTCCTTTGTACTCCTTTGTACTCTCTCTCTCTCTCTCTCTCTCTCTCTCTCTCTCTCTCTCTCTCTCTCTCTCTCTCTCTCTCTCTCTCTCTCTCTCTCTCTCTCTCTCTCTCTCTCTGTACCTCATAAAAGACAGAACACTGGAATCTGTGCAGCGAACAACAAGTAAATTGATCCCATCACAATGAAATATACCATATAATGAGAGAGTATGTGTTTATCTTTTCACTTAAGCAATCGAAAATATTAAGACAAATGATAGAGTTTTAAGATTCGAAAAGGATTTAGCAAAATAAACCTAGATACTCTATTTAGATAATTCTACAAAAGGAAACATGTAAAAATGTATTGGCAAGAATTCGCCCATAGTATAATTAGTGAATGGTATAAGCTCCCTTATAAAGGAATGCACAGTGTTCAAATATATACAAATGGTAGAATCATACCACAGAGAACTTGGGATGGAGTAGGTAATAACTAATGATAAATGATCTAACGGTAACGAACACTGTTTCCAGTTGAAGAAAGTTATGGAAATTATTATATATTAATAAAACGGGTGAGTGTATATATTTCTATTGGTGAAGCATAGCATGTATTTCCTCTCCATTTCTACATATTCTATAATTGCCAAGCCCTGCAATGTTATTCACCTTTAACTGCTTTCATGTACATATATTGCCGGGGGGTAGGGAGAGAGCCTTATGCTTTGTCAAACTTTCCTTCCACCTCCACTTAGCATTAGATTAGCCATCTCTACTAAAATAAAGTCCTGACTACTTCGCTGGGATTATAAGGTCTGTTTGGCAAGTGTGTCTAGGTGAATCTATAAATAATATGCATGCGTGTAGGTGTGAGTTCATGTATACTGTATGTCCTCAAAAAATTTATTTGTTGTCATATCTAACTTTCGTCAATAGTCTTCTCTCTCTCTCTCTCTCACTCTCTCTCTCTCTCTCTCTCTCTCTCTCTCTCTCTCTCTCTCTCTCTCTCTCTCTCTCTCTCTCTCTCTCTCTCTCGTCTCTCTCCTCTCTCTCTCTCGTCTTTATCTCTCTTTCTCCTCTCTCTCTCTCGTCTCTCTCTCTCTCTCACTTCATATTTCACACACCCACCCCCAGTTCCCAGCCAAGTGATAAATAGCAGGGAACCACAGCGTGTGTCCTTCCCTTGACATGGGGAGAGAGAGAGAGAGAAAAAAAGAAAGAAAGAAAGAAAGAGAAAGAAAGAAAGAATAAAAAAGAGAGAGAGAGAGAGAGACTGAAAGAGAGAGAGAGAGAGAGAGAGAGAGAGAGAGAGAGAGAGAGATGAACAGGGAGGGTGAGTTTGGAGTCCTGGTTTCTCTCCTTGCTGAGAAAGAGGGAAGAGTAAGAAAAATATGTATATATATGAGGAAAAATCATATGAGTAAGAGAAGGGGAGGGAAAATGACGAAGGAATGTTATTTTATTAAAATTTGTCGGGTGTTTAAAAGAGGGAAAAGGCAAAAATAGGTAAAACGTAGAGAACAATATATTGATAAGGGTTCAGAAAGTATGAGCTTAGTGTGCAAGGGAAATGTGTTATGCAAAATATAATGTGAACCAGTATGTTTACGGTGCAATGTTTATTTATTCTTGGTAATTATAGTTTATTTATTTTTTTATTTTTTTTTACTTATGACATTATTAAGTCATTAGGAAAAGTACGGATCATTAATTCAATTGGGATAAATGAGAGAGAGAGAAAGAGAGATATGAACATAATCGCAGAATACAGTGGAAGAAAACGGAGGATACAATTTATACAAAGAGGATGTGTGGCTCAATGTTTTAACCCTGAAATATTTAGCGCACGGTTTGCTGGCTTAGTATACAGTATGTTCCCTGCGTCAATCTTTTAATGTAGAAAAATGTATATATGCAGTATATACTGTATATATACTGTATGTATATATATATATATATATATATATATATATATATATATATATGGTGTTTCAGTTGACGTTTTTATAAATGACGGGACGTATTCGTATACAGTATGACAATATGGATTAAATCGAAAGGAAAAGTGCATAGAATATTTTGTTTTAAATATAAATATTAATCCATGGACAAGGGAATAATACTTTTCTTATTTTACAAATCCACGCTCCTAATAATGTCATTTATTCATGAATAATTCATAACAATTTATTTTAAAGTGTTTTAGGCTGAAGTTTGTGGAAAGCTACCCTGAAGAAGGGAAATCCTGAGAGTACTATTCCAGGATGTATATATATCATAAACATTAGAGGTTCTGTTGCAATAAGTACATTTGATTAAAGTTGGACAGAAAAAATATACTTTGATTGAATAATAAAAGAATGGAAAAATAGTAAGCATACTGTATACTGTAATAGATAAATTATGAAATAGTTGAACAAATAGTTGGTAAAATATGGAAATAGGTATGTCAGAAATGTAGGAAGAACTATCTATTTATCTTATAAATTGTCTATTACCAGATGTCTTATTTTCCCAAGAGATGGTGAAGTTGTTTTCAATCAGCTGTAACTTCATAAAGTGTTCCCAAATCTTTAGAAATATAGTAGGAATAATACTGTAATTTCTGGAATGCAGAATGAACATATGCATTAATTATTGTTGAAATAAGTAAATAAGTAAATCAATTAAAAATACAGAAAACAAGGGAATCGTAAGAAACAAGTGAGGCAACAATATGAATAAATGACGGGACAAAGGTAAGAGTAAGATAAGAAAGCAGGAGATATGCAGGAAGTTCTGACATATAAACAATGGGAGAAGAAGGCCCAAGGAGATCGGAGAACGATAACCCAGAAATATGAAAGGAAGGCTGGGAATACTAAGACTTCTGAGAAAGGATGCAAGGAGTGTATGAATAAAGCAAGGAATACGTGCCCAAAAGAATATCTATAGAGTTATTCCACACATTATTCTGGCCATAATTTAGACAGAGTTATGAAGCTTACAAAGGAATCTAAGACTAGAGTAAATTGTACGTGATGTTTAGAGGCTCTCTCATTTTCCGCTTTGGTTACTTACTGTATATATAATAGGTAAGGGAAATATGGCCCCTCTCACGGTGACTATAAACTATCTATATATTTATCAATCTCTCTCTCTCTCTATATATATATATATATATATATATATATATATATATATATATATATATATATATTGTGTGTGTGTGTATGTGTGTAATTTATCATACGCCCTTCTTGATTTACCAGTTATTAGGAAGACCTTGCAGCAAAATATTGTGTTATTTATGAAATAATTGCATCCGCATGATCCTAAGGCATAATAGTTTCGCATGTTTTTTGTTGAGTTAAAAAATAAAATAAAATAACAGCTATTACAGTATTACAGTTTCCACCAGCTGAAGATAATAGACTGTCGCTGTCACCGTAGAATATGTGAGATAAATATTCCCAATGACTACAAGATTGCTTCTATTAGCCATAAGACAATAAGGAATGATATATTCTTGCCGAAGAAATTATAATGAGGAAGCTATTTACTATTTGCCTAACGACACATTGGCTACAATAGATTAGCTAAATGGAGATATATATGCAGAATGAAAATAATCAAAGAAAACACTGCCTGGAATATA
The DNA here is from genome assembly GCA_032716605.1 of Paralithodes platypus. Classification (NCBI taxonomy): domain Eukaryota; kingdom Metazoa; phylum Arthropoda; class Malacostraca; order Decapoda; family Lithodidae; genus Paralithodes; species Paralithodes platypus. Next base: position 15,632,450 of record CM064498.1, on the reverse strand, counting down.
CGATTATTAAGGGAAGCGCTGCCTTGAATATTAGATTACGAAAAGGTAGCATATTCTTTCGAAATCGACATGTAGGTTCTGTTTGTCGTCACTGCTCTGTATTGCTTGGTCCAGAACGCAAAATCCCGAGTGCCTGGTTCTGTATATATTTCCTAAGTGTGATCCAATATTGTGTAATAATGTAAAAGAAAAATGTATGCACAGCGAGTAATAAACACAAACTGACACTAAAATGCACACACACACACACACACACACACACACACACACACACACACACACACACACACACACACACACACACACACACACACACACACACACACACACCCTGCTGTTCACACACAGAGATACACACATGCAGACAGCCTGGTAAGCACAAAGGAAGACAAATATATATACACAACGAGAGAGAGAGAGAGAGCGCGCGCGCGCGCGTGTTGCAATTCTTAGTTTTTTTTTTAAATATTCGCTCATTCTTTTCCCATGCTTAATTACGTTTAGCTTTAACCGCTCCATGTCAGTCATAGATATGCTTCATTATTTACCCAAGGTTGCAATTCTAAGTAATTTACATCTTTTTGGTTTACTTTGATAATAAAGTAAGTTGTAATAGCTTCGGTTTCGGATGAGAATGCGAGTTATGCTTAGCTCGTGAAGTGTAGAATTCTTATAAACTATAATTGCTTTGATTCGAAATACATGAGATTATGAAATATCTAAACATACAACTAAAGTAATAGATATAATAAGTCATTGTCAAAATAGAAATGATATCAAAGTAGTGGCTCTTAATAATAACTAGCCTGGCATTATTAGGTATCTGTATGTTGATTATTTACAGTTGTCAAATAACAATCACCCTTCAAGAAAAATATTATTTTTTTCACCATGGTTATATACGTATGTGATTTTAAGGATATCCTTCACGGATTGAAATGGTTAGAAGCCAGCTTTTATACTCGATGGCTCACAATGATTTTTAAATAAAATAACATTGAGTAATACCCTGTACCCGCAAAAATCCCACAACCACAAACCTACCCGAGTTGACGTCTGGAATAGAGTAAAATAGTCGTTGGTGGCGAGTCTAATAAACCCACCACCTGATCAGCTACCACGCGATTATCACTTGGTTCTTTCAAAGAGAACTAAGGTTGCTATTCTATTGTACGTCCGTGGTAGTAGCTAGTGGTTAGCGCGCGACTCTGGCATACATACTGACCAGCTTTCAAGACCGCATCAAGCCTGGGGATTTTTGGGAGGGTTGAATTCCCTTCTCACCCAGCATTTCAAACATAATTACATAAAACAGACATAGTTATTCGTACAAACATTGACGTATAAAGCATCAAACAAACATTTGCCTTAGATAACCAAACAGAAGGATTGGCAGAAAAAAAAAACACGACTAATTTACTCACTGAGATGTAAACAGAAACATTTACGGATTGACTCACCAGAATGAAGAACAAAGTAAATGACCAATAAATAGTTGGGTCATTTGCTTGGAATCCGTGACCATTTTGTTCCTACCTTTTTCTCTCGATGGATTTGACAACCTGAACCATTTTAAAGGAAAATTAGCTCCTATGCCCCTCTGAAAAATGACGGCTAACTCTGCTAGAGCCCAATATTCAAAATGACCGCCAACGCCATCTTGAAAAACATGAAATGTAATATCTCTGGCATCAGATGAGCTACAAGGACGAATGAGGTGTCCTTTTTCACTAATTCTGGCATTACAAATCCACTGGAATGGTTATTGTATTGTATTGTATTGTATATTGTATTGTATTGTATATTGTATTGTTATTGTATTGTATTATACTAATTGTACATACTAATCTGCCACTTCACTGTCACTACATGATTCACTGTATGAGCCACTATCAGAATCACTGTCCTCACTTTCGCTGCTATCATCACTGTTGTTCTCTGCCTGCGGATTTGTAGGTAGTGGTATGGATGGGGGAAGTGGGGGCTGGGTTGAACGGACAGGCAGACATAGGCCATTTACAAGATGCCATCCATGGCCGATCGGTGAGGGGTGACTTTGGAGCTGGTAATGCTTTTGCAAATATGCAAGATAGTTTGCACGCTCCAAGTGTGGACGGAGCCTGTCCAAGTCAGGCATAAGTCGGATAGTGCTTTTTTTCTTCTGAGCTCTCCACTTCGCTGCCCTCGCATCTCCCAGGGTCTTGCTTTTGGTATCACCATAGACATATCGAATGACAAACCGCTCCAAATCACTGATGACCTGTTCTGTGACTAGGAGCTGTGTACCACATGCTGCTAGCAGGTCGTGTGCCTCTTTAGACTTCTCCAGACGATCTGCGATGAGCTTCTTGCTTGCTCCATAGAAGCCAGAGTTGTGGTCACACCCAGTGAGGACATGAAGTGGTATGATGGATGCAGCCATTGCCTCACTGCACAAACATCGGGCATCGATAAGCTGACGTTTGCGTTTCACACACAGGATTCCTGTTGTCTTCTGAGCAACATATGCCGCTTGCACGTAGTTGTCTGTGTCCTCTGTGTCAAGAACAACAGCTGCTGTGTAGCTGTCTGACCGGAGCACACTATATATGGTGAGCATTGCCGTATCTGCCTCTGCATGGGAGCATGTGAGCTCTGGCACAAGCTTGCTTGTGGTGAGATTCTTTGCAGTGCTGCCAACTACACAGTAGATGATCTCGGTGCTAGTTGTTGCTGCTGTTCTCTGGAATTCCGTTTGAAGAAATGCCTGAAGGCGGATTTTGTTCTCAGGTTTACCCAGGAGAGCATGGAAAACTTTACTAGAAGGAAATTTATCTTCTCTCTTCATGAAGACATTGCTGATTGGCATTTTTTTTGGCGCAGTATTCTCTCACTGTCCTTGATCATGTAATTCTGATCATATGAATCATTGACGCAAATGATGCGCTCAGCATGCTTGTGTCTCGTTAGAACTAAGTGCACCAACTTCTCTGCATAATCTCCCCAGGTATACTTGGTACCGTCTCCCTTCTCTCTGTCTTCAATGGTAGGAGTTGTTAGGCCCATATCAATAATAACCGGTCAGTGTGTCGCTCTTGAAGTCATCGTTGTCGACTATAGCGATAGTAGGCTTACCCTCAGCTAGTTCGAAGGGGCAATCAGATGAGCACTTGAGGTCATTGACAACCCAAAATCTTGCAGCATAAGTACATCATTGTAACTGATGCCCAGTCCATCTTTGTGCATTATGTCGACTATCTCCCTACTCTTGGTCAGTCCATGTAGCAAGACAGAGAGATTTATCTCAAATGCAGTGCGTTTTCCAGTGATGTAGCTTGTGAGGATAGATGCAATCGATCGGACGGATGGACTGTCATCAATTGTAGACTTATTTGGGTGTTTCAGCCATGTGAGCAGCTTCAGCAGGAGCTCACTGAGGTCTTCTTCTCTCTCCAACTTGTGTATATATGGGAGCCAGGGAATAGTATTTGTCCTGATGACTTGCTCCGCAACATTCATCACCAACTGATCATTGCTGACACCCAATGAAGATATTGCCGCCTCGATGTATGTACCTGCTGCTGTTGTATCATATACCAGTTCACTCACATTCTTTTGAATGCGTTCATGAAATCCGATGTCTTCCCCAAATTCATTGACGAGAATTTCCTTTAAGTAGCTGGATTTTACTACTGAGTTATGCCCGTGTTTTGAGATAATGCGCTTATAGTCCTGCAGCAGGCCTTGCAGTGTGCGAATTTCATGGTCTTTGAAGATGACTTGACGAATATGATGAAAGAAGAGAGCTTGGGCCTCTCGGAGGTATACACGCTGCAGATGTTGAGTGCTTTCATCTGAAAGGGGCTTGTGGTTGCTTACAGATTTGCGCCAGCACGCACGATGGTAGCGGATTTCCAACCCAAATGCTGTTTGACTATCTGGGATGGATGCAATCAGAGTGTCAAGTCTCAATCTCATGACCTCATCTTCCAGACGGACAGTATGTAACTTGAATTTAGTCCAGGCATCTACTGTTGATAGGAGTAAAATCTGCTTGTCACGATCACTACTCTTGTATGCCCCTTTCATGCACCACACACATAGAGTCTTATCGTGAAGGACACCCATACTGGAGCGGAGCCTTTTAGGTGCACTGGCCTCTGGGGAAGGGTCTTGTTGATCTGATGCTTCATCTCTTTCAAGACGTTCCTCGGATTTGTGTTTGCGTTTTTCGGCTTGAGAGAGCTTGCGCTTGCTGGATAATGATGCGTAACAAGTGCTATGCATGTGGTGACCCTTTGGTCCCTTCTCCCAATCCACATTTTCATGTATATGTTGAAACTTATCAAGTTCTTTCCATTGTAAAGACTTTTCCCGGATGGATTCCCACTTCTCAGGTGTAATGTTTTCCAAACGATCATCTACGGTACATCGCTTACCACAGAGTAAAATGCACTCATATTAATTTAATGTCTTGTCTGGTAACTCTTCACTCTCTCTTCTATTATCCATTATTTCGGTCACTTCACAAGTCGGCGATTTTCATCAGATGGGCATGCGATCCATCTGAAACAGTAAAAAAGTAATATTAAATATACACCGCAGGCAGAGAACAATATTCATGATAGCAGCGAAAGTGAGGACAGTGATTCTGATAGTGGCTCATACAGTGAATCATGTAGTGACAGTGAAGTGGCAGATTAGTATGTACAATTAGTATAATACAATACAATAACAATACAATATACAATACAATACAATACAATAACCATTCCAGTGGATTTGTAATGCAATAATTAGTGAAAAAGGACACCTCATTCGTCCTTGTAGCTCATCTGATGCCAGAGATATTTCATTTCATGTTTTTCAAGATGGCGTTGGCGGCCATTTTGAATATTGGGCTCTAGCAGAGTTAGCCGTCATTTTTCAGAGGGGCATAGGAGCTAATTTTCCTTTAAAATGGTTCAGGTTGTCAAATCCATCGAGAGAAAAAGGTAGGAACAAAATGGTCACGGATTCCAAGCAAATGACCCTACTAAAAGAAATGAAAATAAAATCGTGGTAGATAAGGATTGTTGGTGGTGTAATGGCTTAGATGCTTATGTTCTGAGTGTGGTGTTCCGAGGTCGAATCCCGGGAGGACCATATGCTCTCATTAGTTCATTCAAGTACATTGGGGTTTGTAATTGAGGATTAATGTTAAGAACGGGGTGTTACTTATAATTATCATTTTGACCCTCTCAGTTTTCCGGCACGAGTTTGTTGTTCTTATGATGACTCTTAGTAGACGATTTTACCTAGTTTGGGAATTAAGGGGGGGAAGACCGTTTTTCTCGACCCTCTTCTCCCTCATGTTTAGCCCCATTACTTTTGAGACTAAGACGTTCGGCCCATTAGTTTGGCGATTTTAACACCTTTCGCTCCATTTCTTTGTCAATTTTATGACCTTTCGTGCCATTTAGTTGTCAATTTTTCCTGGCGAGCGATACCGAGCCTGAAATTTTAAGAGGAACCGGCCTTTGGCCGGGACATTTTTCTATCGAAAAATGTACACATTTATCTTGAAAGGGGGTCTAGGGTTTTTTGTTTTAAGCTTGATGGAGGTCTAGTGAGGAAACTAAGAAATAAAGGAAATGAATGACCAAAAATCGGTCTGCCTCCCCTTAATTGACCACTTGCGAGTTTCATGCTATAAGGAAGTTGGAATTTGGGCCTCGATATTGGACAGTTAGACGGATGACCTACAGACAGGCAGACATAGTGATTTAGAGAGCCTGACAGAGGTTTGAGTCACATTGACATTGGTAGGATTTCCGTATAGAGAAACAGAACAAAATGGTGAACTCATTGAGCAAGATAGACATAACATTTGGCTTACATGAATAGACAGAAATAATGACATACATACGGGCACACTAGCTGAGGATTGCTTCATCGAGTGATAACCACTCAAATGATTTTACAGAGTCACAGACACATACGCATACATACAAACAGACCATGTATACATAGACATTTGTTTTCTACATAATATAAGAAGGTGACACAATTAAAATCTGCCTGTAACAAGTGTCGATTAATATTGAAACAGTGATAGAGAGCTGATCTATATAAACACACCACACTAGTGGAAACAGTCACGCAAAGCAAAAGTTAGGAAAATCCAGACAGCCTCAGCAAGAGGACACCAGAGGAAGCGTTAGAGCAGACAGAGCCTAAATTATTGTTTCCTCTCTGACAGTGCTTCCAGGCACAAGCAAGTGCCACGGAGATCAGGACAATTCTGCCTATATATTTTGGCACTGACTATATAAGGATTGATTTACGAATGTTATAGAGAGAAACATTGCTAATTATATTATAAAAATAACAATCAGAAGGACATATAGGGATGGGAAGAATATAAGTATTTGAACATATTTTCCAAAACAAAACTATTCCCGCCACCTGCAGAATGATTGTACTTTTATATTGTATTTAGCTTACGTATATAGGCATATCAAACCAGATAAACGAACTTATCTTCCCTTTCATATATATTAAGTCAGTTTGGCTGTATACCATTTTCTTACTTCTGTGCATCATGAGTAGCTAACGTAAAAGTATTTCTTCTACAAGCTGACCTGTTTCCGGTTAGCCATAAGAAAATGGGTTAACAGAACAAGTGAGAGTGTTTAAGTGTGTGTACAGTATATGTGTATGCACAGTATGTAATGAAAAATAGAGGGAAGTAGATAGATACTGACAAATAGATCAGTAGATTGATTGATGAATGGATTGAGAGAGAGAGAGAGAGAGAGAGAGAGAGAGAGAGAGAGAGAGAGACTTAAAAAACTAAGAGGTGGAGCCATGTACAGTATATAAAAGCACACCCAGACATAACAGCGGCCCTCAAAAGAGACGTGGCCAGCTATTCAGAGTCAAAGACTGGAACACAAGTACACACAACCAAAGAGAACCTACTCACACGCCCACACGCCCACACGCCTGCATGTACAGTATATATGATGGGCTTCACACGTCAGGCAGTAAACAGTGTACTTAGTAAATTTTCACACATAACTTGGGGAGTCTAAACAGAATATATGTATATATATATATATATATATATATATATATATATATATATATAATGTGTGTGTGTGTGAGTGAATTTACTTATATATTAATTAGCATGCCCATATCACAAATTAGGAATATTAGGAATAACTGTGGTGTTGGCGGTGTAATGGATTAGATGCTTATGTTCTGGGCGTGGTGTCCCGAGTTCGAATCCCGGGACGACCATATGCTTTCATAGTTTAATCTAGTGCATTGGGGTTTGAAATGGAGTATTAATGTTAAGAACGGTGTGTTCCTTAATATACCCTAGATTGACTTTGATTAACTGGACCCGCACACCCAAAGACAAACACACTATTAACTGGACCCGCACACCCAAAGACAGACACACTATTAACTGGACCCGCACACCCAAAGACAGACACACTATTAACTGGACCCGCACACCCAAAGACAGACACACTATTAACTGGACCCGCACACCCAAAGACAGACACACTATTAACTGGACCCGCACACCCAAAGACAGACACACTATTATCACACTTTTATAATAACCCACAGCATCAAATAACACATCTTCTAATAGTGACCATAACACACACTTAAGGGGGTAGTACTTGGATTTTGGTCTACTGTATATATTTATTTATGTATTTATTTTTTGGAGTTTCCTCGCTAGACCTCCATCAAGCTTAGAAGAAAACAAACCCTAAGACCCCTTTCAAGATATATTTGTACATTTTTTGGTAGAAAAATGTCCTGGCCGAAGGCCGGTTCCTTCTAAAAACAGAGGCTCGCTTTCGCTCGCCAGGAAAAAATCAACACCTATATGGCACGAAAGGTCTTAATATTGACAAACAAAAAAGGCGAAAGGTTTCAAAATCGCCAAACTAACGGAACGAACGTCTTAAAAACTAATAAGTATGCTAAACATGAGGGAGAAGGGGTTCCATAAAAGCTTGTAGTACCCCCTTAACAAAGCACACAGCCACAGTAAGTGTAAACCATCATACGTTCGGCGACAATACGATATCAAAGTTCCTATCTCCGGGCGAGAGAGAAACGGGGAGAAAGATACTAAGGTTCGCTTTATGGGGATTTGCGTGAACGTGTGTGTGTGTGTGGGTGTTATGTTTTGTGTGAATGCAGGGAAATGTGTGTTGTTGTTGTATGTGTGATTGTATTTATTTGAGTGTATTTGTACAGCCAAATTAATTGCTTGTGCCTTTCCTTTCTGAACATATATTTGCATGTGCAGTATGTTTGCAGACATGTGCATGTCAATGTATTTGTTTGTGTTTATGCTTGATAATTTATGTATGTATAGTTGTACGTGAAGATGCGTACTTGTATGTGTTTGTTGGGCAGTGCATGTATATATATACTATTATATGTACATACATCTATACGTGTTTGCATTTTGTTTTTCTATGATTACTATCGTGTGTCATTGATTGTATAACTTTATACAAATCTGCTATCAATTGAGAGTTTTGTATTTATATGTTTTTGTTTAAAACTATTGAGTTTTTATTCAAAATATACTATCAGAAGAATAAATTACTAATTATTCAAAACATTTTATATATTATCATATAAAGTAATAGATAGTATTGAAATATTTTGTTTCTGAAGTATAAGAGATAGTTTATAGCCAAATAGTTGTATTTGTTTATCATGTTATGCTTTGTATAGCACGTAAGACTGATTCTCGAACAGGACAATACATGTACGTAAGACTAGTGTCCTCTTACCGGATGCTTGTCTTCACTTAGGCGTAAGCAGGAGCCCGGATTAAGTAGACATCTGCCATGTCCAATTTAGGGAGGTAATCAGTGGTAACCCAAATAATGTATATTAGCCCTTGTGAACCAGGTTGGATAACTCGCCCTCCTCCGGCACCAAAGAACACAGACATTGAGTTGAGAGCCACTATTAAGCAACCTATTGAAATCCTTCCCACTTGACTTTGATTCGTATATATGTATACAAAACGTAATTATCTTCAGTAAAATTAGCTTACACATCGCCTTTAGGAAGAATACCTCTGTAAAAGCTATGTACGAAGCTAAAAATTCACACCTTGCGTGCTTAGTAGAGGATACAGCGCATTGTGTGTATGTTGGTTTATTGTTCATTAATTGTACAGTCCCTGAGGCGGATATTATACAAAGCTTTTCTTAATCTAGATAGGCTACAGAATAATGCTAATTCTACCCTAACTACTAAAGTCATCCGACCTCTGGCAACATTGAGGTATCTGAGTTCCGACCATAGTACTTACGCAGGTGCAATGGTGAAACGACTTGCAGGCTTACACAAGTTAATAGCTTAGTTGATCAGCTTGGCTAGGGAGTGACCACGCTGCATCCTTAACCCCTTCTCTACCGACGACGTGTTTTCAATTTTATTCTAGCTATATTTAGACAATTAAGTGCAGTTTAGGATGGATCTGTGATAGTTAAAAGGGCTGATTGAGATAGTTTGAAGCATTTTTATTACTAGAGATCCTTCCTAAACTTAAAAAAATCGTCAAAACGTAGCTACAATAAAACTAAAAAGACATCGCCGGTACAGAAGGGGTTAATTCACCGGGTTCGCCGAAAAAATACTTTAGAATTCAACCTCGCCTGGGCGTTTCGTGTGTGTGTGTGTGTGTGTGTGTGTGTGTGTGTGTGTGTGTGTGTGTGTGTGTGTGTGTGTGTGTGTGTGTGTGTGTGTGTGTGTGTGTGTGTGTGTGTGTGTGTGTGTGTGTGTGTGTGTGTGTGTGTGTGTGTGTGTGTGTGTGTCCCCCCCCCCCCAACTACTCCCTCTTGGGCATAGGCTGAGAGCCTGCACATTCAATCGCTAATCATTGAACGGTGAAGCCTGTGAGGTCTCATTCCACTTCACTATCGACCAATCTAATTACACACGGGGAAACGGTTGCAAAATTATTGGTAAATCTTTTACCTCGCACGAATCTAAGAATTTCTTCTTCAATGAGTTGTCAACTTGTGGAATGGGCTTCCTCGAAATGTTATAGACCATCACCGTTGATTCATTTAAACTCCGCCTAGACATATCTTGCATCAAACCCGCGACTGACTGCGTTTGTAAATGAATAACTTTATTTTATTCCCCCCTCAGTTACTAACCCATCTGTCCTCTACTAACTTCCTAATCCTGCCACGGACATTAGTTCCAGGGCAGTAATTCCCTTTCCAATGTTCCCTTACCCACTCTAAACCACTGTTTGGACACTTGATCCTCAGTGTTTTGGAGGACAAGCAACCTAGAAGGGTCACTAGATCTGTTGTTGCTTGATTTCCTTTGTACTCCTTTGTACACTAGGGGGTAAGACGTGAAGCACTCTTAGCTGCAACCAGCCCCTGCCATATTGCCTTTGCAGGATGCATGGGGCTTAGTTGCCCACTCATGGGTCGAAGCAGCCCCATCTCTGAAGCTGCCTCACTCCAGTACTTCACTGTCTCATCTTCTAGATTCGGACCCTCACTCTCAGAACGCCACCTTTTGAGCAATGAACTAACTAGGCATTGTCCCCCTGTAGCATATTTTGAATATGGGAATATTCATACAATGCTATTTAGTCAGGGAACAATGAGGGTATTTATTTGGCGTTTCGGTGAGCTTTGTGGTAATGCACTTATACTGGGTACAGCACAAATTCCATCCCAATAATATCTTCCCATTGACATATCGGGATTCGAACCCTGGTCCATTGGATTACCAGTCCAGTGGCAAGACCACTCCACCACACCTCTCCTAGAGTGTGTGTGTGTGTGTGTGTGTACGTGTACCTTTGAGTAGGCTTGTCTTGAAATGTGTGGCTATTAACCCAGCGCATCATTTCTGATGACTGCGGGAACCTAGGTGTGTGTCATGGCTGGTGGACGCATATAAAGCCTATGGGTCTATGTTTTAATGGGTGCGAAAGTGATTAGCAACAACTTTGTTACCAAATACCAACTCCTATGCGACTGATGTTCATACAGTGCAATGCATGTATGCATTTTGTCTTCGCTCTCCATCATATATTACCGTAATGAATACAGTATATTATTGCTAAGGAAATCTCCACGTTGAAGTCACAAAGGCATGACACATAAATTATAGGACTATATAATTATATTATTCACATCGTTCCGTAACGCAGTGTGAACAACATGGCAGCTATTTTAATCTAAGTTGGCCTTAGTTGCTTTGCAGCACTCGGTAATAATACTGCCCGAAGTCTCAAGTTCTCGGAAGCTGAACAGTTGTAGCAATTGCAGTCACATTATCCCGGGTAATTTATGTTGGTGCCGCGATAACCGGGGGCCCCGTGTGCTCTCATAAAGTCACCTTACAGAGATTATCATGAAAGTGGGTAAGCGGCTTGGTAATTACTATGGATCTGCATATATATACCATGTTTCCACGGGCCATGATTTGAGCTTAATATAGATAGGAGTTGCCATCTCAGCTTTGATACCACTACACGATTAATAAATAAACCAAATATAACATAACTCACATAATCTAGTTATACAGTGAATGAGGATATATATTGACATCTATCATGCATATGTAGAGCCATTATCCAGAATACATACTTAAAGGATGTTCGCTAAAACCGACCCCGCTTAGAATAGGAATCATCTTAAGGGGGGGTCACCGGCTTTTTTTTTTCATTATCTCCTTTTCTCTCTTTCCCTGGCTTGCATCCATTCGGCCCCATTCAGCCAACTGTGTTAAGACGTTTTTTTTTTTTTTTTTTTTTTTTTTTTTGTCCTATGTGAATGAGGGAGACAAAAGGCATAACTGCCTGCAGCGAGTGCCTCCCCCCAGATTTGAAAGAGTGACAGGGCCAACATCAAGGTACGTTCGAGCTAAAATGCCTGGACACACGGAGTTTGAAGCAATTTAAGTCATAGGAAGAGGGAAAGACTGATTCTGGGAGAGAGTTCCAGAGCTCAGCAGTTGAATAGAAGAAAGTCTGAGAATAGCGTTTCACTCTTGGGTTGGAGAGTTGCACAGAGTAGAGGTGGGATTGTGTTGCAAGCGGGTACTACGTACCCTACGTAGAGGAGGTGGTATACACTGGGAAAGCTCCGAGGAACACTGATTATTGTAGTAGCGATAAAATAGCGAGAGAGATGCAACATTGCGGCGAAGAGAGAGAGATTGCAGAGAGTTGGTGAGTGGACGGGAGTTAATGATCCGAAAGGCTTTCCTTTCTACTTTGTCTAGGAGTGCGGTGTGAGAGGATCATTCCCACACATGTGAACAATACTCAATACAAGGACGTACTGTGCCCTTGTACAGAGCATGAAGCTGTGCAGGGGTAAAGAACCCCTTGAGGCGGTTGAGCACTCCCAGCTTCTTGGAGGCTGCCTTAGCGAGACTGGTAATAGGGTCTTTCCAGGTGAGAGCAGAAGAAAAAGAGACACCGAAGACATTGAGAGAAGACTGATGAAGGGTTGATTTTTGTATTGTTGAAGAATAAGGGATAGTCCTCTGGAGGTTCCTGACTGGTAGTAAGATGGATAAATTGAGTTTTGGAAGCATTAAATGTAACAAAGGGTTTCTCTACCCCAAATGGAAATAGTAGCTAGATCTATCTATCTATCTATTGCCTGACGAGTAGCTAGATCAGAAGATAATAATTTTATGGCTTCATTACGTTTGCTTTTGAGAGACTGCTGGCTGGGGCGTTCTGGAAAACTAATTGAGTGGTGTAAGGTAGAGTAGGTAGAGTTTATCCCCATCCAGGTGTTGATTTCCTGGCGAGCGATAGCGAGCCAGCATTGTATGGAGAAATCCGACTTCGCCGGAGACATTTTTCTATCGAAATATGTATAAATTTGGCTTGCTGTCAAAACGAAAATATATATATAATGGCTCGCTACCGCTCGCCAGGAAAATATTGACACAGTTGGCTGAATGGGGCCGAATGGATACAAGCCAGGGAATGAGAGAAAAGGAGAAAAAGATAAAAAACAGCCGGTGAAACCCCCTTAACTGTATACCTTTACCAGCATAGTGGAAATAAACCAAGAGCACACAAACAGGACCAAGGCAAATTTCCGGAACACTAGTTTATCCAGGCTGAGAGTTTAATGTTATCATGTGCAGTAGTGAACACAAAACTGAGAGCAATAGTTCTATACTTTGACATGGAATCACTGTTGTATGAGAGACACGGATATAAAGCCGGAGTCACACGAGCACCTTTTCGAGCACTTTTTACGGGCAATTATGGTCTGCAAGCTTCAAAAATTACACTTTATCTGAATTCAGCCGCCTAACATAATCTACTTTCAGTCTAGTTGCCGATACCAGTGCGAAAAAGTCCCGAAATAATACGAGAACAAACTTGCTCATGGAAAACTGACGGAAAAACCGCTAGTGTGACAGCGGCTTAGCACTGCAGAATAACAGGGAGAAAGCGCAACACCGACCATATGACCGCGGTTATTAGCGAGACCAGCACATTGAAGCATAAAACCACAAACTCATAGGCATGGCAGGGCCGGGCCAATTTTCTGGGACACTACTGGGGAGAAAACATAAATATATATATATATATATATATATATAATCTTAATAATAATAATAATAATAATAATATTTTATATATATATATATATACAGTATATATATACTTGCATGTGATTGCAGACACCTTGAAAGCTCACGCACACTGTAGAGTCTATGTCAGAAAACAGCCTGTATACATTATATGACCGTGGCTATTAGCGAGGCCAGCACTGCGGAACATAACCCAAGAGCACATAGGAGGGGATCGACCAAATTTCCGGGAGTCTACTTCATTCAGACCAAACTATATTACTGGCTCATGACCTTGATTGTCTGGTACTTGGGAGGAGAAGAGTACAGTAAAAGAGAGGACACTTGCAGCTTAACAAAAATAACCAAATGTATAGAAGACGACCTTATACCAAAGGAAACCGAAAATACACTCACATACTGTATACACTTGTGTGTGAAGTAAGTGACAACTCAAACCCTCTTTTTGAATAAGGAGCCTTCCAATAATAGTTTTGAATTGAAATTCAATAAATATGCCAATTCAGGGAAGAGTAAAGCAGGAACTGAAATTCCCAGCCATTACGAGTGGATGAATGCTCTATTGTTATGAGATTAAGTTTGAGCGGAAAAAGCAAATCCCTCTATTGATATGAAACTGAAAACAAGCCATATTTCAACTGTTATCAAGCGGAACCTCCACACAACATTGTTAGCACATCAAAGGTGTTTCTGTCATAAACGAGAGTGGTGCGTCTATGACAATCAAAGTCGAATCACACAAGCGATAGCTGGCAATTTTGTATCAACAACAATGTTATGCCTACATTTGGGGTCAATTCTGCATTGTATCAGTATCCAAACTGAAGATACATATAGTTAGGAGACTTATTCCAAATAAATACTCATTCACAAGCTGCCAGACCACACTTGGCGATATCGAATTGTCCGGAAAGTAGGACGTGTGACTTCGCCTTCATAGAACCACAACACCATCGTTCCCGGAAGCAAAACCAAAACCTCAATAGTTTCAACTCTGATGTCGGACCTTTGGAATAAGAAAATTAAAGCTGTAAATAGTCAAGCTACGTGAAATAATTCGTCAGATTGACTCGTTTTTGGTTAGTCGTCCATTGAAGAATAAATGTTTGCTTGTACTGTGCAAGTCAGCTTTGAAGTGAGTCATATTTGTCTTTATTTTTCTAAGGTGGGTTAATGGTTGTGAAGGTTTTAGAATTAGTTAACACCAAAATAGTCACGTGCTAGCATTTATGCGTATCTTGGTATACCCGAGGAAAACTAATAACTCCGGCTAAATACAATAATACATATACATTGTAATTGAGGCATGACCGCAATTTTACCGATCAAACGATGCCGGGATGAAATATATTTAAAGTGAAGTGAAACTCAATCGAAACAAAAACAAAAACATAAGACATACATTACCGTTCCAACCGTACGAATTAATAAGGCTTAGCGAAAAGGGGTAGCTTTATCCTAATCCCTACTGGTGGTGTATGGGCCATTTGGTGAAATTACAAAGGATTAAAATGGAAACAAAGCATCAAAATGTATGTCAACCCTTACTAGGCTATGTGTTGAGAATTATGGAATAGCACAGAGGAATTGAGGAAAGGAAGCTAATATCTTTATCAATCTTAGTGGTTGTATTTATATACTACAGGCTCATAGATCATAATAAACAGTATAGAGGCTATTGCATTGGGTTTGGTGTGTTTCACATTAACCCTCTCAATCAGATAACGCCCTCTCCTTCCTTGTGTTCTCTATTGCCAGACACTTTTAATTGGTTCAGGAAGGACTTGTCGGTTAGAGTGGCAATTGAGTTTGTAACCTTTAAATCTGTTATTAATATTTTGAGGAGAAAGCTAAGCAAAGTAAACATTGGTAGCATGATTATGATTGAAAGAGTTTAAACCTGTTCTGTATTGAGTAATGCAATAGAGGGACGCCAAAACAGCCTGACCATTAACTCCAGATGACAGAGAAGACAGTAAATACACATAATTAGAAAATGGTATTGCATATTAAACATATACTGAAAGAGGCAAGTCATATATTTAGTTTCGAACTCAACAGCATCAATGAATGTTTCCAAAATATTTATACTATTATGTGTTGAGTAAGCCGATATAACGCAAACCACTTTAGCGACGGATAGCCCAGAAGTCTTAGTATTCTAATGGCAAAATAATGTTCTCTAGAGAAGTCTATTACCTGATGCTCTTTCACCGCATTCTTCATGAACATGGCAGATATAATATTAGCTAGTCAAGTTTAATATAATGTTCATATAATCCATGCATATATCAGTTATATATAATATCTCGCTGTGGATATGCAACTTTCAATTACAAACCCTTCCAAGAATGGGCTTAAGGGGAGGAAGACCGTTTTTCTGGACCCCCTTTCCCTCATGTTTAGCCCCACTAGTTTTGAGATTATAAGACGTTCGGCCCATTAGTTTGGCGATTCTAACACCTTTCGCCCCATTTCGTTGTCAATTTTAAGACCTTTCATGCCATTTAGGTGTCGATTTTTTCATAGCGAGCGATGGCGAGCCTGCAATTTTAAGAAGAACCGGCCTTCGGCGTGGAAATTTGTCTACCGAAAAAAGTACAAATTTAACTTCAAGGTAACTAGGGGTTGTTTTTCTAATCTTGACGGAGGTCTAGGGAGGAAACTAAAAACAATATACTGTATATGAATAAATGAATTAATAGACCAAACAAACGGCCAGTCTCCCCTTAATCCTGTCATGAATTTCTGACGGTAGCTGAAACATAAATCAAATATATAAGATGACAAATATATCTCCCTGTGCCAAGATCCGAACCTGTGCAGAATGACACTCAGACCTTAACGCCACCTTGATCGCCCTATGAATAAATCCAGCCACTCTTTACCTAAGCCTACAATAATGTTCATAGGTGCTTAACATATTATACAATGATACTCAACTTAGCGTAAGTCAACCTATAAACTAATGATGTATGGCCCAACTTGTAACCTTGCCTAACCAATGTACCAAGTCCCTATAAACTAGTCTAGAAATCACACCCCCAACATCTCATAACTAGTAAAATACTTAAACAATTGATCAAACAATCAAACAGTTAGTAGGTGAAAACATTCACAACCCGTTTGCTCCAGTCCTCCCTGAGATATAATAGGTTAGGGGTCGCAATTTATAGACTGACCATACTAAATATACTAAAATATAAGCGAATTGGCTTGTGAGCGATGCCACCGTAACCCTGCAACTGTCTCTTCCCAAGTATAATATTATGTATTCGCATGACCAGCTCGCTTATACATCACAATTTTTTTTGTTTTTCCTCATACCACCATTATCGGCACAAACACAAATAGCTCTGCGTATTCCCAATGGACATTGAACTTTTCAGATCTCCGAATAATAACATTTATATTGGGGGCACAGCTGCGGCCAGGAATATTTGTACAGTATGTGGAAGACAAAATATGATACACCGACGCTGAATTTTGATAATTATTTAAACTACATATGTTGAATGGCTGGTTGTCAGTAGTCATTGCTCTTTGTCTATGTTTATGATAAAGTATCAAGGTATTCAAAACTAGAATTGTACCGATATGGATATGAATATTTGTGCAGTTTATAGATTGAGTATTGTGAAATGCGGACGACCTATTAGTTCAGTCCCAGGTTTTGGTGGTTTTAAACATATGTTGTCCCTAGTACTTATATCGTGAACGTCTGAAGTATATTTAAAAGTCATAAACAGATTATTTGCCTATTGACTATGAACACATTTGAGATATTCGAGTTTGTGAATATTTGTCAGTCTCAAAACCCCAGTTTCAGCACTACATAATAAGCCTAATCGTTCATTGTTGTACAAGTCCTAGTGAATTTATATTATTTATTGTTTCAAAATTGCTTAAACTGAACCGAACCTTTTACATCTCCAGGTTACCGTTGATTACAGATGATATCACAATGTAGCTCCAAGAGACTTTGCCCCAAAATTCATATTCAAACAAGCAAAGGAGACAAAGAAATAAAGACACAGGCAGAGCAATCTACAAACAAAGGGACACAGGTTGTTATTGAAGCTCCAGAGGCAGGAACTACACTTCTGTTCTGTTTGTTTGGAAAGTTGTGAAAATATAGCCTCATGTTTAGCCCCATTAGTTTTCAGATGTTAAGATGTTTGCCCCATTAGTTAGTCGATTTTAAGACCTTTCGCCCCACTTCTTCGTCAATATTTAGACCTTTTGTGCTATTTAGGTGTCGATGCTTTCCCTGGCGAACGATAGTGAGCCTGTAATGTTGGAAGAACATTACTGTCACGTGTACATTTACATTTCCCAGAGTCACTGAATTGTAATCAAAGTCAATGTTATAGCTAGTGGTGATTGGTAATACATGTAACGGATTACATTGAATAGTTTAACCCGAACAAGAATGAAATATATAAACAAAGTAAAAATAATGGGTTGTCCCTGTTCTTGCTCTGTCTTAAGTCGGCCACCCCCAAAGAAAAGCAAAAACAAAAAGGAAAAGAGGGAAAAAGAAAAGAAAACAAAAATGGTAAAGTGGGATTGGGCCTGAGTAAATAGATAGATAGATAGATAGAGAAAAATAATGTAAGAATTTGCAAACAACCAAGGACTCATTACATTTCTCTCCGATATAACTGACTCCGGCTCTAAGAAACCCCACGCCAAAACAGAAGGAAGAAAAAGACCGGAAGCTCCCGGTTCACAGTTTGGGCGATTTTTGCATGTATTCATTATGTTTTCTAGTTTCCTCCCTAGACCTCCATAAAAAAAAAAAAAAAAAAAAAAAAAAAAAAAAAAAAAACATTAGATCCCCCTTCTAAATTAATTTGTAAATTTCCGGCCGAAGGACGGTTCTTCTAACATTACAGGCTCACTATCGTTGGCCAGGGAAAAAATCGACACCTAAATATCACAAAAGGTCTAAATGTTGACGAAGAAATGGGGCGAAAGGTCTTAAAATCGACTAACTAATGGAGCAAACATCTTAGCATCTGAAAACTAATGGGGCTAAACATGAGGGAGAAAGTGGTCCAGAAACTCGGCCCATCCCCCCCCCCCCTTAAGTCGAAATGTATTAGTATTTTACTGTCATGAAACCTGCCGCAATGTTTGGACGGCAAGGACAAAGAGAATGTTCGAGTTTGGTCAGTGGCTGGGACCAAAGCAGTCGAAAGTGGTACCGAAGTGTTTTAACCCTTTGAGTACCAGCGACGTGTGTCATATTCTATTGTAGTAGTATTTAGACGATATTATACAGCTAAGGAAGGATAATTCGTAGTTTAAAGGGTTGTTTGAGATAGTTTGAAGCCTAATTATTGCTAGAGGTCCTTCCTAAGCTGAATCATTGCCAGAATATAACTAAAAGGATGTCACCGGTACTGAACGGGTTAAGGGGAGATGGTTGGTGTTCCTTGCCCCGCTTTTCCCTCATGTTTAGCCCCAATAGTTTTCAGATTGTGAGACATTAGGCCCATTAGTTCGGCGATTTTAAGTCTTTTCTCCCCATTTCTTTGCCAATATTAAGACATTTCGTGCCATTTAGCTGTCGATTTTTTCTGTCGAGCGATAGCGAGCCTGCAATTTAGGAGGAACCGAAAAGTGTACAAAGTTATCTAGAAGGGGAATCTTGGGGATGTTCAGTTAAGCTTGATGGAGGTCTTGCAAGGAAACTAAAGAATAATAAATAATTAAACAAATCAACCCATAAATAAACCCTTCCCTCCTTAAGGGGAGACCGGTCGCTTTTCTAGACCACCTTCTCCCTCATCTTTAGACCCATTAGTTTGGCGATTTTATGAACTTTCGCCCCATTTCTGTCAATTTTAAGACCTTTCCTGTCAATTAGGTCTCGATTTTTTCTGGCGAGCGATAACGAGCCTGTAATTTAAGAGGAATCGGCCTTCGGCCAGGACATTTTTCTACTGAAAAATGTACAAGTTTATATTGAAAGGGGGTCTAGGTGGCTTCATTTTAAGCTTGATGGAGGTCTAGCGAGGAAACTAGAAAAATAATACATAAATAAAACAATTGACAAAAAGTGGAGGATCTCCCTTAAACCATCGGCACACGCGCACTTTAAACCAGCATCATACGAGCAAATGTAATGGCGACCTGTTTAGGAGTCTTGAATCCGCTACAAGTTATCAAAAGATTTTGATGGGTTTCTCTTGTTTATTCTTGTATTGCATGAAACTGTGTAAGAGTAAGAGTTCTAAAATAAAGAATACTGATATAATGCAAGCGAAAGTTGTCAGATGTATATATTTTTTAGTTCGACAATGTGGCTCCGATAAATCCACCGATAAAGTTCTCATGTGACGCCAACTTCAGCCGGGAATGTTGCGGAAATCCTTGACAATAATAATTATGAAACCCTTTTGCGGATCCCACACTCCTATGCAATTCACTGATAATCCTCCACTTGTGACCCCGCATTGTATGTCGTTGTGCTGCCAACCATAGGCTAGACAACCCAAACAATCAAATGTTGGTGTCTCGGGTATAGTTGTTGAAGAGAAATGTTATCGTCATCTTTTGATCCGAAACTTTGCTCCTGCATAATTTTCAGATTATAGGAGTGCCAACGAACTTGACAATTTTCTCGATCTCTGACCCCTTCGTAACTCAAAAGGACCTTGCGCAAACTGGCTGTAAATTTCCACACCTATTTCCTGGTGGACTATTCCCAAATGATAGAAATCTCAGCCCGATTGCTTCCATTCATTTTGCGTTATAAGAAGTTAAGGGGTCCAGATTATTGTCAAGTTCGTTGGCGCTACCTGTAACTTACACCATTATTGGCATCTAGAGAAGAGGCAAATTATTATATAGATGACAAATTTATTATGAAATGTTGCCGCCTTTTAATTTACAATAGTCATTGAATGTTAAATGATCCATTTTTGTAATGAGTCCTCTGTAGGTAATTACAATTATTTGGACAGTCATGAATCTAGCAAGGTATACATGGCTTGCAATGTACTACTATGTTTCATAAAGAGCTAAATAAGGTTGATCAGATAGTCAGGCAGCAGAGAGGCATTACTGTATAATACCTCGTCCAGTGCACAGCTTTTAATTCTATAACTGTGGTCTTCTACTGAGGGAGATTTATATTTATTTTAAGATTATTTCCATTTAGTCTAATCTAATTCCAATCTAGTCGACGATATGCAGAATGTTAAGGGGGATGGTTCACCTTTTGGGCGATTTTTTGCATGTATTCATTATTTTTCTAGTTTCCTCCCTAGACCTCCATCAAATTAAAAAAACAAAAAACATTCTAGATTAATTTGTAAATTGTTTGGTAGAAAGATTTCCCGGCCATAGGCCGGTTCTTCCAACATTACAGGCTCACTCACTATCGTTCGCCAGGGAAAAAATCGACACGTTAATAGCACGAAAGGTCTAAATATTGACAAAATGGGGCGAAAGGTCTTAAAATCGACTAACTAAATTGGCAAACATCTTAACATCTGAAAACTAATGGGGCTAAACATGAGGGATAAAGTGGTCCAGAAAACCCGCCCATCTCCCCTTAAAGGTTAAGGATTACGAAAGAAAGGTAGTAGATTTGGAACGGTACTACAGAGATACTGAAAAAAAAGGATAGATTAATATGAAGAAGATCCCATGATTTTCAAAGGGTTAATAGAGCGCGCAGTGTCTGACAATTCCTTTGATCTATAACCGCAGATTCTCCCAGTTAAAAACATAAAACAGAGCCCTCCTAAGTCATTCAAATTTTTAAGGGGGGTCACATTTTTTTTTTATCTCTCTATCTCTTTCTCTCTTTCCCTGGCTTGTATCCATTCGGCCCCATTCAGCCAACTGTTTTAAGACGTTTATTCCCATCCAGGTGTCGATTTCTTCCTGGCGAGCGATAGCGAGCCAGCATTGTATGGAGTAATCCGGCTTCGCCGGAGAAATTTGTCTACCAAAAAATGTACAAGTTTAGCTTGCTGTCAAAACAAAACTATATATATGCTGGGTCGCTACCGCTCGCCAGGAAAATACTGAAACCTGGATGGGGGTAAATGTCTTTAAACAGTAGGCTTACTGGGGCCGAATGGATACAAGCCAAAGAGAGAGGGAGAGAATGAGAAAAAAGCGAGGTGGGCTCCCTTAACTTTGTCTTGCAAGTTTATCTCGTGCATTTTCCTTGGTTTTTTGGTGGAGAAAGTTACGATGGCAGAGTTCCCTTGGATTCCTACTGCTTGGTCTATCTATCTATCTATCTATTTATTTACTCAGGGCCAATCTCCACTTGTCTTATTTTTTTTCTTTTCTCTCGTTTTCCTTTTTTTTTTTTCGTTTTTGGGGGTGGCCGACTCAAGACAGAGCAAGAACAGGGAAAACACAAAACATAACATAAAACAACGAACACACACAGATAAAGCACAAATTCACACACATCTGAGGGGAATTCATAAGTACAGTATATATGAAAGAAAACACTAACAAAATAATTAAGAACTTCTGTACCGGTGACGTTCTTTTTGTCATATTCCTGACAGTATTAGAGGATTTTATTTAGCTTAGGAAGAACCTCAAACAATCAAAAGGCGACAGACATGCACTCTCAATGAATCCCTTTAGATACCACAGATCCTTCCAAAGCTGATTACAATCGTCTACTGCTTGCCAGAACAGAATATGATGAAAAGGCCGACACCTTTACTGAATGGGTTAACCCTCTGAGTACCAGCGACATGTGTTATATTTGATTTTAGCTACATAGATCTGTGGTAGTTAAAAGGGTTGGTCGAGACATTTTGAAGCCTTATTATTGATAGAGGTCCTTCATAATCCGAATAAAATCGTCCAATAGTTTCCAGAATTTGTTGAAAAGGACGTCCCTGGTACTGAACGGGTTAAGTAAGTAAGATTTCTAGCTGGCCCAGGGTTATACATTCATGTATCCAAAGGTGAAACACGCACACACCAGATATTTACAAAGTATTTGATAGATTATGTATTTATATTTTTGTTTAGCCATTTTGATACTTTAAATACCGGTACCTTATAGAACATGAATAGAAGTATACTGCACCACTAAAGCCAAGTGTACATACTTAAATATGGGTAAACTCAGTGGGGAAAATATGTGCAAATTGTACAATATATCAATCACACTTTAGTTACTGAAAAAAATGGGTATTAATTGCGAGAAAAAAACCCCGAAATCACTCAATACAGGGATGGACGACCTCTTAATGCAGGGTATAGGATTAGCCATAAACACTAAAATGCATCATACATAATCAACGATAATATTAGTTTATCTTCATAATGACATTTGAAAGTATACTCAAAGTAAAATAATGCTATACCACGAGATAGCGTAATATGCAAGACGTGGAAAATATATGAAAGTTGAGCAAAACTGGTAAACAAAAGGTACAGTCGGATATAGTCTCCAGCCCACTTATAAATATTCGGGAACTTCACCTATTTCTAACTATGGAGGTATATATCTGGAAACCAACTTATCAATATAATTTTCTATAAATCAACTACCAAACTATATACAGTATATACTATTTATTGAAAATAAATTTCTATAAAACAAATAAATCCAGATAGTTATAATTGCATAAAGAAACACAAATGTGGTCCACAATTTCGTATGAGTGGGCTAGAGACTATGGCATCCGAGTGCACAACGAGGAGATATATAAATATGCAAAGGGGGCACTGCGGAATGTATACAGCACAGAGGAGTACAGGACAAAGTGGAGGGAATATATGCAGGAGAAAGAATAGTCACCGGCATTCCTTCTCTTATGCTCACCCCCCCCCCCCCTTCCTTGCCTAAACCCCCCTAGTGCCCCCCCCCCCCCCACCCACACACTTCCCCTGCTTTACCCCCTCCCTCCCTTCTTACTCCTGCCTAGCACTGCCTCCCTCATACACATCAAAAGGAGCCACATCCGACCGCAAGCAGTCAGAGAGACAGCCGGCAGAGACAGATAGACAGAAGGATAGACAGGCAAGCAGACAAGTATGTAAACAAGAACATGGGCAGACACACAGAGAGACAAACAGAGAGACAGAGAGACAAACAGACAGACAGGAAAGCACGTAGACAAGAACACAGTCACACACATCAAAATTCACGCAAGCAAGCAGGTACATAGAGAGATAGACAGCTACGGTATACCGGTAGACAAACAGAGAGACAGGCACATAGACAGAACACAAGCATGCAGACGGACAGATCAATACATATGCATAACATACAGTAAAACACACATACAGAAAGGCAGGTATAGATGATAAGGAGCAGATGGACAGACAGACATGAAGGCAAAACAGACAGGATAGACCGGTACACAAGCACACAGACATACAGACACTTGTGCAGGCAGCATTGTTGGCATGTTGGCAAAGAGAAGTTCCTTTACTTAGGCACCCTAAAAGAAACCTCGTTCTCATATGTTTGTCGGTCTTTTCAGAGACATTTGTTAAGAAGGTTTCTCATTTTGGTATATCAAAAATAACATTAACACATTAGTTATCGGCCACTTCATAAAATGTTGAGATTATTTTCACTTTTCAAATGAGAGATGTGTGTAAATGAACAATTGTATGCTAAATATACGCATTAATAAGTAATACTGTGGGTGATAAATACATTGGTTTTGTAAGATCTAACCTAAAATTACTAAAATTGAAAACAACTTAATACTACTTGCTTTTTCTTCTAGTTTGGGTTTTGAAGTCAATCCTACTTAATTGGAACATTTATGTTGGCCACGGAAAACCAAATCCCATGATTGTATATACATAATTATGTTCGTTATGTAAAAACATGTAATACTTTTTTTTTCATTCGCTTTATTTAATTAGAATTACTATAAATAACTCCGCTACAAGAGTGAAAATAAGTATTAGGAGAGCATTAAACGTCATTGCTGTAACTATATGCAAAGCCTTAAAACTAGTTAGGGAAGCCAAGAGAGCACGAAAGCCAAGGCAGAGAGAGAGAACGATATGCAAGCAAAGCACTGGGACAAGGTTGGTTATTCAAGCAGCCGTGTGTATGCAGAGGGATAAATTGCTTGTTCAGGCAAAGGCAGGGACTACGCTCTCTCTCTGTTGCTGGTTGGAAAGGCAAGCGTGTGTGTGTGTGTGTGTGTGTGCGCGTGCGTGTGTGATTGCTTCGTTTTATATTCATTGTCCTCTCATTTTATTCCCTGTCAGGTTAATTTGTTAGTTGTATGTGTGTTTGCCTTTCCCTTTGTCTATGTATCTCTGTGTTATCTGTATGTGCATGCGTTTATGATTCTCTCTCTCTCTCTCTCTCTCTCGCTCTCGCTCTCGCTCTCTCTCTCTCTCTCTCTCTCTCTCTCTCTCTCTCTCTCTCTCCTCTCTCTCTCTCTCTCTCTCTCTCTCTCTCTCTCCCTCTCTCTCTCTCTCTCTCCTCTCTCCTCTCTCTCTCTCTCTCTCTCTCTCTCTCTCTCTCTCTCTCTCTCTCTCTCTCTCTCTCTCTCTCTCTCTCTTAATTTGTTTGTTCAGACATATAAAGAACGACGCTGCCTCTGTTGCTGCTGGTTGGAAAGGCAAGCAGAGCGTGTGTGTTTGTGTCTGTGTCGGTGTTCTTAAATAATTGCTCTCTGTTACGTTTGTTTTATTATCTGTCTCCAGTTCTGCTTAACCCCTTTAGTACCACGACGCCATTTTACCTTCGATTCTGACTAAAATTACACGCTTTTAAACATTTTATGAAGGACCAATGTTAGTCAGAGTTTTTTTTGAGATCGTGTATACTTCTTTTAGTTCTAGAGGTAGATTAGAAGCTAAAGAAAATCGTCCAATGGTAACTTTCTCATGATGAAATAGCGTAATGGTGGTCAAGGGGTCAATGGTAATCTGTTTGTCTGGTGATAGGTCAATATATCGGTTTACTAGTATTTGTTTGTCTTTCTATTTGTTGGTATATTTGTCTTGTTTGTCTTCCTCCTTGCCTGTGTCTGTGTTGTCAATATGGGTGTGTGTCTGTGTCTGTGTCTGTGTCTGTGTTGTCAATATGTGTGTGTGTTTGTTTGTATCTTTATCTCTCCGTTTCTTAAGGGGGGTCACCTGTTTTGTTTTTTCTCTTTCTCTCTTGTTCTCTCTTTCTCTGGTTTGTATCCATTCGGTCCCATGCAGCCAACTGTTGTATGACGTTTATCCCCATCCAGGTGTTGATTTCTTCCTGGCGAGCGAAAGCGAGCCAGCATTGTATGGAGAAATCTGGCTTCGCCGGAGAATTTTTTCTATCAAAAAATTTGCAGATTTAGCTTGCTGTCAAAACAAAAATATACATATGCTGGCTCCACTACCGCTCGCCAGGAAAATATTGACACCTGGATGGGGGTAAACGTCTTAAAACAGTAGGCTGAATGGGGCCGAATGGATACAAGCCAAAGAGAAAGGGAGAGAAAGAGAAAACAAGCGAGGTGGGGCCCCTTAAATGGCTAGTTCAAGCAGAAGCAGGGACAGACAGGCAGCGTTTGTGGGTGTGATTGTCTGTTTGTGTCGTTCCTTCATGTTCCGGTACGGTAAATATTCTCGTGTTTTCTTTCCAATATGTATCTTTATTACACACTAGTCTCTCGGGATATTTGTCTGTCTGGGTCAGTCTATCTTCCTGTTTATATTTTATTTGTGCGTTTGTGTGTTTGTCTGACTGTATGTTTGTATTATCTCAATGGCTTAGTTTTCAAGCAATTCGGTATCTGATTCTCTCTCTCTCTCTCTCTCTCTCTCTCTCTCTCTCTCTCTCTCTCTCTCTCTCTCTCTCTCTCTCTCTCTCTCTCTCTCTCTCTCTCTCTCTCTCTCTCTCTATGTGCTTGTTCAGGCAGAGATAGGAGCTAAGCTGCTGCTGCTGGTTGGAAAGGCAAGCAGAGTCTGTGTGTTTGTGGTTTATGTTATATATATACTGCAGTTATCTAAGTGTTATATTTGCTTTCATTAGTTTCTCTATTTTTTTCTTCAAAACTATCTATAGTTGATTTGTCTAAGTTGACGATAAACTGACTTATCCCCATCTTAATTACGCGGCTATTACGAAGATGTATAGCCTATTATGGCGTTAACTTTGAAAACATGTTTATAATATGATGCAAAGATATATTATACAGTAGCAGTTTTCATGTTTTTCTTTTTTCTATATTCCAACTACTCCATCTCGGGCATACGGTGAGAGCCTGTACACTCAACCGTTACACATTAAGCCCATGAGGTCTCGTTCCAGTCTAGGGGTGAAACATGTGAAGCACTTTTAGATGCAACCAGCCCCTGCCTTCGCAGGAGGCATGGGGCTTAGTTTCCCACTCATGGCTCAAAGCAGCCCCATCCCTGAAGCGGCCTCGCTCCAGTGCTTCACTGTCTCACATCCTAGACTCGGACCCTCACTCTCAGAACGCCACCTATTGAGCAAAGAACTCACTAGGCATTGTCCCCCTGTAGCCTATTTTGAATATGGGAATATTCATACAGTGCTATTTATTCAGGGAACAATGAGGGTATTTCTTTGGCGTTTCGGTGGGCTTTGTGGTAATGCACTGATGCTAGGTACAGCACAAATTCCATCCCAATAATATCTTCCCATTGACATATCGGGATTCGAACCCGAGTCCTTTGGATTACCAGTCCAGTGGCAAGACCACTCCACCACACCTCCCCTACCATTAAGTGTCGATAAATCTATTGCTAGGATATTACACTTTCCGTCAGGTTAAATAACCAAAATAAAATAAACAAAATAAATAAATCCTTGATTGTATTCAGGGTGCCTATCTCTTTGTAAGCCAGCATAAATGTGTAGCTATAGGTATGGAGAAATATTGGTCTCTCTGCCTGTATGTTAGTAATTAAAAGTAATTTTGTTCTCGGTCTCTCTCTCTCTCTCTCTCTCTCTCTCTCTCTCTCTCTCTCTCTCTCTATCTCTATCTATCTATCTCTCTCTCTCTCTCTCTCTCTGTCTCTCTCTCTTTCCCCTTCACCCTTCCTTTCCCTCACCCCCTGGCCAACACACACAGTCAAGAGAGGGAGTCCAGGCGAGGCCACCGGTCCAGGTCAGTGAATTAGCCGATCCCCCCCCGGCCCACCCCAACACCCGCCTCCCACTCCCCTGGCAGTTATTAGCAGGTCCACCGGGGGAAGTAGCCTGGGGGAGTTATTAT
This sequence comes from Paralithodes platypus, assembly GCA_032716605.1. NCBI lineage: Eukaryota > Metazoa > Arthropoda > Malacostraca > Decapoda > Lithodidae > Paralithodes > Paralithodes platypus. The sequence goes on along the minus strand of CM064498.1, from coordinate 15,604,632 downwards.
AATGACCCCCAGTAAAAGTTGCTGGCCCGGTTTGCTATAAGCCTGCTACCACCGGGGAGTTAATGGCATGGAACAGTGCAATAGAAGTTATGTTGTCGGAGAGATCGCCCACCTTAGTGTTATTTTATTTTGGATCATGCTAGAAATGAGACCCTGAGGTGGTATAAGATATATACAGTTTTGGCTCACTTCATCTGATTCATCCTTTTTCTGGACCACTTTCTCCCTCATATTTAGCCCCATTAGTTTTCAGATGTTAAGATGTTTGCCCCATTAGTTTGGAGATTTTAAGATCTTTCGCCCCATTTCTTCGTCAATATTTAGACCTTTCGTGCTATTAAGGTGTCGACATTTTCCTTGGCGAACGATAGTGAGCCTGTAATGTGCCGAACAAATTAATCTAGAAGGGGGATCTAATGGATGTTTTTTTAAATCTGATGCAGGTCTAGGGAGGAAACTAGAAAAATAATGAATACATGCAAAAAAAGCCCAAAAAGTGAACCATCTCCCCTTAAGCTTCTCCCTAACCCACTGTTCTCTGCATCATTCATTCTCTCATTCAGACACTGGGCCCAAACTATAATTATACCCTGTACCGGAAATGCCGAAAATGTATTATGGTTATGGAAATTATGTTGAGTGTAAAGCACGGCTATTACACCAGTAGCACTAGTTAGATGGACTTTGGTCATCTCGAGTACTATAGGATCTCTAGCACTGTGGATGCGGGTACAAAGGAGTACAAAGGAAAACAAGCAACAAAAAGTAATATGACCCCTCGAGGTTAGGCTACTTGCCCTCCAAAACACTGCTGTTCCAAGTGTTGCAACAGTATTTCGGAGAGAATGTGGGAAAGATGTGAGAAGGAAGTGCTGCCCTGGGGCTTAGTCCATGGCAAGGGAAATTACATTAAGATCTACTAGGTTATTGAACGAACACTACTAAAGAAATAATTTATTTAAATTACAAATGCAGTCAACCTTGGGTACAGGGAAAGGTGCTTGTCTAGGCGAACTTTGAAGTCTATGACATTTTGGGAAGCCCATTCCACTAGTTGAAGACGAAATTCTTGGATTCGTTAGAGTTGAAAGATTTACCAATGATTTTGCAGCCATTTCCCCGCGTGTAGTTTGATCGGTCAATCACAATATATTTACTAGAGTTCATGTTGTCGATGCCTTTAACGATCTTGAAAACTTGAATAAGGTCACCTCTCAATCTGCGCCCGGTTAATGGATATACATTTAGTTCTTTAAGACGTTCCTCGTATGGTTTGTTCCGAAGACAAGGTATCATCTTGGTAACTCTACGTTCAACTTGTTCCAATTTGTCTCTTATCATTTTGATAGTAAGGGCACCAGAACTGAACGCAGTATTCCAAAAGTGGGCGGACTAATGAATTGTAAAGGGTGAGGATAATGTCTTTTGATTTATGTTCAAATTATCTACCTATGAAACCTATAATTGTGTGTGCCTTCTTAACAACTTCAGCACAATGTTGACTTGGTTTTAAGTTACTGGATATTGTTACTCCTAAATCGGTTTCTCTGTCTACACTCTTTAGCTGGGTGCCATTCATCGAGTAGTCTGCTTTTTCATTACGGTATCCGATATGACGCACTTTACACTTATCTTCATTGAAGCACATTTGCCAGATTTTAGCCCATTGTGAAAGCTTATTTAGATTGTTTTGCATATCTTCAACATGTTCATTTGTCAGTACGGTATTTGCGATTTTTGTGTAATCTGCAAACTTTGAGATTGTACAGGTGAGACCCTCATCTACAGTATGTCGTTAATGTAAATTAGGAAAAGGGCTGGCCCCAGCACTGATCCTTGAGGTGCACCACTAGTTACATTGGTCCACGTTTATACTTTCCCATTAATAACCACTCTTTGTTTCCTTCAACTAAGCCATTTTTCTATCCACTGATGAACGTCGCCTTGTATTCCATGTGCTTTTAATTTCATCACTAACCGTCTATGTGGAGCTTTATCAAAGGCTTTCTGGAAGTCTGAGTATATAATATCTACAGCTTTACTTTCGTCATATAGATTTAGGATGTCATGGAAGAAGTCTAAAAGGTTTTGTTACGACCGGCACTACGAAATAAACAAGGGCACTCAATATTGGACTAGATGATAGGCTATATCTGCAACAACGGTACGCTAATTCCAAACCCTCGAACTATTACGCCGGTGAACAAAACACTTAAACCCTCCAGAGTTAATCTACTGGATAACGGGGTATCAATTAACTGGGGTTTTAGTGCACTTCTACAAAGGCTTTCCGGTGACGGCAAAGCCTACTCACAACAGGAGTACTTTACGTTAATAAAATGCTCTTAAGTAATAACAATGCTTGAATAAAGTATGACAAGATTTAATAAAGGAGTATATGCTTACGTTAACTTTAGTGTGACTCTGTACTCAACACTAAACTCTTCAATGCTCTATGAAAACACTGAAAGTCTAGTCCTACAGCAAACAGATATGGAATCTTCTGAAAACGTCTGATGCTCTAAGATGCTCGTCGAATATAGAACAGAAATAATGCAGGGGCAGGACACCGAAGCGTGTATCTTAAATACACCAACAAGTAGGATACATATATATAACAAGGGAGTGCAACAACTCTGTGACAGCGCTAATAATAGCCACTCAAAACAGTACTTCCTTAGCCAAAGTAACAGCCATACTGGGTTGTGCACCAAGCATCAACCTAGGCTAAAATAATACGTGAATAATTCCTAAATCATACGCAGTTAAAGTTAATAAACACAACGCTGTCTTTATTACTAATAAAGTCTAGCAGCGGCATAAAAGGTACCAGGAGGCTAGGCAGAGCGCAAGCATGCTCGTAGCCTACTGTCTCCCCTTGAACAGATTTCCCTAATGTTACATTAAGTGACTAGGAGGCTTTCTTGGTAAGTCCAGAACTCTAGTATCTGGTCTTACCCTGGCACTCCACAAAGGTCAACAAAATGAGGTAGCAAGCATACAAGTAAGTGTAGGCAAAAGCCCTTCGCTTGTATACTGCTACACTCTCAAAGGAAAAATATGCACAAGGATTACAGGCACCTAGCTCCGTCGAAGTCGTACAGGCTCTGACTTGCCATGTACATAACTCGGACAATGACTAAAGATACCCTCCACTGTCTAGCATTAAATAGTAACAAAGAACAACTCAATAATTAGAAGCACCCAATGATAATATGACTCATGTGACTATGACTAATAATCCCTAAAGCTAGTGCAAAACATATATGTGAGAACTGGTGCTGGTAATACGACTGGCCGACTATGGAAGTCGTATACAGAACCAGAAGGGATAAGTAATTGAATAAAGACCAGAAGTATGAAAAAGAAGAAGTTCAGAGAGAGAAACAGTAGTACAGTGGGTTAGATTGGGAACAGATTGCAAGGGATGTCTAGGACCAAGCACACCATGCCAAGCTCTAAGGAGACACATGGGCAGGAGCCCGCCAGCACCAACACTAGGACAGCGGCACCAAATCACAGACCACTACGTCATGAAGAGCAAGCGTCATAGGACGCGCCAGGCCCGCCAGCCAATCAAGAGCGTGGGAACCCCCGCCCGAGCGAGGAAGGAACACGTACATACACACGCACATAATACAACCTCGCTGCCTCCTTCGTTCTCTCTCTCCTTAACTTCACACTACATATCTTATACTCTATGAATGATATAACATACTTCCAAGTGTCACAGACAAGAATAAAGACCACCACTGATCTGGCTGTGACAACATGAATACTAAGAAAGAAAGAACATCGTTCTACGATTATTATAGCCCATTTCACTGCCCTGGCGATCGCTAGTGAGTACGAGCACATTCTGGCAAGCTGGCCAGCGTAACAGTTTGTTAACCCTCTCCGACATATGATGCAATTTTGAGCCTATTAGGGATACTTTAAAACCTTTGTTACCATTAGGGGTATTTAGAAACCTTTAGTTTGGTCACTTCAACCTCTGCAGTTGTCTTTGAGTTAGCTGTGGGCAGAAAACTAAATTTGGAGAGGTAATTATAAGAGTGAGAGAACTCTATTTCTTATTGTTAATCTGGCAACCTCTGTGTCATATGAGTCTGAAGGGTTTAAGCAGGAACGTTTTTTGCGAAAACCATGTTGTGTGTCTTTTAGTATTTAATTTTCCTCCAAGTGATTAACGATTCTGTTTCTTATTATTATTTCTAGTATTTTGCATACTACTGAGATCTAGCTGATTGGACGATAATTGCTAGGCAAGGATTTGCTAAATTTTTTTAAAAATTGGTGTTACGTTCGCAAGCTTTCACTCATCAGGTATTTTGCCGGTTTCCAAGGATTTGTTGAAAATCAGCATCATGAGGTCGGAGAGCTCTCATTTAGCTTCTTTAAGAACTCTAGGAGAAATTGTATCTTGTCCAGGTGATTTGTTTTCCTTGAGGTTATCTAAGCTGCTCAGTACCTCTCCCTCAGTTATGCTGATATTTCTAAGAACTTCCAAATTGTTTGTCTGTGCTAGCGGTACTGTAGGGATATCACTTAGCATTAGATCTTCTGATGTAAAGAGTGATGCAAAGAAGTTGTTGAGAGCATTATCCATTTTGGCATCATCATTGGTAACATCTCCATTTTCATGGACCAAGGGTCCAATCATTGAAGTCACCACTTTCTTCTTCCTAATGTAACTGTAGAATTATTTTGAGTTTGTCTTGCTTTGAATCACAACATGTAACTCCAAAGTGTTTTACTTTGTTTAATTAACCTTTTTGGATTTACGTTGTAGATCTCTGAAGGCCTGTTTATTTTCATCGTTATCGGAGGTTTGTAATCTCTTATGAGCATTCTTTTCATCAAGTAGACATTCACCATTTAGGTTTGTTATTATGTGAAAATCTGTTTTTTTTTATGGTATGCACTCGCGTACTGCGTTCATGTAAACTTCTGTGAAAATGTTCCATGATTGGTTTATCTCATTATTGTTTAGAAAACTCCAATTGGCTTCTTAAAATTTTGTTCTGAGTTTATGGAAATTTGCTCGCTTGAAATTTGGAACTTTCTCATTGCTGGTATTGAGTTTATTGCTATTAAATTTTGTACTGAAAGTGATCAAACGGTGACCACTATTGCAGAATTCTTCACAAACAGTCAAGTTATCGATCAAGTCTTCTTTTGTTGCAAGTACAAGGTCAAGAACATTATTACAGCGAGTTGGAGATTGAACAAATTGATGAAGGGAGCCTTCTTGTAAGTTGGCATATAGATCGTGTCAGGAGTGTGAAGTAAGAGTGTCGCCCCACTTAGTCACTGGTAAATAAAAGTCAACAAAAATATAGTATCGTGTATGTCAATTATTTCTGCAATTTGCTCGTAAATTGCCTTCATAACACACAGTAGCTTGACCTCAATAGGCAAAGGCGAAATTTCATGAAATCTTACCATTAAAGCTGATAGGTACCTGATCACACAACAAACCACTAAGAAAGCGCACCAATGAGTGAACGAACCCCTAGGATAGTCTTCGTTTTGTTTCATATTATGTATAAGCTTGCAAAAATAAGAGAGAGAGAGAGAGAGAGAGGTGCGACACGAGAGAGAGAGAGAGAGGTGAAAAGAGAGGTGCGACACGAGCGAGAGAGAGAGAGAGAGAGAGGTGAAAAGAGAGGTGCGACACGAGCGAGAGAGAGTTAGAGAGGAGTGTGGCTGGGTAGGTATAATTACTTGGTCTGAAACAATCGTGGCTGGGTTAGGTCTTTGTCAGCCCAGGACAAAGGCATCCCCAAACTGTTTCAACTTGTCCCTTTCCTTCCCCCCTCACGCCCTTATCTTTGGCCTTGACTTACTTTCCTATACCTTATGTGCCTTATATTGTCCTTACTTTACCTTTCCCGCCCTTATCTTTGGCCTGGACTTAACCGTAGTTACTTTATTCTTGCCTTTCCTTCCCCCCTCACACCCATATCTTTGGCTTTGACTTACCTTAATTTACCTTATGTGCCTTATCTTGTCTTTACTCTACCCTTCACGCCCATATATTTGGCCTGGACTTGAATTCATATACCTTATGTGCCTTATGTTGTCTTACCTTCCCCGTTTGCCCCTATTTTTGGCCGTGCCTTAGCTATATAATTACTGGGGAGATTGTAGACGCCAATCGAACCCAGGGGAGCCGCATATGCATGTGATGAGGCGTTGCTGGAACTCCTTTTTCATTTGACCTTATCTAACCTTCGCATGACCTCATATAACGTTATATTGACATTATCGTACCTTCCCTTGACCTTATCTTACCGTCCCATGACCTTATCTAACCTTATATTGACATTATCGTATAGCTTCCCTTGACCTTATCTTACCGTCCCATGACCTTATCTAACCTTATATTTACATTATCGTATACCGTCCGTTGACCTTATCTTACCTTCCCATGACCTTATCTAACCTTATATTGACATTATCGTATACCTTCCCTTGACCTTATCTTACCGTCCCATGACCTTATCTAACCTTATATTGACATTATCGTATACCTTCCCTTGACCTTATCTTACCATCCCATGACCTTATATTGACATTATCGTATACATTCCCTTGACCTTATCTTACCTTCCCATGACCTTATCTTACCTTCCCATGACCTTATCTAACCTTATATTGACATTATCGTATACCTTCCCTTGACCTTATCTTACCATCCCATGACCTTATCTAACCTTATATTGACATTATCGTATACCTCCCCTTGACCTTATCTTACCGTCCCATGACCTTATCTAACCTTATATTGACATTATCGTATACCTTCCCTTGACCTTATCTTACCGTCCCATGACTTTATCTTACCTTCCCTTGACCGTATCTTACCTTCCCTTGACCATATCTTACCTTCCCTTGACCTTATCTTACCTTCCCTTGACCTTACCTTATCTTACCTTCCCTTGACCTTACCTTACCTTCCCTTGACCATATCTGATCTTCCCTTGACCTTACCTTACCTTCCCTTCCCTTGACCTTATCTTACCTTCCCTTGACCTTACCTTACCTTCCCTTGACCTTATCTTACCTTCCCTTGATCTTACCTTCCCTTGACCTTACTTTACCTTCCCTTGGCCTTATCTTACCTTCACATGACCTCATCTAACCTTATAATGACCTTATTTTACCTTCACATGACCTTATCTAACCTTATATTTCCATTCACATATGCATAACCTACGTGAGTTGCAGTTGGGATGTGTGTACATGCTTAGATTGATATGCAGGATTCGAAGTTGCATAATAAATCGTAGGCAGTGTCCACCAACCTTTAACTGTCTTCGTGGTGCGATGTATAAGGTGTTGATTTTCGGTGTGAGCATCCTGGGTTCGAATCCACGGACTGCCACATGTGTTTGTAAATTTCATTAATCGATTTTAGGAGTATGGTTGGTTGTTGGAAGGAACATAATAATTGACATTAGCGTACCTTCCCTTGACCTTATAATACCTTCTTTTGACCTTACAGTATCTTACCTTGACCTTGTCTTACCTTCCCTTGACTCTCTTTTACCTTCCTTTGACCTTATCATACTGTCCCTTTATCTTATTTTAATTTCTCGTTATCTATCTTATCTCCCTTTGACTGTGTTTCCTTTTACCTTGACCTTCTTACCTTTCCTTGACTGTATCGGATGTGCAGAATATGTTGGATAAATTACGGTATAAAATCTTCTTCTCAGGGTTGGAAGTGAAAGGAAGCTGCCGCGTGTGGATTAATCAACCATTTGAATGATATCCATACCATTATGTTCGCGTGGCATTGTATCTATCCGCTCCAAGTATTCATGTTCCCCTAACAATTGCATTCTATTTTTGTTTGTCTCTCTCCCTTCAATTCTCCTTAGACCAGAGGGAATACCGAACTTTGTTTTCCAGGAAATAATCAGAATTCTCTATAGACGGTAACACACGAGCGCTTTGTTCCCTCAACTGTTATCGGCAACTCTGGTCCGGCAATTTACGAGCTAAATTCCAAGAATAATATTAATACCTACTGTATATTAATCTATATACACTCTCATTTCCGGTATCAAGACAAAAATACATACCGAATGCTAGAAATGTTGCCGGAAACAACTTGACTATCGAAAATAAATTAAAAACGTTCTCATTGTTTGTTTTCTATGTGAGTGAGGGAGACAAAAGGCAGAACTGCCTGTAGCGAGTGCCTCCCCCATAGTTGAGAGAGTGACAGGGCCAAAATCAAGTGACGTTCGAGCCAAAATGCCTGGACACACAGAGTTTGAAGCAATTTAAGTCATAGGAGGAGGGAAAGACTGATTGTATGAGAGAGTGCTAGAGCTCAGCTGTTGAATAGAAGAAAGTCTGAGAGTAACGTTTCACTCTTGGATTGGAAAGTTGCACAGAGTAGGGGTGGGATTGTGTTGCAAGAAGGGTACCACGTACCCTACATAGAGGAGGTGGTACACACTGGGAGAACTCTGAGGAACACTGATTATTGTAGTAGCGGTAGAATAGTGAGAGAGATGCAACATTGCGGCGAAGAGTGAGAGAGTTGGTGAGTGGGCAGGAATTAATGATACGAATATAGCAATCTTCATTCTAGTTCCCGAGGCCATTGCAAGAAGTTCCCAGACATTTTGCCAGACAACAATCATGGCCATCGAAACGAAGATAAAAGCACTCGGATGATAGCCTCCAAATAATATGTTTTAATTATCTATTAAGGGATTATTGGGATATCAAGAACAAGGCAAGTGATATTATTTGGATGCTTTCTATTATATTGAACATTGTATAATAATCTTCCTACATTCAACATAATTATATATGTTTAACACTATTTGGTGCAACGTCCGGGGGTTATTATGGTATTTTGTTGAATTAGAGGTTTTTATTTGTTTTAGCCATTTTCGAACAATGTGTTTTTAGTTTACCCGCTAGACTTGGAAAAACGCCTCTCCAAACCCCCTTCAAACTAAAAAAAACGTCCCCCAGACCCCATTCAAGATAAATGTGTACATTGTTCGGTAGACAAATTTCCTGGCCAAAGGCCGGTTTCTCCCAAATTGCAGGCTCGCTGTCGCTCGCCCAGGAAAATTCGACACCTTATCGGGTTGAAGCATCATATAATCGCCAAACTAATGCGATGAAACGTCTTAAAATCTTCAAGCTAATGGAGTAAAACTGGGAGGCTCCAAATTGGCCCGCCCTGCACCTAATAGGTTTAATACATGGCATCTACTTCGGTACTATTTGCCCACCTCCTTATATTTGTCTTGTCATGGATAAGTTGCTTCTTGCTTTCCTCCCTCTCTCATTCCCACATTTAATTCCCACATTTTATGTTTATATATATATTTTATTAACTACAGAATGACCCAAGCTTATTCCAATAGGTGTAATCTACTACTGAATTCTGTTTGGTTCACTCTGTCAACTCCCCCCCCCCCCCCCTTACCCCACCCCACCCCACCTCTAACCATAACCAGTCAGTCATCTACCTCTCCCAAGTTAAAGCCTCTGTATTCCATTATAGCTCTCTCTCTCTCTCTCTCTCTCTCTCTATATATATATATATATATATATATATATATATATATATATATATATATATATATATATATACAGTATATATATATATATAAATCTCTCTCTCTCTCTCTCGTTGCCGTTCCGGAAAAAACTTGAGTTACAGAAGTCGGTTGTAAGTTCTAGTTCCGTTTTGTTGGAAATACGTAAGCTGTGAAACTAACCCAATACATTGTATTCAAATAGTTATAATGCAGATTACAAATATATTTATATTTTCAATATGGATTACGTATTTATGCTGACAAACTTAAGCAATGAAGATGTGAGGAAAGGTATTAAAATGTATGATTCCATTTACGCAGAAGAAACTTTCCATTGAGATTATAAATAGTTTCTCAGCAGAGCAGTTCAGGAAGAGGATTAAATATATTTGCATACTTCGCAGCGAAGACTCTGCACTGAGCATTATATAATTTCATTCTAGAAAAAATTCATGGACAAAAATGCAAGATGTTGTGAAAACTACATATTGGTAGTAATTAACTCTCTCTCTCTCTCTCTCTCTCTCTTGCTCTGCCTAGGTTATCCCGTCTCGACTTATCTTACTTCGGCATCTCTTCGTTTCACTGACTTGCTCTGATTCTCTCTCTCCCTCTGTCTCTCTTTGCTATCCTTTCCTTTCGCTGTATCTTACTCTCGGGTTAGCTATCACTACTAGAATTAAGTCCTGACCACCTCGCTGAGATCGTAAGGTCTGTGTGGTCGGTGTATCTATGTAAATCTCCTTCTCCCTCTCTGCCTCCCCATCTCACCCCAGCTTCATCCTTCCCTTTTCTCCCTTTTTCTTCCGTTCTCTCCCCCTTTCTCTCTTCCCCCTTCCCCCGTCCTTTCCTACTACACCCTTTCCCTTCTGTATTATCTACACCCTTTCCCCTCCTTCATCTCCCAACTCCTCCTCCTCTTCTTCAACCTCCCAACCATGGCGGTATTATGGGTGGAGACGCCATCAGCTTGAACGGTTGATCCCCCTCCATCATCTTGTTCCTTCCTTGTTCACTTAGCGGTCTGTTGTTTTAATGAAGGTGTTAGTCTATGCTTGGGTCAAGGGTAGACGGCCAGCTTGGTATGGCCTTACAATTCCTGCTCACTATTGCTCCTTCATTCTTTAAACTATTCCCTTTTAGTTTTGTTTTCCCTTTTTTTCCCTGTTTGTTAAGCCTCAATCGTGTTCCAATCCCCCTATCTTCCCTTTCAATATTTGCGTTTAGTAGATCTTCCTTTATACTCTCGTATATAATTATTGGCAACATCTTTCTATTTTCCTCATGTTTATCTCATTCAGTACCAGAGATGGCCTTATATTACCATATTCTGGCAATTAATAGATGATTTTATTAATTTTAGGAAGGACCCGATCTAGCCATAAATAAGGCTTCAAAGTATCTCAGCCAACCCTTTTAACTACCACGGAGCCTTCCTAAGCTGTACAATATCGTCTAAATATAGCTAGAATAGAATATAACACACGTCGCTGGTACTCAAAGGGTTAAGGCTACGTCACACAAGGCCTTTGTCCGTCAATTTCCGAGGAACACAGTATTTTGTTCTCGTATTAGTTTTTTTGGTATTTTTGCAGACATCGTCAACTAGATTGAATGTATAAGATTTTATGAGGATGAAATACTATACAATTGTATATAAGAAGATCCCAGAACATAATTGTCTCAACAAAATTCCGGGATAAGCTTTCGTGAGACACCCCAGAGCACAGGATGGCCTAAAGGGGTCAGCTGACGAAGGAACAATATGACGGCAGTGGGATCAGAGTTCAGAACGGGGAGAGGGGCTCATGCCATCTCCAGCCTTATTAATACCTTCATGCTCCCAACCACCCTTTTGTCCTCCCCTTCCTCCTCCTCCCAACCTAACCCCCCCCCCCCCCTCCACCTCCTCCCTGCCCTTCCTTACCTCTTTCCTCTTCTCCTTATTTCTGTCTTCTTCTTCTTCTTCTTCTTCTTCTTGTTTTCTTCTTCTTCTTCTTCTTCTTCTTCTTCTTCTTCTTCTTCTTAAGCCTTCTTATTATTATAATTCTCCTGTTTGTGCTTCTTCTCCTTCTGCTTCTACTTCTTCTTTTTAAAGTTTCTTGTTCTTTTTCTTTGTTCTATTTGTTTTCTTCTTCTTCTCTCGCTCTTTCTTATTTGTTTTTTCTCCTTCCTCGTTCCTTCCACTTTTTTTGCTCTCCCAACTCCTTTTCTTCCTCTCCCAGTCCAGCCTACTCTGGCTCCTTTGAGGGGGAGGTACGATAGTTGTTTATTTCTGGGCTCCCTTCTCCCTCATGCTTCGACCATACCAGCTCAGCACCCTTCTGTCCACTCTGTCCGACAAATGTTCCTGAGGCCCCACTCTCCTACGTATCTCTTCATTCCTCAATCTGTCTCTACGAGTAACTCCACATAATACTCCTCAATATATTTATTTATTTATATATGTATATATTTGTTATCATTATATACATATATTCATTATCAATATTTGTTTGCATATATATCTTTTCGGGAAAAAACAATTATTGGAGTTAGCATAAACGCCAATTATTCCTGTGTGTGTCGCGTAAAAACCATGAAATCTCCCATATATATGCAACATATGGTAAAATGCCGTTGAAATCTAGTCTCCGATTTAAACAGTTCCAAGGCTCTCTTCTGAGAAACACCTTCTCAGCTCCACGTGCGGTACGTGCGAGGTAATCTTGTTTCAGACCGGTTCGCATCTCATTAACCTGATTCACCCAGCACAGCGGTCCTTCAGAATATGAGCCCAACTTTTATATTTATCTATTGTAGTTTTAGTTTCTTTCTTCCCTAGACCTCAATCAAGCTTAGTAAATTATCCTCAAGATTCCCCTTGGAGATAAATTTGTAAATGTGTCCAACATTACAAGCTCGCCAGGAAATAATTGACACCTAAATGGCACGAAAGGTCTTAATAATGATACAGAAATAGGACGAAAGGTTTTAAAAACTAATCGGGCGAACGTTTTAAAATCTCAAAACTAACAGGGCTAAGCATGAGGGAGAAGGAGACCCAGAAAAAGCAACTATTCCCCCCTTAACCTGATGCACCCAACACAGAGGTCCTTCAGAATCAATTATTATTTGATTTCACTCCAACACCAAACACCACCCAATAAGATTAATGAAAGCATGTGATCCACCGGGATTCGAACCTTGGTTACCACACACAGAGTTTAAACACTAACCATTACACCATCAAAACATACCGGATAATTTTTAAGGGGGGATGGTTGTTTTTTTTCTTGATCCCCTTCTCCTTTGTGTTTAGCCCTATTAGTTTTGAAATTTTAAGACGATCGGCCCATTAGTTTGACTATTTTATCACCTTTCGCCCCATTTCTTTGTCAATTTTAAGACCTTTCGTGCCATTTAGATGTCGATGTTTTCCTGGTGAGCGCAGAGGAACCGGCCTTTGGCCGGGAAATTTTTCTATCGAAAAATGTACACATGTATCTTGAAATGGGTCAAGGGAGTGTATTTTTGTGTTAAGCTTGATAGAGGTCTAGCGAGGAAACTAAAACAAACATGAATGAATAAAATATAAATAGACCCAAGAATACCCATTAACCCCCTTAAATGCCATGCCATTATAAACATTCGACCCCAGCATGAAGGAATATTGCACCCACACGTCGACGAAAGTGTGTATTTCGACGACAATGAATGGGGTAGATGAGGTTAATTGACTGTTAGGGTCGTAAATGGGGTAGATGAGGTTAATTGACTGTTAGGGTCGTAAATTGGGTAGATGAGGTTAATTGACTGTTAGGGTCGTAAATGGGGTAGATGAGGTTAATTGAATGTTAGGGTCGTAAATTGGGTAGATGAGGTTAATTGACTGTTAGGGTCGTAAATGGGGTAGATGAGGTTAATTGACTGTTAGGGTCGTAAATGGGGTAGATGAGGTTAATTGACTGTTAGGGTCGTAAATGGGGTAGATGAGGTTAATTGACTGTTAGGGTCGTAAATTCGCGTATTCTACTCGTATGACACAAATATTGTTGTATATACTTCTAGTATTCTGGCGAACACAACACGATAATACTTGGATCACAAAGGCATGCCGCCGTCCTTGGAAAAAGAATATGTATGTTAAGGGGAGACTGACCGTTTGTTTGGTCTATTAATTAATTTATTCATATATTTTTTTAGTTTCCACCCTAGACCTCCATCAAGCTTAGAAAAACACCCCCTAGACCCCCCTTCAAGATAAATGTGTACATTTTTCGGTAGAAATATGTCCCGGCCGAAGGCCGGTTCCTCTTAAAATTGCAGGCTCGCTATCGCTCGCCAGGATATAATCGACACCTAAATGACACAAAAGGTCTTAAAATTGACTACGAAATGGGGTGAAAGGTGTTAAAATCACCAAACTAATGGGCCGAACGTCTTATAATCTCAAAACTAGTGGGGCTAAACATGAGGGTGAAGGGGGTCCAGAAAAATGGTCTTCCTCCCCTTAATGACTATGATACACCGTGGCGTGAGTTGTCCAATCTCTGGTACCTGAAGGGTGACTGTGATGTCTTCCTCACCTCCGACTGGCTCTCCCTGACATAACCCTGTTTCATGCCTCTTCACTTCTCATTAACCGGAATCAGCCAGCCTTGGTGTGACTGTCTCCTTTTTTTCAGCGTCGTTTGCCTACATATGTATATACAGTATATATATATATATATATATATATATATATATATATATATATATATATATATATATATATATATATATATATATATATATTTATATACTGTATATACTGTATATACAGACAGTATATATATATATATATACGGGGAGGTGTGGGAGAGTGGTCTTGCCTCTGGTCTGGTAATCCAATGGACCCGGTTTCGAATCCCGATATGTCTATGGGAAGATATTATTGGGATGGAATTTGTGCTGTACCTAGCTAGTATCAGTGCATTACGATAAAGCCTACCGAAACGCCAAATATTGTTTCCTGATTAAATAGCACTGTATGCATATTCGCATATTCAAAATATGCCTAGTGAGTTTATTGCTCAATAGGTGGCGTTCTAAGAGTGAGGGTCCGAGTCTAAGAGGTGAGACAGTGTTCGAAGCACTGGAGCGAAGCAGCTTCAGAGATGGGGCTGCTTCGAACCGTGAGTGGGCAACTATGCCTCATGCATCCTGCGAAGGCAAGATGGCAGGGGCTGGTTTCAGCTAAAAGTGCTTCACCGTTCAATGTATAACGGTTGAATGTATAGGCTCTCAGCCTATGTCCGATATATATATATATATATATATATATATATATATATATATATATATACTGTATATGAGAGAGAGAGAGAGAGAGAGAGAGAGAGAGAGAGAGCAATAAGACAAAGGGTAAATTAAACCAGTCCAGTGAGAGCAATATGTGGCCTCGGGAGGAGGTGTGAGGTAGGAGAGAGACCCTCTGTAGCCTCTACAGAGGGTCAGACAGAGAGGGAAGGAGAGGTTGTGGTAAATGGTGATATTCGAAGCAGATGGTTGTAATTGTAGATGGTTGTAGTAGCAGATACATGGTAGCCAGCATCGGTAAATATATGCTAGAAAAAACGCCAGCAAATAATACCCGTGGTAATTATTCAAAATATATGTTATGTTTAGTTAATGTATATATGTCTATTCATTCCAATGTCTCCATTAACCATTATTTGTACTTGTCATTCAGTATTGTACTACGTATTCGTAACCATTTATAGTATTTGTTTTCAATTGCTTACTCTTTTGTATCTCTTTTTGGTTTTGTAGTATATGATGCGCCTCTCTCTCTCTCTCTCTCCCCCCCTTGGTTTCCTGCCAAAGATCTTTCTATGTTAAGCAACCTTCCTCGTTTTTCTCCATACTCTTCCACCTGTCTCGTTTTTCCGACCCTCCCACTATCATCCTCACTATCTTATTATTATTTATCAGGTTTTGTTCTATTATTTTGTCCATTTATGTTGTTGATTTCGTTTTGGATGATTGATGTCTTTCTTCCTTTTTTTGTCTATTACTTAATGTTTTTTGTTAATATGTTGTGGTAGATTATTTTCCGATCATCCCACCATCAACATCACTCTTTTAGTATTATTCATATTGTTTTGTTCTGATACTTTGTAAAGTTTGTTTTTATTATTCTCGCTTTGGATGATAAACCAAATGGGTGGATGGGACTCGTTAGCCTTGGTCGGCAACCCATCTAGGGGAGACAACCTTATAAAAATCCGGGTGGATGGGACTCATCAGCCTTGGTCGGCAACCTGTCTAAGGGAGTAAGCCTGATACAAATCCATACTGCTTACCTAAGGATAAGGCAGGTTAGTGGATGGACTAGCCGAACACTACTGTAGACAAATTGTGTTGACAAGATACACAGAGGGCTTCGGAGTCGGACGGATCCTAAATTGAGTGGTCAATCCTGCAAGTCCTTCAGTAAACTGGCTCGGGTTGCCCCTCTTACAGGGAATAAGTCCGTTTGGGGGCATTCTGTGCATGGTCACCCTCATTTAGGGGAGTAAGGCGTCCGGCAATAGATAGATAGTTAGATGTCTTGTTTCTCCCCTCCGTAGTCTATTTGTTATTGCTTGTGTTATTATTATGTGGTAGACTATTTTCTAATCCTCCCACCATTAACCTCGCTCTGTTCTTATTTCCTTTATCTCGTTTTGTTGTAATATTCTATACATTTGTTTAGTTTCTCTCGTTTTGGATTATTAAATTTTGTCTTTGTTCATCTGTCCATAGTCTATTTATTAACCCGTTCAGTACCAGGGACGTCCTTTTCATCACATTCTGGCAACTATTAGACGATTGTATTCAGCTTAGGAAGGACCTCTAGCAATAATATGTCTTCAAACTATCTCAACCAACCCTTTTAACTACCACAGATCCTTCCTAAGCTGCATAATATCGTCTAAATATAGCTAGCATACAATCTTAACACACGTCACTGGTACTCAAAGGGTTAAAATGCAGTCAATAATGTTTATGTGGTAGACTAGTTTGTAATCCTCCCTCACCATTGACCTTGCTCTGTTCTTATTCTGTATCTTGTTTGGTCTAATGTTTTGTATGTTTGTTTTGTATGTTTGTTGTGTATGTTTGTTTTGTTGTTCTAGCTTATGATCATTTATGTTTCCGTAGTTATTAATTATTGTATTATATATTAATTTTTGGTAGACTATTTTCTATTCCTCCCACCATTATCCTCGCTCTGTTCTTATTTTGTTTATCTTCTTTTGTTCTTTTATCTGGTACAATTTGTTATTCTCGTTTTACGGGGGGTCACCGTTTTTTTTGTTTTATCTTTCTCTCCTTTTCTCTCTTTCCCTGGCTTGTATCCATTCGGCCTCCTTCAACCAAATGTTTTACGACGTTTATCTCTATTAGGTGTCGATTTCTTCCTGGCGAGCGATAGCGAGCCAGCATTGTATGGAGAAATCCGGCTTCGCCGGAGAAATTTTTCTATCGAAAAATTTACAAATTTAGCTTGCTGTCAAAACAAAATAAAATATATATGCAGGCTCGCTACCGCTCGCCAGGAAAATATTGACACCTGGATGGGGGTAAGCGTCTTAAAACAGTATGCTGAATGGGGCCGAATGAATACAAGCCAAAGAGAGAGGGAGAGAAAGAGAACAAAAAACGAGGTGGGCTCCCTTAATTACTACTGTTATCCTCCTCCCCTCCGCCGTAGCCACTATATTATGTATTGCAATGGTAATTATTGTGTGGGGCACTGTATTCTGAGCCTCCCACCATATATTCTCTCTCTCTCTCTCTCTCTCTCTCTCTCTCTCTCTCTCTCTCTCTCTCTCTCTCTCTCTCTCTCTCTCTCTCTCTCTCTCTCTCTCTCTCTCTCTCTCTCTCTCTCTCTCTCTCTCTCTCTCTCTCTCTCTCTCTCTCTCTCTCTCTCTCTCTCTCTCTCTCTTTTCCTTTTGGTTTCTTGTTTTGCTCTATTATTGTGTAAATTTGTTTTTATCCTCGCTTTAATTATTTCTGTCTTTCACCCCCACTCCGTAGTCAGTTTGGTTTGTATTACATTTGTTATTAGTATGTGGGGCACTGTATTCAGATCCTCCCACCATCAATTTCACTCTCTTCCTTTTAATTATTTTGATTGGCTCTATTATTGTGTACATTTGTTTTTATCCTCGCTTTAATTATATATGTCTTTCACCCCTTCTCCATTGTCACTTTGGTTTGTATTGCCTTTGTTCTAGTTCTCCGGTACACTATGTTCTGACCCTCCCACCACCACCAGCTTCCCACTCTTCTTATTATCATTGTGATTCGCTCTATCATGATTTGTATCCCTTACTGTTATCATCACTTTCATATTTCATACATTTTATTTTAGTAACCGTTGTTTCCACATAGAGATTTTGATTAGTTATTTTGCCTTTATATTGTCTTCGTCCGAATTTTGGTTTGTTTAGTTTGTAAGTTTTTCATTTTAATTCACTCTAACTTTGTGATCGAAATCTCGATTTCGCTACATTTTGAAATATTATATCTTTTGCCGATCCCTCCGACCCCCGCCCCTTCAAATCCCTCACTTCTTTTGTTTAGTTTTGCTAATTACTGATTTTGGTCTATTAATGTTTTCATCATTACATTTTATATATCCTATCATATCTCCCCATTCATATTAACATTGTTTTTATTCAATTGAACATATATATGTATTTATTTACTTATTTTTGTTTAGGTACACTTATCCGAGCCACCCACCGTAACCTTCATTCTCTTATCATTATATATCTATATATCTATGCATAAGCATTATCTATTATTAAGTGTTCGCGTATCTTCATCCATGTATTTCCACCCTTAACAATAGAACGCCCAGCTCTTCCATATTTCGCCTTCTGTCTCACACACACACACACACACACGCACACACACACACACACACACACACACACACACACACACACACACACCTACACTACCGAGGATTAACCTCCCATTGTAGTAGGCTGTACCTGACCATACGGACCATATACGGACTTGAATTGCTGCACCCTCTTTACCCTGACCATACCAAAACAGTTTCTGTATGTATGTATGTTTGTGTGCATACGTGAGCGTTTGTGTATACGGACATGTGCACACTTACTGCATGTTCTTATGTTCCTATATATGTATGTATATGTATGTGCGCACGTACGTGTATATACGTATGTTCTGTATGTGAGTAAGTAAATAAATGTGTATATGTACTGTATATCACTTACTCTCATGGTTATTTTATGATAATTTGTATTCTGCACATGCATCATAATTGTATTTATTTATTTTGTTTGTAAACTGAGCTTACCATCCTCATATCTGTACATCTCATGTTCATCCACTAAATTGTAAAATGTGTATTTTCAGCTCATGAGGCTGCCATTCTTTAATAAACCGTTTATTATTATTATTATTTATTATTATTATATATAATGTTGTTCTTATTATTTTGTGGACTTATCAATTTATTTCAACAATGTTCTCAAATTGGTTTTTTCCACATCCCATCGCAAATTCTGCATTACTTATTTAATTTATTATTTTTTTTCCGACACTCTTACCCCATTAACTTACCCCTGTCCATACCATATATTACATCTTAATTTATGCGTGTGTGTACTTCTCATTATCGCAATATATACTGTTTTTGTTTGATTTGATTTATTTTGTTATTATATGCATACGTCCCTCTCTTTATACGTCCCTCTCTTTATACGTCCCTCTCTTTATACGTCCCTCTCTTTATACGTCCCTCTCTTTATACGTCCCTCTCTTTATACGTCCCTCTTTATACGTCCCTCTCTTTATACGTCCCTCTCTTTATACGTCCCTCTCTTTATACGTCCCTCTCTTTATTCTCGTCCTTCTCCTTTAAGGGGGGTGACCCGCTTTTTGTTATTTCTGTCCTTTTCTCTCTTTCTCTGGCTTGTATCCATTCGGCCCCATTCAGCCAACTATTTTAAGACGTTTATCCCCATCTAGGTGTCGATTTCTTCCTGGCGAGCGATAGCGAGCCAGCATTATATGAAGAAATCCGGCTTCGCCGGAGAAATTTTTCTATCGAAAAATGTACAAATTTAGCCTGCTGTCAAACAAAAATAAAAAATATACTGGCTCGCTACCGCTCACCCGTAAAAAATTTACACCTGGATGGGGATAAACGTCTTAAAACAGTAGGCTGTATGGGGCCAAATGGATACAAGCCAGAGAAAGAGAGAAAAGGACAGAAATAACACAAAGCAGGTCACCCCCCTTAACTTCTCATTAATTTTGTTCTTGTTGTTGTTGTTATTCACCTGTTCCTTCAGCTATTAATGTTATCTTTGTTATCTTTGTTATCTTTGTTATCTGTGTTATCTTTGTTATCTGTGTTATCTGTGTTATCTTTGTTATCTGTGTTATCTTTGTTATCTGTGTTATCTTTGTTATCTGTGTTATCTTTGTTATCTGTGTTATCTTTTTTATCTTTGTTATCTTTCTACTTCAATTACTATTCATTTCCTCTGCCCCACACGCAATCACTCTTTCTTGTTTAAGGGGACATGGGCGCCGGTTTTCTAGACCACTTTCTCCCTCATGTTTAGCCCAATTAGTTTTCAGATTTTAAGATGTTTGCCCCATTAGTTAGTCGATTTGAAGACCTTTCGCCCCATTTTTTCGTCAATATTTAGACCTTTCGTGCTATTTAAATGTCGAATTTTTTTTTCCCTGGCGAACGATAGTGAGCCTGTAATGTTGGAAGAACCGGCCTTCGGCCGGGAAATTTTTCTTCCAAAAAATTACAAATTAATCTAGAAGGGGGATCAAATGGATTTTTGTTTTTTAAATTTGATGTAGGTATAGGGAGGTAACTAGAAAAATTGATGTAGGTATAGGGAGGTAACTAGAAAAATAATGAATACATGCAAAAATCCCCCCAAAAGTGAACCATCCCCCATTAAACATTTTCTTCTTGAATACGATGACGTCACTCCTATATTTAACCACATCACCACGATGGCGTAATTTTTATCATATATTGGTTACCATTAGACAATTTTCATTAGCTTATAATCTATCTTTAGTATGCTAAGGGGTATATATACGAGGATAGTAAACGCTACGAATATCACACACGCAATCGTCAAATGTTAGCCAGACACAAAGTTAAAAAGGCGTCATCGTGCTGAAGGGGTTAACGTAGATGGAGTCGGTCTCTGTATATCAAACATTCAACACATTTATTACCCATTTCTCTTTCACAGGCCCATCGTTTTCCTAATATATTATCGTAATATTAGCCAACATATTAGGAAGAAAAGTCACAATAGGGTTAATTATTCTTCATTAACTTGTGTTATCATATTTTGTTAGTCTCTCGTTCTTGCATTATCCCAATAACCTGGTAAATATATATATCTACATCTTTCTTTACTTCACGCATTTACTGTATATGTTATTGTTATGATCTACAGCATTTTTTATAGCATTTTTCTGCAACATACCTTCCCTCTTCTCGCCCACCTTTTCACGGACTTCCTCACACTCCCTAACTTTCGTCTTGTTACCTGTTAAATGGTAAAACTTTATGTTCTCTGTTTCACCGTCCCGCTTTGGTGTCAGGAAAACAGCTTTCTCTTCTTCCACCTCTTTCTATCTTTTACGACCTGCTCTGTGCGTGTTTCTTCATGGAGGTGTTGTTGTTCTTGTTGTAATTCTCCAGACTGTCTGCCCGATCAGTCACGAGTCTGGTAGACCGAAGCCGCTCCAGATGCTCGGGCCCCCGAAGGGGCCAGGGAAAGATGAGGTCTGTCTCTGAGAGGGCACCGGGGGAGGGGATCATCAGCCCACGGGCTTGCACCCCCAGGCCAATGCCCCCACCGTCCGCAGCCCCCTTGCAGTTCCACCCAATCTTGTGATCCCGCTGGCTCCTAGAAGAAAAAGTAGGACTGTAAAAGAGAAAGACAGAGACGGCTAAGGTAGGGTAGAGGATGCCAATTCTCACTCTGAATAGGACCAGCCCTCACCCGTGGAGGTGTTGTTGGATGTTGAGGTGCGAAGTTCTTGGATGTTGAATGATGTAAGGAAAACATCTCTTTCTCTCTCCTTCTACCTCTTGTTATCCTTTACGGCCTACTTTGTGTGTTTTTTGATGGAGGAGTTGTGGTGAGAAGTTGTTGGATGTTAGATGATATAAGGAAAACATATATCTCTCCTTCTATCTCTAGCTATCTTTTACGACCTGCTATGTGCGTGTTACTAGATGGAGGTCTTGTTGGATGTTGTGGTGCAATGTTGTTGGATGTTTTCAGTAAAGCAACTTTCTCCTTGTATCTCTTTCTATCTGTGTCGACCTGCTCTGTGCGTGTTGTTTCATGGATGTGTTGTTGGATGTTGTGGTGCAATGTTGTTGGATATTGGATGATGTCATGATAATATCTTTCTCTGTCTCCCTCTTGTTGTCTTCTACGACCTACTCTGTGTGTGTTGATATGTGGAGGTGTTTATGGATGTGGTGCGATGTTGTTGCATATACCTGTACAGCAGTTGATGGTTGTATTTAATTTAATCTCCGTAAAACGAGCTTTGCAGATATTATGTGATGGTATATATTATGTCTGCTTGCGCGTCTGTGTTCTTGTTCGAATATTTACTTTATACATAAAACAAATTCAGCAGGATTTCAAATAAAGCCAATGGATGGAATTATATGAAAGTTGGTAAAATAGCTTCCCTCAAACATGAATATTATTAGCCTTTGGCCACCACTTAGTAACATTCTTCATCCCCTCTGCCGTCCCTTGAAAAATAAATTAAATAAAAAAATAAATAAAAATATATATATATGTATATATAAATATATATATATATATATATATATATATATATATATATATATATATATATAAAAATAAATAAACTCCTTAACCCCAATTGATGACCATTACACGTTCCTGGTCCACATTAGTATACTCTCTATGAGACATAGTGATTATTTAACGGCTAGGCAAAACGATTAGAGCGTAACATTCCATTATCTCTGAAATATGTGAGTGGAAATTTATGGAATTTAGATAATGCCTTTATTAATAACCAATGACTCAAAATTGACTGCACCATCCGTTCGGTCCATCTCAGCTGCGGACCAGATCCACGGATCAGACCTGTGGCTGACCTAACCAGTCACTCAGCACAACCATTTTGACTATAATTCGACCGCTCGGCACTCACCGCTGACTAGAATGACATTGTATCAAAGCGGCAAATCTTATTTGATCGGTGGTATTCATATCAGCTGCGAATACAACTACAAATATACTAATCAACCAGACTCGGCTGCTCGGCTCTGAAATGTACCAAAACGGCTGATCAGATTATACACTATTTAGCAAATATCGACTGATTAGGCCGGTTTTGCTAGAATGGTACAGATATATGTTCTTCTCAGCACTTTTTTAAAGGTTTACTACTACTACTAGTACTACTACTACTACTACTACTACTACTAGTACTACTACTACTACTAATTTTTTTTTTCTTTTTCTACTACATTGATTTTTATTTAATATTTTTCATACATTTCATGTTACTACTACTACTACTACTACTACTAGTACTACTACTACTACCTCTACTACCACTACTATAAATGCTACTGCTACAAATACTATAATACATACGATTCATAATACACAACAGATATTTAAAACAAAGAATTAAACAAAACAAAAACAGCCACAAACCCACTCAATAACATCTAACGGATGAAATATTTATATAACCTCCAATATTTTATTTCCATTAAAATCTTTTAGACTTTTAAATTCCCTAAATTTGTCTATTGTGAAGAAGTATAAAAGGCACTAGAAGATAACTTCGATTATTGAGGGGCTTCGATTCTTTGTGCCAGACGACAATGTGTGCTCAAGTCGAGGACACATTAAGGGGGGATGGTTCACTTTTTGGCCGATGTTTGCATGTATTCATTTTTTTTTTAGTTTCCTCCCTAGACCTCCATCAAATTTAAAAACACATTCATTAGATCCCCCTTTTAGATTAATTTGTACATTTCTTGGTAGGAAAATTTCCCGGTTTTTCCAACATTACAGGCTCACTATCGTTCGCTAGGGAAAAAATCGACACCTAAATAGCACGAAAGGTTTAAATATTGACGTATAAATGGGGCGAAAGGTCTTAAAATCGACTAACTAATGGGGCAAGCATCTTAACGTCTGAAAACTAATGGGGCTAAACATGAGGGAGAAAGTGGTCCAGAAAACCGACAAATGTCCCCTTAAGGAGCCAGTCGTGAAACAGAGCAAAAGTGTCGAGTCGTCCTCTTTTCAGTTCGTGTACAGTCGGTCAAAGATCCAGCTGGCCCACCCTCGCTCTGGGAATTTCGATGTGAGTATCCTGGGTTCGAGTTCTCGGAGTACCACATGTATTTGTTGATTTCATTAATTGAGTTTGGATGTGAAGTTGGTTGGTGTACAAAACATAATAATACTTGGTGTAGTAAGGAGGCGTGTCTTACAGAGATTGTGATTGGTAGGTCTGATTTTGGCTATATCAGTGTCAGAACATATATTAAACAAGACAAATGAAACATACAGTATATAATTTATATGTAATACAAATGCATAAATTGCTGTATAAGATTTTGAAGTTTCTCCAAATGTTTGTAGATTTGCTTAATTATATTGACACTAACGGCAGGTGGTATTTTTGAACAGCGGCGAACGATGTTGCGTGTGTGTGTGTGTGTGTGTGTGTGTTGGGGGGGGGGGGGGGGATGAAGGGAGTAGGGTTGTGGGAGAGGTAAATCACTAACTTGGGTATTTGTTCTATATTTAAATTATACAATGGTATACCATGCATCAATATGAAACAATTTCATACGTAATTACGTATGAGCTGAAGTGCCAAAATGTTACATATTAGTTAAAATGCGTTAGTATCTCTAACTGAATGAATAAATTAGTAACTGTGTCCATAAAAATATATCTTCATAAATCTTCAAAAATTCATACTTCTTATCGACAGTGTGTTATTTTATTAGTTTTTTATGATCACTTATGTTGCTGTAAGTCGTCGGTAACAATTTAAAATGTATATCTTACATTTTTGTTTACAAATAATCCATATCCGCATCCGCATCCGCGAGGATAATGTAATCAGACATCCGCATCTGCATCCGCTAAAAATAATATCCGCATCTGCGATTAAAAAAAAATATCTGCATTCGCATCCGCATCCGTACATCCGCATCCGTACATCCGCATTTTAGACATCCGATACATCTTTATTACACAAACACACACACACGCACGCACACACATACATAAATGCAATGATACATCCACACACACCGACCATTCTATGAGGAGTATATAAGCAATCCAAGTGTTCTGTTGTTTCAGTGTGACTTGAAGAAGCTGTAACAATGAACGATATCATAAAAAAACTCATTCTCCCATAGCAATATAATCAGCGTAACAAAAATAGGAAAACATTATATTGCACAAACACAAGAATATAGAAGACGTTCTGAAGACAAGAAAACGAACACAATAAAAACTATATCATACAAAAAGGAGAAGAGTTTATGACCAACATTAAACATTTTTACAACAAATAAAATATTACATAGTACCGTATACAATGGTGCAATAGTATAAGCATTCAAAACTGTAAAAATATAATACTCTATGAAATCTGAGAACACTGAAAACTTATTTGACGTGAACATTAACATCAAATAGATGCATTAATTGGCACTACAAATAAAACAAAACGAAGATAATATATAGATCTCAAAATAGAAGCACTGGCAAATCAAGCAATACAAATAGCATACAATACTTAAAAGAAACATATATTAATTGTGCGGTGAAAACAATAAGAGAAGCAACTGGAGAAATAATTACAGGTCACAAAAAATACATAACAGGGTAAAAAGAATACAAGTTCGCACTGCACAAAGAGAAGCTAAGGGAAGCAATACAGAGAACAAAAAGAATACAAGTTCGCACTGCACAAAGAGAAGCTAAGGGAAGCAATACAGAGAACAAAAAGAATACAAGTTCGCACTGCACAAAGAGAAGCTAAGGGAAGCAATACAGAGAACAAAAAGAATACAAGTTCACACTGCACAAAGAGAAGCTAAGGGAAGCAATACAGAGAACAAAAAGAAAGAGAGAGACACAATAAGAAGGCTGAGCCAAGCTGCACACTCAGCTGGAGGACCCAATCAAGGAGGCCTCTTGATACAGGCAAGTCATCACGACTTCAGAAATCTGCTCTTTTTATTAGCAAACTATCATGAGGGTTTTAAGGGAGCCCACCTCGCTTTTTTCTCTTTCTCTCCCTCTCTCTTTGGCTTGTATCCATTCGGCCCCATCCAGCCTACTGTTTTAAGACGTTTATCCCCATCCAAGTGTCAATATTTTCCTGGCGAGCGGTAGCGAGCCAGCATATATATATTTCTGTTTTGACAGCAAGCTAAGTCTGTACATTTTTCGATAGAAAAATGTCTCCAGCGAAGCCGGATTTTTCCATACAATGCTGGCTCGCTATCGCTCACCAAGAAGAAATAGACACCTGGATGGGGATAAACGTCTTAAAACAGTTGGGGCCAAATGGATACAAGCCAGGGAAAGAGAAAAGGAGATAAAGATACAAAAAAAACGGTGACCCCCCTTAAGCGGTGGCCGGACAATTCAACCAGCAGACCATTTAAAAAAGTAGCTCTCAACCAGTGCCAAGTCACCTAATAATATTATATATTAGGTTAGGTTGGGATAAGTTAGGTTGGGACTCCATGTTGGTACTGGTTTAGTTGCTCCGGTTGATTTGACACTGGTTGCGGTCTACTGGTTGAGTTGTTCGTGAACCGTGTCAAGCTGGTGGTGTAATGGTGAAGGTGTCTAAAAATCTGTGTGTGAAAACCCGGGTTCGAATCCTGGTGGATCACATATATGCTTTCATTTATTTCATTGGAGGTGTTTGGTGTTATGGTGAAATTAATCAAAAATAGATGATAATATTTATGCATATTGATGTGTATTCTTTATTCTACATTTGCATCGGTAGTCACTATATTTTACCATTCCTCTTCCTTCCTCTTAGACAATATTTCCACTCGTGTCTGCTTTCGAAATGTAATCATACTTCCGGAAAGTGTTTCTACAGTGTGACATTACTATTATAATTGTATCTAACAATCTTTCTGCTAACCTCTTTACTTCATGACAGTCATCATATAATCTATTTGTATCATTCTTCGTTTTTTGTATAACTAATTATACTTTCTGACATTCGGGTTTTATTTAAATTCGCTTTATATACATTATAATTTGTGTACAGCCTTGTTCTATACTGTCCCTTACTTTCTTTGTGACAGTGTTCCACTTACTCTCTGATAATTGTTCTACTTTCTTAGTCGTTTTGCTTCCTCTCCATCAGTTCCTTTATGTTCGCTCTAACTATGCTACTATTGGCGCTGATAGTCTTTCTGTTTGCTGACCGTCTATGTACATTTTCTCTGATCATCCTGTTTTCTGACAAGCATTCTACTTTAATCTTCGCTTTCTTTATCTTGTTCGTGTGCTTACCTTTTTCTCACTTTAGTACAGCTTTTTTTCTTTTCAAGATTGAAATACTTTTTCATTGACATTGTTTTGAAAATAATACCTATAATTTGACAGTAACAAGATTAGTATCATACAATAACTCTAGAAGAAATATACACGCAAATTGTACTGTATATAGGATATACAGCACAAATACATTAATTAATAACAAAATAACATTCAACATGTCACGACTAGAAAGGAAAAAAAGAAAGAAAATAGCACATTATTTTTTTTTTTTTTTACCCAAACAACAGCAGCAAAAACAAGCCCCCGCCAGCCCAAGGAGATAAGGCATAACAAATGGTACGAAGCATCAGGACCAACGAATGGTGCTGCAATATGAGAACGGAACAAAACTTTTCCTATTTTGTGCGTGTGTGGGTGTGGGTGTGTCTGTGTGTGTGTGTGTCTGTGTGTGTGTGTGTGTGTGTGTGTGTGTGTGTGTGTGTGTGTGTGTGTGTGTGTGTGTGTTTTACAGAGCTACACAGATTTTCAGGCCACATAGTAGACCATGCGGTCCCTACTAGGGGGACCGGCTTTAATGCTAGTAAACAGGGACAGTTTATAGTAGAAGACCAGGACAGCAGAGTAGACGGCTCTCTCCTCACCCTCCGCCTCCTCCGGCTAAAATGCCGTACCGAAAAATATGATTAAAAGTACCTTATGGCTCAGGAAATGCCCACAAGGATTTTTGTTTATAAAGTATAGATAGAAATTGGTTTGAAAGGGAATTTACACTTACCTACTGACTCATACATATTGATCCAATCTCCACTAGATGATCGTCCAGTCTCTTCTTAAACGTATTAATTGAATTACTATGAACTACCTTCTTTGGTAAACTATTCCAATTTTTGACCACACTGTATGCGAAGAAATTATGTGTGACATCGAGAGAGAACGAGAGAGACGTCCTACATAATCTAGTGACAAACATCCATGGAAGTAAAAAGTACACTTTCTCAGTTATGTAGCTATAGAAAATTAAGATTCTTTGTATGGTGAATGTTTAATAAGCAAATAATTACTATCATCTGTTAAGGAATACTCTGTTTTGATGTCAACACTATTTCGCTGTAAGGCATCTTCTCAAGGCGAACGATGTCAACATGAAAACCTCTGTCAGTATTCTAATGTCCTTGTATCTTACCTAAAACTAGACTGCATCCAGATTACCAAAGCTCTTGAATAGCTGGTGGATGAACTATATATATATATATATATATATATATATATATATAGTTAGTATTATACTACAATATCCTTTTACTTACGCTCTCTGACTAACATTAAAGGATAATTATTATGTTTTTTACACAAACCAACTTCACATCTAAACTCAATTAATGAAATCAACAAACACATGTGGCACTCCGAGGACTCGAACCTAGGATACTCACATCGAAATTCCGCGCACTATGCATTACGCTATCAAGACCGTTAATCAACAAATAATCCATGTGGCAGCTTCCAAAACTACTGTTGTACTATGGTATATAACTAGTTTCCTGTGGCAGCTTCCAAAACTACTGTTGTACTATGGTATATAACTAGTTTCCTGTGGCAGCTTCCAAAACTAATATAACTAGTTTCCTGTGGCAGCTTCCAAAACTACTGTTGTACTATGGTATATAACTAGTTTCCTGTGGCAGCTTCCAAAACTACTGTTGTACTATGGTATATAACTAGTTTCCTGTGGCAGCTTCCAAAAACTACTGTTGAACTAGGGTATATAACTAGTTTCGTGTGGCAGCTTCCAAAACTACTGTTTGTACTATGGTATATAACTAGTTTCCTGTGGCAGCTTCCAAAACTACTGTTGTACTATGGTATATAACTAGTTTCCTGTGGCAGCTTCCAAAACTACTGTTGTACTATGGTATATAACTAGTTTCCTGTGGCAGCTTCCAAAACTACTGTTGTACTATGGTATATAACTAGTTTCCTGTGGCAGCTTCCAAAACTACTGTTGTACTATGGTATATAACTAGTTTCCTGTGGCAGCTTCCAAAACTACTGTTGTACTATGGTATATAACTAGTTTCCTGTGGCAGCTTCCAAAACTACTGTTGTACTATGGTATATAACTAGTTTCCTCCATACAATGTTCTCTAAACAATCACTCGCCACCACTGTCACATCATTGATTATTAATGTCTTTCTTCATTTCTTTGCAGGTATGGACAGCTGAAATTGCTTGGGAGCTTGGGGAATTGTATACACTATGGAGATGTATGGGACTAGGTAATGTAAGGACGATTTCTTTACATTGAATCTATTTTTAAAGAATGAAAGCATTGTCAATATAATGTGAATAACTGTATATACAAACATTATACAGCTATAATAATACTCAAATGATCACGTCCAATGACATAATTACACCCACGATGTCTAATACATGCTCACTAAGTGTAAGCTACAACGATCTGACCTCATATTAAATGTCCGAAATATATGTAATGTCCTAAATGTTTAAGTTTTTCTATGTTATGGTTAAGAAATGAAAGTTGATGCACACTTACTATGGCTTGCTATTGTGTATTCTTAAACGCTGACGTTAATACAAGCTCGTGTCAATATTTTTTTTTCTCTCTCTCTCTCTCTCTCTCTCTCTCTCTCTCTCTCTCTCTCTCTCTCTCTCTCTCTCTCTCTCTCTCTCTCTCTCTCTCTCTCTCTCTCTCTCTCTCTCTCTCTCTGAAACATACATACACACCCACACATTAATAATGAAGTTCTTAAGCTGAACTCGTGATCCTCATCTCCATATCATTGGTTCTTGTTGACTCCACCCCTCGCTTCCAAATATCTCTCTCTCTCTCTCTCTCTCTCTCTCTCTCTCTCTCTCTCTCTCTCTCTCTCTCTCTCTCTCTCTCTCTCTCTCTCTTAAACATACATAGACATCCACACATTAATAATGAAGTTCTTAAGCTGAACTCGTGATCCTCATCTCCATATCATTGGTTCTTGTTGACTCCACCCCTTGCTTCCAAATATCTCTCTCTCTCTCTCTCTCTCTCTCTCTCTCTCTCTCTCTCTCTCTCTCTCTCTCTCTCTCTCTTAAACATACATAGACATCCACACATTAATAATGAAGTTCTTAAGCTGAACTCGTGATCCTCATCTCCATATCATTGGTTCTTGTTGACTCCACCCCTTGCTTCCAAATATCTCTCTCTCTCTCTCTCTCTCTCTCTTTCTCTCTCTCTCTCTCTCTCTCTCTCTCTCTCTCTCTCCTATTTCCATGATGCTTAGGTGCAATATATTCCAATCCGTATTAAGTTTTTGTCAGATGTTATACATATTCCATTTACTCTTTCAGTCGCTCTTAGTCGTTATTATATTATTCTGTTATCATTATTCTTTCATTTTGTCACCATTTACTAATTATTTTAATATATTCTTGTATTTATGGAATGCGTGATACAATTGTATACACTGCATGGTGTTGGCATATTTTTATCATTAGTAGAGGTATGTTTTTTAATTATCCATATTTTGAAAGTAACGTTAGTTTCTCCTGGGCCCAGATACTAAAAGGATGCCATACATTAGCAAACTGGTGAATGAACAGCAAATTTTTTTCTCACGACGTCAGAACGTACTCCAGTCATGACATATTTAAATCTATTAGTTGGACTTAAGTT
Source organism: Paralithodes platypus (assembly GCA_032716605.1). Lineage (NCBI taxonomy): Eukaryota > Metazoa > Arthropoda > Malacostraca > Decapoda > Lithodidae > Paralithodes > Paralithodes platypus. The sequence continues at coordinate 15,573,753 of CM064498.1, read as the reverse complement.
TTGATGGATACAGCGATTAGAGGAAGTTAATGCACCGTAACTATTATAAGTATCCTGGCCCTGGTCAACTATAATATTTAGTAGTATATACTAGAAAAGTGGAACCCCCATTGAAATCTTGCCCGAAAGGTGTGATCGTGTGGAATCACAATATGTCCGTGAACAACAGTGATATTAGGTAAGACCAGATAGACATAATTATTTATAAGTATATTTATAAACTAAAGTTGTTCCTATTGCTATTCAGATGTCATTTCGATGTAATAACCGAATCTCATCGAAATCGTAAAGTTTAGCAGCTCGCTGGTGGTTAGCGTCTTGGACCTGCACCCAGAAGGTTCAAAGATGGCGCCCACGCTCGTCGCATTATTTTATTTGTTTATTTTATTTTATTTTTTGTTTTTCACAAAGTCAGAGTCGTTACCATACACCTTGAGCAAAGGGATCAGCTAATAGTATCCCAGGGCCCCAACAGAAATACACCTAACCGGCCTCATTTGGGTATCCTTTGCTTAATATTGTGTGTATTACTAACTAGAGATAATGCAAACAAATGCCACTCGGCAAAATACGAACTCATATAATCTCGGGCAGTAAACCATAAACTGACAACCTTAGCAACATTTTAGCCTTCACTGTTTCCTCCCGTGGTAAACCTGTTAGGCTGGTGATGTTCTGTTGTTAGTTCCGGCACGTTTTGGGCGTGGAGGACGACTCTCTGGTCAGTGTGGGGCAAGAGCCACGAGGGCTGACTTATAAACAGGCTAAATTACTCTGGCTGACTGTACTGACATGTGGACGCTCATTTTACTCTAGAGCAAACGAAGGATTATATCAATAATATTTGATGGTCAATAATATTCTGATAATATATCTGGGAGCATTCTCACATAAAACTATATTTAATTATAGGGTTTACCTTGTAAACGTGAGGTCACACTAGTGTTGACGACAATTATTCAGGGGAGTATATATCGTGTGATACCGGGTTAAGGACAAATAATGACGAGAGCCGAGTTGTAAACAGAATAAATAAAACTATACGGACTGTTAGACAGACGCTCATTCTGCTGAACACGAGATCATCCAACATCTTCCGGGATTATTGTGGTGGTTCATTTTTGTATTATCATTATAAATATTATTATTATCAACTCTGCGTAAGCAGAGTGGTATTTCGCACACAGATCCGGCCCGTATACTGTGCACCACTTGTTTGTCCGTCGTTCACTGTCGTCCGTCTGTCTGTTCGAAAACTCCTCCTAGACCGTTCGATGGTTTTTCACCAAATTTCAAAGATATATCCATTTTGGTCAATGCGAACGTCAGTAAAAAAACAACCAATTTAACTAATAGGTTAAGGTTAAATGTCAAGGTTAAAAATAAGGTAAATATTTCATCATATTTTTTTTTTATTTATCTCAAACTTCTAAATTATCACTCTACAAGTTTCACTTTCCATATTTCAGATGAATAATCTAAGAGTTTGGTAACTGGTCAAGATCAAAGGTCATAATTAAGTTTTCACTAGTGTTTCTTTTACTAACTGTTATATTCTCACTAGGCTTACTAAAACTAACTGATAAGTTTTAATCATATTACGAAAACTTATTTAAATATTCTAGGGCAACGCCAATGCAAACAAAAAGTGTACTCTTACATAAAAGTAAAGGTCATTGGTCAAGGTCAAATGTCAACTTTATTATTAATTAACACCATGAGCCCCACCAGAACTAAACAAATTTGACCACCCAGACCCTGCCCATTTTTATTTCCCCTGAGAAGTAATGGTACGGGTTAGAAATGAAAAAAATAAAACAAATATATACTATATACTGCATATATATATATACCGGTATATACTGTATATATATATATATATATAACGATTTTGAATATTTTTGCCATGGCTTAGTTAATGGGGCGAAGCGTCACATATTTTCTACACTGATGGGGTGAAACGCTTTTAAAATTGCAGCTTAACTAAACTACAAATAATCCAAATCTATAAACCCATAAGGAAACCTCCCAAACGGTTTACCTTCAAATTACCTAATTAAAGGAGACTCCCAACGTCTTCCCAACTTTGGTATCAACCTCTTCCTAACATGGTGTCAACGGACTTCCTTATATATATATATATATATATATATATATATATAATAATATATATATATATATATATATATATATATATATATATATATATATATATATATATATATATATATTCTAAGTTGGTTTAAACTATGTTCGTACACTTTGCAGTGGGCTGGTGTTGCTTTCTAATAGAGCATATCCCAGACAAAAACCGAAATGTCTTTGATATACAGTGCATACTAGTATATCTTTCTTTATTACTGTCTAACACGCTCTCTCTCTCTCTCTCACACACACACACACACACACACACACACACACACACACACACACACACACACACACACACACACACACACACACCATCATCGAACCGTGTTGGATCACCCCTGCAGCTCCCCCACGGATTACGTCTGCATTTTCACGAGGGCTTTGGCGTTTCAAATCCTATTATCAGACAAGCTTAATTCCGGAACAAGTTATATGAGTGAAGCGTTTTGGCCCACGTTTCAGATTGCTGGGGATTGGGGCCGCAGTAGAGATCTTGCAGGAAAAGAGATCGGCGTGCTTTTACTTTGGACGACATTTTGATGCCATAATTTTCAAAGCAACAGCACTTTGGGTGGTATTCTTTAACAGATATTTCCTTTCGTGGCGATGTTCATGGAGAAAATAAGCTGAAAAATTACGTTACCCTTAGAAGTGGAAATGTTACTCCATCAAATCTCTGTAAACAGAGCTCATTCCCACACTATTTGTGAGGTGTCAGGCGCTGCAAAGTGAAAGAGTTGTATAAGAATACCGCCTTTTATAAATGTTGATCATGTAAAAGGTAGATACACAGGCCAAACAATGTATCCTCTAGCAGTATTACTGAGTGTTTAACATAGATGTTTACATATTTGAGTGCACACAGAGACTAGTGACACCAGTGGCTCCAATATGGCGGAGGTTGGCTGGTGTCTGTTGTTATAGAGTTTCTAGAGCCGCAACGTTGCAGTGGGGTTTTCCTGATTCAAGCTCCTTATTGCAAGCGGGATTGTGCCTAGCGAGCCGGTATATCGATCCTCTGCAATACAGAGAGAGGAAAACAATTAACTTTGATGCCACATTCGATATGAAGGCAAAACGTGTAACAGGTAATAACTTTTTTTGATACCCTGTACCTATACTTATGTTATGCAATCATGCAATCAGAAGTTGTTAAATTATTTATATTATTAGGCATATCAACCATTGCGGCGTTATATTGGACTTGACGCCATATTTGGTATCTAAGAGGGAAGGGTTTATCATTGTGTCGATATGTTCATGTATTTCTTATTTGTTTAGTTTCCTCCCTTGACCTCCATTAAGCTTAATAATACATCCCAAGATCCCCTTTATAGATAGATTTGTACATTTTTGTGTAGAATATTGTCCCGGCCTAAGGCTGATCCTTCCTTAATTATAGGCTCGCTATCGCTCGCCAGGAAAAAATCGACACCTAAATGACACGAAAGTCAAAATATTGGCAAATAAATGGGGCGAAAGGTCTTTAATTCGCCAAACTAATGCGCCGAACGTCTTAATATCTGAAAACTAATGGGGCTAATCATGATGGAGAAGGGGTGCAGTACAAAACAACCAAACCCCCTTAAGGTAACCATTTAGCAGAATATAAATGTGTTGATAAACTAATAATGATACACTTATTATTATCTCATACTATGAACTAACGCAGACGTGTTTATTGATCATCTAGTCTAACAAATAATTTATCACACTCTCTATTTGAACACACAATACCAATTATGATATCAATGTAATCGTCTAAAGTTAGCCAACATTCAGTACCAAGGTATTGTTCTACTGAATGAGTGAATCGATGAAATTATATATATACTAGTTGTCTAGTAAACGTTTCTCTTAAACATACAGTAATACATTCGAATAATTATATCCTTGTTAAGGAGAGACTGGCCGTTTGTTTGGTCTATTAATTAATTTATTCATATATATTTTTTAGTTTCCTCCCTAGACCTCCATCAAGCTTAGAAAAACACCCCCTAGATACCCCTTCAAGATAAATTTGTACATTTTTCGGTAGAAAAATTTCCCGGCCCAATGCCGGTTCCTCTTAAAATTGCAGGTTCGCTATCGCTCGCCAGGAAAAAAAATTGATACCTAAATGGCACGAAAGGTCTTAAAATTGACAACGAAATGGAGCGAAAGGTGTTAAAATTGACTAACTAATGGGGCAAACATCTTAACATCTGAACACTAGTGGGGCTAAACATTAGGGAGAAAGTGGTCCAGAAAAACGGTCTGCCTCCCCTTAAACTCAATAATGGTAGTCATCGTGCTGAAGAGATTACTAATAACGTCCAAGGCAAATAGAACCAAGTGTATTCAGCTAGCCATCTATACGTTCAAGGCAAATAGAACCAAGTGTATTCAGCTAGCCATCTATACGTTCAAGGCAAATAGAACCAAGTGTATTCAGCTAGCCATCTATACGTTCAAGGCAAATAGAACCAAGTGTATTCAGCTAGCCATCTATACGTTCAAGGCAAATAGAACCAAGTGTATTCAGCTAGCCATCTATACGTTCAAGGCAAATAGAACCAAGTGTATTCAGCTAGCCATCTATACGTTCAAGGCAAATAGAAACAAGTGTATTCAGCTAGCCATCTATACGTTCAAGGCAAATAGAACCAAGTGTATTCAGCTAGCCATCTATACGTTCAAGGCAAATAGAACCAAGTGTATTCAGCTAGCCATCTATACGTTCAAGGCAAATAGAAACAAGTGTATTCAGCTAGCCATCTATACGTTCAAGGCAAATAGAACCAAGTGTATTCAGCTAGCCATCTATACGTTCAAGGCAAATAGAAACAAGTGTATTCAGCTAGCCATCTATACGTTCAAGGCAAATAGAACCAAGTGTATTCAGCTAGCCATCTATACGTTCAAGGCAAATAGAACCAAGTGTATTCAGCTAGCCATCTATACGTTCAAGGCAAATAGAACCAAGTGTATTCAGCTAGCCATCTATATGTTCAAGGCAAATAGAACCAAGTGTATTTAGCTAGCCATCTATACGTTTTAAGGGGAGATGGTTCACTTTTTGGGCGATTTTTGCATGTATTCATTATTTTCTAGTTTCCTCCCTAGACCTCCATCAAATTTAAAAACAACATCCATTAGATCCCCCTTCTAGATTAATTTGTACATTTTTCGGTAGAAAAATTTCCCGGCCGAAGGCCGGTTCTTCCAACATTACAGGCTCACTATCATTCGCCAGGGAAAAAATCGACACCTACATAGCACGAAAGGTCTAAATATTGACAAAGAAATGGGTCGAAAGGTCTGAAAATCGACTAACTAATGGGGCAAAAATCTTAACATCTGAAAACTAATGGGGCTAATCATGAGGGAGAAATTGGTCCAGAAAAGCGGCCCATTCCCTCTTAAAGGTTCTGTATCTCCGTGCAGTGAGGTTCGGAAGGATTAACGAGATTACCGGATTGGAGAGGGTTACGGATTTACGGATTTACGGATTTACGGATGAGTGTTTGCTCAGAGTCGGGTTTGGGCGTGTGATGTGCCTGCGACAGAGGAATTTACCACTTGCGAGTTTCGGTCTATAAGGAAGTTGGAGCTGTGGCCATCAATATTTAGCAGAATGATCAGTTAAAATACGGTCACAATACATTTATAAATACATAAAACCAACTTGATTATATTGTTTTATCCATCAAAAACTCACATTATTATTGCTTTTCTCTTTAATATCGATGTTTACAGCCCCAACTTCCTTATAGAACGAAACTCGCAAGTGGTCAATTATGGCGGCCTTCATAGCATAAGGTAATGCAACTACGTAATTGACACAAGGGACTGCAAATTATTATTATAATTTATTTTGTATTCAATGTGTATGAAGGCGACAAAGGCCAGGCTGTCTGTAACGATTGTCTCCACCAAAACTTAAAGAGAGACAGAGAGCCAAATTCCAGGGACATTGGGGTCAAAATGCCTGGACACTCACAGTTTAAAGCATTCCAAGTCAATGGATGAAGGGTAGATTGATTGAGGGAGATATTATTGAGATGTCTAACAAACAATTATTACTCGTTCTCTCATAAAATACCAGCATAACCTGACATAGTTGCACATACAAATTGACACTGGACTTTACTGAACTTCTGCGAAAGATAAATAATTACTCGTGCAATATGACCATAACATTGACAATTTAGGTGTTTGAAAGATTAATTACGCACGCATCTAAAGGACACTATAGCAAGACATATATTAACCCCTTGAAGCTCTGACGCATTTTAGCAGTATATTCTGGCTATCATTAGACGATTTTATGCAGCTTAGGAAGGATCTGTGAGTATTAAAAGGGTAACAAATCTCTCAATCAACCCTCTGACTTCCATATACCCTTCCTAATCTTAATAAAATCGTCTATTAATTACCAGAAAACAAAACAGAAATGCCTATTGGAGCTTGAAAGGGTTAATTACATTATGAAAGCCACTGCCCTCACACTATATCGTAACATGATATTACGTACTACCAAATGAAAATACCTATTGATATTGATATTGGTTTGCAGCTTCAGAAAAAGTTAACAAGTTGTTTGTTTATCCCAGTAACAAGCAAACACACAAACAAAGAGACGTGCCCCTCATGTATCAACACACATATGCTACCGGTAAATGACCAATATGGACACTTAAGGGGAGGCTGGCCGTTTGTTTGGTCTATTAATTCATTTATTCATATATATTTTTAGTTTCCTCCCTAGACCTCCATAAAATAAAAACAAAAAAATCCATTAGATCCCCCTTCCAGATTAATTTGTACATTTTTCGGTAGAAAAATGTCCCGGCCGAAGGGCGGTTCTTCCAACATTACAGGCTCACTATCGTTCACCAGGGAAAAAATCGACACCCAAATAGCACGAAAGGTCTAAATATTGACGAAGAAATTGGGCGAAAGGTCTTAAAATCGCCTAACTAATGGGGCAAACATCTTAACATCTGAAAACTAACGGGGCTAAACATGAGGGAGAAAGTGGTATAGAAAACCAGTCCATCCCCCCTGAATTAGCTCGACACACACACAAAGTTTGTTAGACATTCAGGTGTGATTAACCCCTTCTGTACCGGTGATGTACTTTTCATTCTACTCTGGCAACTATTAGACGATTTTGTACAACTTATGAAGGACGTCTACTCATTAAAAGGCTACTGACTCTCTCAATTAACCCTTTTAGCTACTACAGACCCTTTCTAAACTGCAAAAAATCGTCTAAATATAGCTGAAATAAAACTACAGAGATCCCTCGGTAGTGAAAGGGTTAACGCAGGTCCAGGTGTCTAAATATAATTATTTTATATATGAATGAACATTAATAATTTCTTGTAATCCATTCCCTCGAGAAAAAAAAAATCATATATAAATTATGCATTTATTGTCATTAATGTTTCCTATTAATGTTCGAATGAACTGAATATCCTTTGGTCGGCCGCTAAAAGCAAAGGCCCGCGGATCCTTCTGAATATAACCAAATATCAAATCATCATGAATATCCTTTTTAATCCTTTAACTGATATATGCATTTCAGATATTCGTTTAATCAGTTGGAGGGTTCAAATTACACCACAATCGGTGACTGCAGCTGTAAATAATATATTTCAATTATTTCAATAACATATCCCGACAACATTTATAGTAAGGTTTAAATGGTCTTAGTAAAATATTAATCAACTAGGCATTTACGATACCAATTATCTTGTGATATTCACCGAACCATATTTATGAGTATATTTTCATCACAGACCAGCTCCGACCCAGGACAATAACAACAATAACTAGCGGACTAGAATATTTTCCTTTTCTATGTGAATGAGGGAGACAAAAGGCATAACTGTCTGCAGCGAATGCCTCCCCCTGATTTCAAAGAGTGACATGACATGGTTCGAGCTAATTGGTCAAACTAGATATTATATCCCACACGAGTCAGATTAAATATTGATGTCACACACACACACACACACACACACACACACACACACACACACACACACACAGACACACCAAAAAAAAACCCACACACATACAAACATAAACATACACACAAACAAACACACACGCACACACCTGTATACTCGGACAGCTCTAATAACAATCCCCCATATCCACCAATCACAAAGCTAGCCACCACAGCGTCATCTCATTACACACCTGTCACACCAATGTTCTCTATCACTGGGCTCTCAATGACTTTGTAACTTTGCCAAGGACATTATCATAATTATCTAGCACGTGCCTTGCTACGTATTTAACCCCTTCTATACGGGCAACGTCTTTGTCATTATATTCTAGCTATATTTATACGATTTTGTGCAGTTTAAGAATGATCTGTGGTAGTAAAATTGCTGGAGGCCCTTTTTAAACTCAATAAAATCGTCTAATAGTAGCCAGATTATAGTTAAAAGGACGGCGCCGGTACAGAAGGGGTTAAGGGGATTCACACACCAACGTTTTAGGCAATTTCTTTAGGAACGTCTGAACTAGTGGTATATATTTTAAATAAAGAACGATGTGAGGTGGAACGCTTTATTGACAACGTTTAGCTTAGTGCTCTATCAGGTCAATATACATTATGTCTCATAAGTGAAACGTCGTCAATATAGTGTCAATATTCATGCTTAAACATTATATTCTCTCTGGTTTCAGTATTTATCACTATGCGTTCAAGTTCCACAAAATTTCAGCCACTCAAAATAATTTACCGTCAGGCTAGTTGCTTATGCCAGTGAAAATTAGCCTAAAAAAACTGTTCCAGAAGAAAGTCGGTGATTGAAAATAACCGCAGCAATTTCTTAGTTGAATCTGTCTCTAGGTTGTCAGTCATATGTTTAGATGGCCATATACTTGATACATACTTTGTACATGCAAGGTGACAAAACGTTATTCTAGAATCTATGCAGAGGGTTGATAATGACTGCTAGGGGTAAACACACTCACTAGTATGAAGGCGAGTGTCTGGAGTGATCCCACTTCAATATATATATATATGCAAATAAATCAGTTGTTACGTACATTTGTTCTCCTTAAGCATTTTAATGATTACATACAGCTAACCCTCCGTAGCATACATCCTGGATTCATGTATACCCGCCAACGAGCTTATTATATTAGCTATGTCTATTATTCTATTTATTATATTTACGAGTTTGCGAATGACAAGCAAAATATACAAACCTAACTAATACTTTAACCAGGTCAGTTTGCGAATGAAAAGCAAAATATACAAACCTAACTAATGCTTTAACCAGGTCAGTTTGCGAATGAAAAGCAAAATATACAAACCTAACTAATGCTTTAACCAGGTCAGTTTGCGAATGAAAAGCAAAATATACAAACCTAACTAATGCTTTAACCAGGTCAGTTTGCTTAACCCTAGTCATGCAAATATACAGTATATGATATAATTTGAAGTAGGTATGAAACAGCTGCAAATATTGGTTGGTCTCACAAACTGACAGAACTTAACAATATTATTTTGCATACTGTCCTTTCTAGTTCTCATCGAATATAGCGAAGAAACACACACACACACACACACGCACGCACGCACGCACGCACGCACGCACGCACGCACGCACGCACGCACACCTGTTTTCAAATTTTCGCCCTAAACATATTATATACGTAAATTCTGTTCCTCACCCATTACTATTTTTAACTTCATCTGCATATTAATGAACTAGTGGTGAAAATAGTTGACTGAGCGCTTCGTTTAAATGATTAGTATTCATGGGGCCCAAAGCGGAGTTTTGGGAACATATGACTGGGCTGTGTTGTGATTATGACCCTTGTGGCTGGTGCGAATAAGGTTGGCAATCGCTTGGTTTAAACAGGTTGGTTATGAAATTATGGAATTTGACCTCTAAGGTTTTTTTTTTTATTAAGAATGATAATTTGGTTAATCTTATTAAATCGATATCTTATGAAGGTTATATTGAACATATTTATTTATGCATACAATTGTACGAATGTGTACTTCTATATATTCTTCCTGTTCATAAGTACGTTTACTTTAGTTTTCAATGCTCCTTTGAGGCATCTACAGTACGTTACTGACTCGCTATCGCTCGCCAGAGAAAATTCGACACTGAAGTGGCACGAAGGGTCTTAATATTGGCAAAGAAATGAGGCGAATGGTCGTAAAATCGCCAAACTACAGGGGCGAACGTCTTGGAATTTCAAAACTAATGGGGCTAAGGATATGGGAGGAAGGGGGCCAGAAAACACCAAACCCTCCCCTTCAGCCAGTATTAAACGAACACATATTATTCCCTCAACTTTTATCAACACCGGGCTGGCAGACTGAGGTAAGCGTTTAAAGGGGTAGTGCTTGTTTTGGGGACTATATATATATATATACATATTTATTTGTGTATTTCTGAGTGTCCTCGCTAGACGTCCAATAAACTTAAAAACATGTCACATAGACCCCTTTTCGTGATAAATTTGTACATTTTTCGGTAGAAAAATGTCCCGGCTAAAGGCCGGCTCATTCTAAAATGACAGTTTCGCTATCGCTCGCCAGGAAAAATTTGACACCTAAATGGCACGAAATGTCTAAATATTGACACGGAAATGAGGCAAAATGTCTCAAAATCGTCAAACTAATGAAACGAACGTGTTAAATTCTCAAAACTAATATGCTGAACATGAGGGAGAAGGGGATCCAGAAAAAGCGACTACCTCCCCCTTAAGACAATTTTGTTAATCTATTAATCATCTATCACATAATCTACTATTTCCAAAATCAGAGACAAAATCCAAGAAATGTTCCCGGTAACAAATTATTGTTTTACAATAGGCAACATTCTCTCTCTCTCTCTTTCTCTCTCTCTCTCTCTTTCTCTCTTTCTCTCTCTCTCTCTCTCTCTCTCTTTCTCTTTCTCTCTCTCTCTCTTTCTCTCTCTCACACACACACACACACACACACACACACACACACACACACACACACACACACACACACACACACACACAACGCGCTCCTATGATACCTCCTTTAGTATGGTTAACTTCCTTTTACAACTAGCAACGAGAGTTGGAACCGTAGACTGTATAACACCATATCTAACACGCCCATATAATTATAGTCTATTATTTCCCAGCTGATGGTAATTTGAATCCCTTAGTAGCTGATTTCTCGATACTTATAGGACAAATATGAAACTACTATGGCTGTGTATCGTATTAATGCCAAGTTTTCATAATTTGCTTCATATTTCGCTACAAAATCTACCTTGTAACTGAGTAACAAAGATAGAAACATGACAATTTACCCTCAGCTGGACAAATATTGACTATAGTTGCCTACACATCCTTTGTGCTTATACAAGTTTGTATTTCATGTGCATGGAAATAGAACACTAACAAGCAAATCTTAATACTATTTTCATTAATTTAGGAGTGTATGTTTCCTTGTCATTATGCAATTAAAAATCGATTTAGCAGCATTGAAAAAAGTAGCCATGTGTTTTAGAATATTTAACTGATTTACTGTTGCTAGTAAATTAGTATCTGTACATACCAATATTAACTGCTAGAACACAGTAACACTCTACCTGACACTCTAGTTGACGATATGCAACACAATCTAGATAAATTGTCATGTTGGGCCCAAATTTGGCAAATGAGTTTCAATGCGGATAAATGTAAAGTACTACATATCGGATACCTAAATGAGAAAGCAAACTATTCGATGAATGGCACTCAGCTTAAGAATGTAAACAGAGAAACCGATCTGGGAATAACAATATCGAGTAACCTAAAACCGAGTCAACAATGTTCAGAAGTTGTTAAGAAGGCAAACAAAATAATTGGCTTTATAGGCAGGTCATTTGAGCATAAATCCAAAGAAGTTATCCTAACCCTTTACAATTCCTTAGTCCGCCCTCTTCTGGAATACTGCGTTCAATCCTGGTGCCCTTATTACCAAAAAGATATAAACAAGCTAGAACGAGTTCAACGTAGAGTTACCAAAATGATACCTAGCCTAAAGAACAAACCATACGAAGAGCGTCTTAGAGAATTAAATCTATTTCCTTTAACCCAGCGCAGATTAAGAGGCGACTTAATTCAAGTGTTCAAAATCATCAAAGGCATCGACAATATGAACTGTAGTAAGTACTTCACTATCGACCAATCTAATTACACGCGGGGAAACGGTTGCAAAATTATTGGTAAATCTTTTAACTCGCACGAATCTAAGAATTTCTTCTTCAATCGAGTTGTCAACTTGTGGAATGGGCTTCCCCGAAACGTTATAGACTGCATCACCGTTGATTCATTTAAACTCCGCCTAGACAAATATCTCGCATCAAACCCGCGACTGACTGCGTTTGTAAATGAAGAACTTTATTTTATCCCCCCCTCAGTTACTAACCCATCTGTCCCCTACTAACTTCCTAATCCTGCCACGGACATTAGTTCCAGGGCAGTAATTCCCTTTCCAATGTTCCCTTACCCACTCTAAACCACTGTTTGGACACTTGATCCTCAGTGTTTTGGAGGACAAGCAACCTAGAAGGGTCACTGGATCTGTTGTTGCTTGATTTCCTTTGTACTCCTTTGTACTCCTTTGTACTCCTTTGTACCTGTACCAAGGTAATGACTAATTGTTCGAGTTGCAGTGTCATATACAGTATAATATTATAAAACTCATCAAAGACAAACACACACACACATACACACTGTTCACATAAGACTCTCACACACACCATCACTAGACAAAACTAACATAGTAGACGCACACACAAACAAGTTATCCACGCCTCAACAAACACACACACACACACACACACACACACACACACACACACACACACACACACACACACACACACACACACACACACACACACACACACACACACACACACACACACACACACACACACACACACACACATGCTACCCACCCCTCCCCACACATATCTATCATACCACATCTATCACAGACGCCTATCTCACACACACCTGCCTACAGCGCGGACAGGTGTGAGCGAATTTCAGCGGACCCTCGTTACACTAAAACTTTTAATAATACCCCTCCAAAAAAAAATCAGAATACATCACGGGCAGAGGGAAAGGTTTCGTCTCTCTCTCTCTCTCCTCTCCTCTCCTCTCCTCTCCTCTCCTCTCCTCTCCTCTCCTCTCCTCTCCTCTCCTCTCCTCTCCTCTCTCTCTCTCTCTCTCTCTCTCTCTCTCTCTCTCTCTCTCTCTCTCTCTCTCTCTCCTCTCTCTCTCCTCTCTCTCTCTCTCTCTCTCTCTCTCTCTCTCTCTCTCTCTCTCTCTCTCTCTCTCTCTCTCTCTCTCTCTCTCTCGCCTATGTTTGACTGGTTATATTTAGACAACCACAAACATTTTCTTGCTGAATATTCGTGTTAGTTTGGTAGTGGAGTTAACAGTATATGTTAAACTTGTTTTACTTATGTAAATTTCACTATCTTCAGTAACGCAGTTTAAGAAGAGTAGATATTTTTTTGCACACTCCGTAATGAGTGTAGTGCACTAAAAAGTCTCTCTCCTTTCACTTCGAGTATCTCCTTGGAATGGCCCGCAAGGTGTCTGAGATACTAACTATTACTTGTAAATCCCTGTAACTCTATTATCATCTATCATATAATCAATTACTTCCAAAATCAGACCCGGTAAAACAAAAATATTCACAATAGGCAACACACACACACGCACACACTCTCTCTCTCTCTCTCTCGATCTCTCTCTCTCTCTCTCTCTCGTAATCTCCAGCACTGACCAAGGCTGACTTTTCCCGTATGCCTGATTTCCATTAAGTTCATTTGCATGCCATCCCGGGCTAAGCTAACAGGGGCTCAAAAACCCGGTGATTTGTGCTGTTCTGTTATTCCGCCCCGGGTCGTGCTTATCGCTTTCACTGCGAGGAGGGTATCACGTTAAACTCAGCTTTTATTGTCAACTTTGATCACCCACACATACCCACACATGCATGCACGCGCACACACACACACACACACACACACACACACACACACACACACACACACACACACACACACATACACACACACACACACATATAGACCCACACACAGAGACCCACACGGTAATCCCCTCCCCCCTCTCTCTTTTATGCCGTGTACTAATATTCCTCTAATGTCCCTCCATTATCTCTTCCTCTCCTCCTCCACTTCCCCTCCTCCCATAACCCCTCGCCCCATGACAATACAATTAAGCATAAACCTCCGTGACTGTTCTTGCCTTTACTTAATTTCACCAGATTAATCGTGTTGCTTTTATGAGTTTTCTAAGGGCATAAATAGGTAACATCGCCGTTCTTGCATGATTTTGTTTTAATATATGTTTCCATATAACAATACTAATAACAGTAGTAGTAGTAGTAGTAGTAGTAGTAGTAGTAGTATTAGTATTAGTAGTAGTAGGAGTAGTAGGAGTAGTAGTAGTAGTAGTAGTAATAATAGTAGGTTTATGCATTGCCATTCATATAATTGCAACCATAGAGATACAAATATACGATGATAACAATATACATAAAATGGTTCAATAATATAATGGGTTAAATAAATGATTGTCGGAGTTTGTTGGTGATTTCATTATAATTAAGATTGTTTTGCTATTGTAAGTAAAAACTCTGTCTCTCATGATAAATACAATTACGCACAAACCTTCATGACTACTGCTGCGTTTATTGTGTTTTGTTTTCATTTCAGTATCATCAGCAACATTTTTTGTTTTCCTTTTTCATTAACTATGCAGTATTTAGGACGAAAATAATCTCTTGCATATTCTTTTTAATTTTACGCTTGGTTTCTTCCAATTTAATGTATATATGTTGCCTTGCCTGCACTAGCATCAAGTCGGTGTTGGTTTTTCTTATGTGTACATTAACCCAAACATAAATTAAATTTTTCGTGTTTACCTTTATTTGGAAAGATTGTACATGCCTTTTAATAAATCTCATCATTATAAGGAAGATGTACTGTTCTTGTGAAATAATAATTAATCGGAACATGTATCACAACAGTATCGTTCTTTACATGTTTGCATACAAATTAATTATTCATTTACATGTTTTGTTAAATGTTATCTTGTACTAATTATAATTTTTATATGAGAGAGAGAGAGAGTTGCACAGATATTCAGACCATACATAACTTTTGGTTCCTACTGGGTGGTCCGGCCTTAATACTACTAGACAGTGACAGTTTATAGTAGAAGAATAGGACAGCAAAGTAAAAGGCTCTCTCCCCACCCTCCACTCTCTACGGCTGAAAAAGCCTGCCGGAAAATAGAATGAAGCGTAGAGAGAGAGAGAGAGAGAGAGAATTAGACTGAGGGAGAGAAAGTATGAAACTGGGAATAAGAGCATGCTAATGAAAAAACTACTGGCATTATTAGTATTTGTTTTAGTTGAAGAATTCTGCAGAAACATTAATAGCAGACAAAGAAACTCGAAAGACTGTGAATTGTGTTTAGTGTCACATCTAAAGTTGACAGGTGACCCAGCAATTGCCGTTCCTTTAATTTAGTGCTTAACATGTTTGAAGCAGATTTATCCACCTAGGTAGAAACAAATGCTGCTGATAATCCATGAACGCATTTAACGTTATCAAATATGTTTTAAGACATACAAATATTTATCAAACTCAACTACCATGTATATGCGTCTTATAAGCCTGTGATTTGTCCAAATGTTCAAAAGTAATTTAGTTCCTGCATGGATATAGGTTTTACAACTATTAAGAATATTGTGGTGTTTGACAAGCTAGATTGGTTTCCTTACAGGGTATAAGAGAAATATCCTATTGGCTATAAACTGCTGCTTGTGTGTGCAAATTTTATTTTTCGCTTGTAATTTATGCATGTGCATCTCGATATTATTATTCCATATTTGTATTGGCACATTTTTTCCGTCTGTGTACTCATACCTCATGCTTCCCAGTACCCTGGAAAGAAGCAAACATCCATCCAGTTCCTAAAAAAGGTGCCTCTTCAGATCCATCAAACTACAGACCAATAGCTATAACTTCCACTCTTGGTAAAGTCTTTGAAATTATATTAAATAATCACATAATTAAGCATCTTGAGAATAATAAATTAATCAGTGATAGGCAATTTTGACGATGTCGATCAACTGCAGACATTCTTTGCCTTCTTACGCATCAAATCAACCAAGCTACAGACCAACATGGTAAAACACATACAATAGCACTGGATATATCAAAGGCATTTGATAGAGTCTGGCATCAATCCTTATTGTCGAAGATGTCACACTACGGCCTTGCATCATTAGTTCCACAAATTTCTTCTTATCTTCATAACAGAAAAATACGTGTAATGGTAGATGACCTTTATTCTCAATTTCACTCAATAAATGCTGGTGTTCCCCAGGGATCAGTTTTGGCCCCAACTCTGTTCCTCATTCATATCAATGATCTCATATCTACCACTCATAATCCAATACATTCCTACGCAGATGACTCAACACTCCACAGTTCCTTCACATTTACCAATTCTTTCACCCAACCCGATCTTATAAATTCAAAAATAAACACTGCAATTTCTCTGAACCAGGACCTTTCTAGAATTAATGAATGGGGACAAAAGAATCTAGTGTCCTTTAATGCACAGAAAACCAAGTACATTCAATTTTCTAACCGACAGAATCTCACTGACTCCCATATATTTTTAATGATGTAAAATATTCCCACTTCCCCTAGTATTGACATTCTCAGTGTAACATTAACTACTAACTTGAGCTGGACACATTATGTTAGAAGCATTGCTAAGAATGCCTCTAAAAAACTGGGACTCCTGTACAGAGTTCGAGAATTCTTCACTGACGAGCAGTTGGCCGTAATATATAAAAGTCATGTGCGTTCTCAGATGGATTACTGTTCACCTCTGTGGAGTGGAAGTGGAGTGGTTGCATTGAGGCAGTTGGACAAAATTCAAAATAAAGCTATTAGATTAATCAATAACCCTGCAATAACACAGGACCTTCCTACATTCCATACGAAGAAGAAACGTTGCATCCCTTGCATTATTCTACAGATATTTTCACAGCAATTGTTCCGAGGAACTTGCTTCAATTGTGCCGCCTCTCCACATCTTTCCCCGTAGAAACTAGGGCAGCTGAGAGCGCCCATGAATTTACACTTTCTCCTCCACAATGCAGAACTTCTGCTTATCAAAATTCATTTATCCCTAGAACTACTACTCTTTGGAATTCACTTCCCTCGAGTTGCTTTCCACAAACTTACAATCTACAAAAGTTTAAATCCAGTTGTTACAAACATTTGATGAATGGAGGATGCCTTTAGGCACATGGACCTTTTTGTTTTATCTGTGTTTTTCCTTCCTCCGTTCATTGTCTCTTAAAAAAATAAAAAATAAATTGCATTGTCACTTATAATCATGTGGTCGACAAATATACTCATATTTAATTCGCAAGATTATTTTCAAAACTTAATACTACCTATTTCTGCATATTTACTGTAAATGTTTCAAACTCCTCGTTGTTCTGTATAATTATATATTAAATATACAAGTGTTCTCACCTTGAATGATTAGTGGATGTAATGAAATGTAAAACATTTAATTTTCTTTATCAAACTTTAGTTTCCTTTCTAGTTAAGTTTCACACACAGAAATAATCTTCATTGAAATATGATCACTGAAATGTTGTATTGGTGGATTAGTAAACCGAAACATCAATATTTATATATACAGTGCCTATATATATATACGGTATATATATATATAAGAAGCATATTTAATATATAGTATATATATATATACTGTATATTTCATAACCAAGAAGCATATTAATATGGATAGTTCTCTCCTTATGATGATGTTATATTTAATGCATTAACGTCTGACCTATTATGTATGATATGGGTGTTCTTAACTTCATAACTCAATTTGTAATATTTACTCAGAACGCGTTATTGGGTTACAAGTTTACGTCATTAGGATAGGGTGTTGAGAAATGTGATTTTATGGGATCAACGCGAACGCGAGTAAAAATTAATGACATAGTTAACATTTGATTTAGCCGGACCAGTGTAGTTGTAGGGTAGGCATGCGAACTAGATTAACCCCTTCTTATTTAGCCCGAACCTACTAGCTAAAAATCTATAACAGTGAAGCCTTTGATTACAAGAAGTGTTTCCTAGGATAAGTACCATAGTTTTGGCTAGCTCTAAAATATTTTAATAGACTAATCTGATTAGAAACATCATAAAAGGTGCATTAAGTATATGCCTATTATTTTTTTTCATTCAAACTAACTTATTCTCCAACAACCTACAGTCATGTTATTTACCTTCAAAATGCTGTCTCCAAGATGATAATGAAGTTTATACAAAATGTAGAAGCTTATTGAATTTGTTGAAATGGCTACTTCGCTGTTCATCTGGTTGCTTACCTTCAATTACATAAAACTCCGATGTTCTTGACAATTGATCAATTTGGTGTGTGTGTGTGTGTGTGTGTGTGTGTGTGTGTGTGTGTGTGTGTGTGTGTGTGTGTGTGTGTGTGTGTGTGTGTGTGTGTGTGATTATGGAATGAATTCAAGTTATTGAGCTTAAGTGAGTTTACCAAAGGATGCGATCGGTTTACTAGACTGTCTCTGGATCAAGTTTGTTTATTTGTGTGCAACCGACAAACGTTAGCTTGCAAACATGATACTAATGTACAAAATAACATATTGCAATTCGTAAGTAATAACAAAACTCTTGCATCTTGGCCAAGAAAGGCGTGTTTGTGAATGTGTTGGTGTGAAGGATTGTGAGGGTCAGTAATGGGTATAAGGGCTGCGAGGCTGATGTCTTTACTGCTGATGAAGGATTTCGGGATGAGGGCAAAGGCAGACATGGAGGTTATACTTTTTGACCACCGAATTGCGGCGCATGATGCCATATATATAACTTTCTCGTACGTTTGAATCTACACACACACACAGACACAGACACACACACACACACACACACACACACAAACACACACACACACACACACACACACACAAACACACACACACACACACACACACACACACACACACACACACACACACACACACACACACACACACACACACACACACACACAAACACATACACACACATTATTATTGTTTTGCAGTGTAATTTAACGATTGATTATATATTGTATATGTATATAATATTGAATAGGTTACGGCAATATATATTAGCCTAGTTCAAGTTAGGCTAGACTATGTACTATCAGTGCATTCGCATTAAAAAGTGCCCCATCTCAGAGGGAAAAGAATAATCAAAGCCAGAAGGAGGAAAGGTAGATTTAAAGTAATATATTTTGTAAGAATAGCAACCGTAAATATTTGAGAGAATACAATTATACTATAGCCATACGAGCGGGCAGAAATGAGTTAAGGGGAGGCAGACCGTTTTTCTGGACCCCCTTCTCCTTAATGTTTAGCCCCACTAGTTTTGAGATTATAGGACGTTCGGCCCATTAGTTTGCCGATTTTGACACCTTTCGTCACATTTCGTTGTCGTTGTCAATTTTAAGACCTTTCGTGCCATTTAGGAGTCGATTGTTTCCTGGCAAGCGATAGCGAGCCTGTAATTTTAAGAGGAACCGGCCTTCGGCCGGGAAATTTTTCTACCGAAAAATGTACAAATTTATCTTGAATTTGTCTAGGGGGTGTTTTTCTAAGCTTGATGGAGGTCTAGGGAGGAAACTTTAAAAAATATATAAATACATTAATTAATAGACCAAACAAACGGTCAGTCTCCGCTTTTAAACGGACATGAAGATAACAATCAAAATGTGACGAAAAACAAGCCTACGAGTAAGACAAAGCTAAAGTATAAACGATTCTGTGGAAGGGAAATGATGGAAGGGGGAAGGAAGGGGCGGACATCAAATATACCGTGAGTGTGGAGGGAAGAGGATAAACTGAGGGGTGATCGGCTTGGTGGGAGATAAAGATAGATACGGAATTCCGGAGTGAATGAAGACATGGAAAATATAACTTTGTCAAATTAAAGAGAAGAAATATGTGGAATAATTTAACATAAAGCAATTACATAACGTGGTAAAGATAGAGACATAATTCCTGAATGAATGAAGACAAGATAAATACAACTTTTGTCAAATTAAAGAGAAGAAATATGTGAATGATTTAACATGAAGCAATTACATACCGTAATTCCTTAAGAATATATATATATATATATATATATATATATACTGTATATAAGGGCTTTTGTGAGAATTACATTGTGATCCTTTAGGAGAAACTATGAAATAATTAGAGTAGTCCGATAAATTGCATCAAAATATTATTCCTAACTATTTTTATAATAAGCATTTTACAGACATGTTACAAGCCTACCCGCTTCCAAGTAGACAAGTGGCAAAGCTAGGTCTGTGAGTTAGGGGGGGTCACCGTTTTTTTTATCTTTCTTTCCTTTTCTCTCTGTCCCTGGCTTGTATCCATTCGGCCCCATTCAGCCAACTGTGTTAAGACGTTTATCCCTATCCAGGTGTCGATTTCTTCCTGGCGAGCGATAGCGTGCCAGCATTGTATGAAGAAATCCGGCTTCGCCGGACACATTTTTTTATCGAAAAATGTACAAATTTAGCTTACTGTCAAAATAATAATATATATATGCTGGCTCGCTACCGCTCGCCAGGAAAACATTGACATCTGGATGGGGGTAAACGTCTTAAAACAGTAGGCTGAATGGGGCCGAATAGATACAAGCCAAAGAGAGAGGGAGAGAAAGAGAAAAAAAGCGAAGGTGGGCTCCCTTAATAACAATACATACAGGTATACAGCAGACCAGAGCGAGTATATGGTCATGGATGGCACACCTTTAACCCCTTCACTGCCGGGGATGTTTGTGGTTATATTTCAGCTCGATTTAAACGATTCTGTGCAGTTTAAGAAGGATCTGTGGTAGCCAAAGGGGTTAAGTGAGATAGTTCGAAGCCTGTTAATTGCCGGAGGCCCTTTTGAAACTGAATAAAGTAAGATAAAGTAAAACGACGTCGCCGGTACAGAAGGGGTTAATCTACGTTGCATGTGTGGCCAACATGCGACTAAACTTATATATTCATTGTATTTCCTGTAATGGTGACAAAGCAACTCAACCAGATTAGTTGTTGCGTATAATAGATTATTAGTGTAACTATTGTTGTCAGAATATCTAAACCCGTAGCTATTAACCAGACCAAATTCAAAATATGGTTTTAAGTTTAGTTAGGCCAGCATATGACTTAACGTTAATACCTAATAACGTTAATACCTAATAATCTTCTGTAATCGCCAATCTAATATGGGGCGGACGTTATATCATTTCAAAACTAACGGGGCTAAAACATGAGGGGGAAGGGGGTCTAGAAGAAAAAGAATGGTTCAAATCTCCCCTTAAAGCGTCCAGTAGCTGTTGATGATGGTGTCCCTTGTGCAGGAGGAGGGGAGGGTGGGGGGGGGGGGCTTGAAGGTGAGGGGCGAGGGGGGG
Source organism: Paralithodes platypus (assembly GCA_032716605.1). Lineage (NCBI taxonomy): Eukaryota > Metazoa > Arthropoda > Malacostraca > Decapoda > Lithodidae > Paralithodes > Paralithodes platypus. Next base: position 15,552,046 of record CM064498.1, on the reverse strand, counting down.
GAATGAGGACCTACTGTCGTCTCGCTCACGGCTATTTTCGTCCAGGTGAATATCGGTTCCTATCTGAGAGGGTGTTTTTTTCTTCTTCTCAGCTGCCTATATTATCGACAACACCTTTTCTCTTATTGTTGTGGAGATGTTATATAGACATGGTAACCTTGGCCTAATAAGTTCCCATGTCATTTATGGGGGTAGGGTATATTTTTTGCTCTATTTAAACTATTTATTTATGTATTTTTGTGTTTCCTCGCTAGACTTCCATCAAGCTTAAAAAAGACACTCCCTTGACCACCCCTCGAGATAAATGTGTACATTTTTCGGGAGGAATATGTCCCAGCCGAAGGCCGACTCCTCATAACATTACAAGCTCGCTATTGCTCACCAGGAAAAAAATCGACACCTAAATGGCACGAATGGTCATAATATTGACAAAGCAATGGGGTGAAAGGTCTTAACATAGCCAAACTAATAGAACGAACTTTTTAGAATATCAAAACTAATGAAATTAAACAGGAGGGAGAAGGAAGTCCAGCAAAAACGACTACCTATCCCTTAAAAGCCCTTGTTACCGTTGTAAAGGCATGCCGTTGTACAGGCTTATCCCTCAATACCTTCACCTGATTATACTGTAAGAGAGGCCGCCCCTATATATGGTACAGCTTCGTGTGCTTTTGTGATCTGGGCCATCGACTCAATAGGCTTGATTAGGTTCGTGTTATGATATGCTTTTGCTTGCCCCCTAACCCCTTCTGTACCGGCTACGTTTTTTTTTTTGTATTATATTCTAGATACATTAAGACGATTTGTAGAAGCTTAGGAAGGATATGTGGTAGCCAGAGGGATTCATTAAGAGAGTCTGTAGCCTTTTAATGGGTAGATGTCCTTCCCAACCTGAATATAATCGTCTAATAGTTGCCAGCATATAATAAAAAGGACGTCGCTGATGCAGAATGGGTTAAATAAATGGAATATATATATTAGGTATGGCAAGGGTAATTAAATGAGCCATACTAAATAATTCTTTAAAGGTATTAGGTAGTGAGTGATAAGCCCATGTGATATAAACTTAAGAAGGTATGCCAGGTAATCAAAGGTAAATCCCTATCAGTACGCACAGTCTAAATATATAACCCCTTTTTTTTTAATCCCCCCTTAAGGTAAACAGGATAATTAAAGTTCAAGTTTCGTTGTCAATTTCAAGACCTTTCGTGCTATTTAGGTGTCGATGTTTTCCTGGCGAGCGATAGCGAGCCTGTAATTTTAAGAGGAATTGGCCTTCGGCCGGGACATTTTTCTATCGAAAAATGTACAAAATTATCTTGAAGGGGGGGGGGGGGTCTAATTTATTTTGTTGTGTTTTTTTTGTTTTTTTATGGAGGTCTAGTGAGGAAACTCAAAAATAAATTGATAAAGAATTACCTAGACCAAACACCAAGCAGTACCCCCAAGTGACCTGCGATAACTATTAGGGCAAAAGACCCTACGGACGAACGGGCCAGCCACCAGCATGATAAGAGGCGAGAGACTGATGCGAGGAAACCTTATCTTTAAACACCCCCCACCCCCACCCCCCCCAAAGTGAACTAGCTTCTTATCTTTAAATTAAAGATGGAGGGTGGAAGAAAGCGAATGTACAATACGTGGGAATGACTGTATAGATTCGCGAAAGGTCAGTTTAAAGGGAGATTTCCACTTGAGGGATTTTTTTCTGGACCCCTTTCGCTCTCATGTTTAGCCCCATTGCTTTTTAGATTTTAAGACGCTCGCCCCCTTTAGTTTGGCGATTTTAAGAACTTTCACCCCATTTCTGTGAATTATAAGAACTTTCGTGCCATTCAGGTGTCGATATTTTCCTGGCGAGCGATAGTGAGCCTGTAATTTAAGAGGAACCGGCCTTCGGCCGGGAATTTTTTCTACCGAAAAATGTACAAATTTATCTTGAAAGAGGGTCTAGGGGGTGTAATTTTAAGCGTGATGGAGGTCTAGGGAACAAACTAAATACCTCCCCTTAAAGGGTGAATGGGTGTATTTATTTGTGTATTTATTTATGTTTTTACTATATTTTTAGTTTCCCCTCTAGACCTCCATCAAGCTTAAAAAAAGACACCACCAAAACCCTCCTTCAAAATACATTTGTAACTTTGTGAATAGAAAATTGTCTCGGCCGAAGGCAGGTTCCTCTTAAATTACAGGTTCGCTATCGTTTACCAGAAATAAACCGACACCTAAATTACATGAAAGGTCTGAAATATTGTCAATACAAAATGGGCCGAAAGATCTTAAAATCGCCAAACTAATGGGGCAAACGTCTTCAAAATCTCAAAACTAATGGGGATAAATATGAGGGAGAAGGGGGTCCAGAGGAATCCACCATCTCTCGCTCCTTAAAGGGGGGAGATGGGAAGGGAAGGGGATCTATTTTGGTGGTTTGGTCGGTGGAGGTCGGGTCTTATCAGAATGCAGGTTTGGTGTGCAAGGACAGACAGACATACGAGGTGCGTTAGGAAGGACTGTAGGCCATGACGGCAACTATTAGGTGGTGGAGGCAGACCGTTTTTCTGGACCCCTTTCTCCCTAATGTTTAGCACCACTAGTTTTGAGATTATAAGACGTTCGGCCCATTAGTTTTCCGATTTTAACATCTTTCGCCTCATTTCGTTGTTAATTTTAAGACCTTTCGTGCCATTTAGGTGTCGATTGTTTCCTAGCGAGTGATAGCAAGCCTGCAATTTTAAGAGGAACTGGCCTTCGGCCGGGAAATTTTTCTACCGAAAAATTTACAAATTTATCTTGAAGGGGGGTCTAGGGTGTGTTTTTCTAAGCTTGATGGAGGTCTAGGGAGGAAACTAAAAAAATATATGAGTAAATGAATTAATAGACCAAACAAACGGCCAGTCTCCCCTTAAGTGAGGAGTGTTTTTTTTCTCTGGACCCCCTTCTCCCTCGTGTTTAGACCCACAAGTTTTCATATTTTAAGACGTTCGGCCCATTTGTTTGGCAATTTTATGACCTTTCACCTAATTTATGTGTCAATAATAGGACCTCTCGTGCCATTTACAGTAGGTGTCGATATGTTAGTGGCGAACGATAGCGAGCCTGTAAGGAACCACCCTTCGGCCGGTACATTTTTTTTACCGGAAAAATGTAGAAATTTATCTCGAAGAGGTGTCTAGGGGGTGTTATTGTTTAAATTTGATGGATAATACGAAATAAATATATAGATAGATTCTGTATAATTATATGACCCAAACAATAAACCCTCCCCCTTAATGGGAGATGGGTCATTTTTCTGGTTCTCCTTCTCCCTCTCGATCCCTCGTGTTTAGCTCCATTAGTTTTCAGATTTTAAGATGTTTGCTCCATTAGTTTGTCAGTTTTAAGACTTTTCGCCCCATTTCTTTGTCAATATTACAACCTTTCGTGCCATTTAGGTGTCGATTTTTGTCCTGACGAACGATAGTGAGCCTGTAATTAATCCCGGGACAGTTAAATTAATCTAGAAGGGGGATCTAATGGATGTTTTATTAAGTTTGATGTTCATATTATGCTTGTTAAGTTACACGATATAATACAGTTTACGTAGGACTTAAGGGGAGATATCCACTTGAGGGATTTTGTTCTGGACTCCTTTCTCCCTCATGTTTAGCCCCATTATTTTCCTAATGTTAAGACGTTCGCCCCATTATTTTGACGATTTTAAGAACTTTCAACCCATTTCTGTCAATTTTAAGACCTTTCGTGCCATTTAGGTGTCGATGTTATCCTGGCGAGCGATAGCGAGCCTGTAATTTAAGAGGAACCGGCTTCCAGCCGGGACATTTTTCTACCGAAAATTGTACAAATTTATCTTGAAAGGGGCTCAAGGGGCTCAAGGAGGTGTAATCTTAAGCTTGAAGGATATCTATGGACCAAACTAAAAACCTCCCCTTAAATTAATCATAGGGTTTATTGAGATCGTATTTACCTCGTAGAGTTTTGAAGGTAGATTATAAGCTAAAGAAAATCGTCTAAGGGTAACTACAATAGGATGAACATTACGTCGCCGTACTGAGGGGGTTAAGAGAGCCCACCCCGCTTTTTTTCTCTTTCTCTCTCTTTGGCTTGTATTCATTCGACCCCATTCAGCCTACTGTTTTAAAACGTTTACCCCATTCAGGTGTCAATATTTTCCTGGCGAGCGGTAGCGAGCCAGCATATATATATTTTAGTTTTGACAGCAAGCTAAATTTGTATTTTTGGAAAAAAATCTCCGGCGAAGCCAGATTTCTCCATACAATGCTGACTCGCTATCACTCGCCAGGAAGATATCGACACCTGGATGGGGATAAACGTTTTAAAACAGTTGGCTGAATGGGGCCGAATGGATACAAGCCAGGGAAATAGAGAAAAGGAGAGAAAGATAATAAAAAACCGGTGACCCCCCGATAAAATAAATAAATAACAAAAAAAACATGAAACCCGATATAGAAGATGGCGGTGACTGGTTAGGGGGGGACTATGGTGGACAGGGGTGTGAAATTGGATAGCAGCGGGAAATGGTGCGGATACCCATATTTTCTACTTGGATGTCCTTTTGTCGTACTACACATTTTGGGTTTAACTGGGGTATGGAAGTGCGAGAGATGGAGATAGATAGATGGATGGATAGACAGATAGATAGATAGATAGAAAGATAGATAGATAGACAGATAGATAAATAGATAGATAGATAGACAGAGAAACAGACAGACAGAGAGACAGACAGAGAGACAGACTGATAGATAAATAGATAGAGAGAGAGAGAGAGAGAGAGAGAGAGAGAGAGAGAGAGAGAGAGAGAGAGAGAGAGAGAGAGAGAGAAGAATAGGGCATAACTCCCCTCCACTCTTCAAATCCAATGTAATGTGCTCAACACCTCCTAACTCTCGCTTCCACGGCATCTCAGAGGTGTTAATGGAGAGACAGAGACAGCGAGAGAGAGAGAGAGAGAGAGAGAGAGAGAGAGAGAGAGAGAGAGAGAGAGAGAGAGAGAGAGAGAGAGAGAGAGATGGAACAGTAGGAATGATAAATTAGAGAAAAATAGAAAGGTTGAACAAGGGACAATAAGGCAAGTTTGTAAATACATCATGTAAATATAAAATATAACAGGATATGCAAAGCGGAGATGAAGGAATAGAAAAAAATGTGAACACTTGGTAAATACAAATACACTCAATTCAACATTATTATGCGTTACTCGATAGTCTTGATATTTGTTTTATGCTTTATTTATTTTGAAATACAGTTTTGCTAAATCTTCAATATGTGATGAAAAAACATACCATTAAAAGAGGGAAAAGAAATAACAAAATGAACGCAGCAAAAGCAGAAAATAATGGAACTTGTGAGCAGAGGAAAATAAGAAAAAAAAAAGGATGCTGACGACTGATCATTATAAAATGTATTTATATGTTATGATAACTTAAAAAACAAATAAACATTGGAAAGTGCACACTGATTGCAGGGACTTCGAAAACACTGAGTTAATATTTCAAAAAGAAAGCTAAATATTTTCTAATTGCTTCAAGTAAAAACAGATAGCTGCAAAAGTTACGCAAGAAGGGTCGTTAACAAGAGAGAGAGAGAGAGAGAGAGAGAGAGAGATCAACCACTCACCGTTCTGGTATGATTTCACTGTGTCACTTGCAACGTCAGAGTGAGTGACAGTGAGAGCGGGAAAGAGTGAGAGTGTGTGTGTGTGTGTGTGTGTGTGTGTGTGTGTGGTGGTGTAAATGGGTGTGGTGGTGTGTTGGTGTGAGAGAGAGAGTGAGAATGAGTTTAGTAAGGGCATTGAACTTAGACGTTGGTCTGTGCGTTTGTTTGTATGTGTGTCTGTTTGATACACAGAGAGAGAAAGATGGTTGTTTTTTTGTTTTATGTGAGTGAGAAAGACAAAAGGCAGAACAGCCTGTAGCGAGTGCCTCCCCCAGAGTTGAAAGAGTGACAGGACTAAAATCAAGGGACGTTCGAGCCAAAATGCCTGGACACACAGAGTTTGAAGAAATTTAAGCCTTAAGAAGTGGGAAAGACTGATTCAGGGAGAGAGTTCCAGAGCTCAGCCGTTGAATAGAAGAAAGACTGATAATGACGCTCCACTCTTGGGTTGAAGAGTTGCACAGAGTAGGGGTGGGACTGTTTTGCAAGACGGGTACTACGTACCCTACGTGGAGGAGGTGGTATATACTGGGAGAGCTCTGAGCAACACTAATTATTGTAGTAGCAATAGAATAGCGAGAGAGATGCAAAATATTGCAGCGAAGAGAGAGAGAGAGATTGCAGAGGATCGGTGAATGGACGTGAGTTAATGAGACGGAAGGCTTTCTTTTCTGCTTTGCCTAGAAGTGCTGTGTGGAAGGATCCTCCCCACACATGCGAACTATACACAATACATGGCCGAACTGTATCCCTGTACAGAGCAAGCAGCTGTGCAGTGGTAAAGAACCCCCGGGAGCTTCTGGAAAGCTGTTTTAGCAAGAGCGATAATATGGTCTTTCCAAGAGAGATCAGAATAAAAATAAAAAACACGAATACTGACAAAATATGAAGGGTTGATGTGCGTGTTGTTTAAGTATAGGGGATTGACCTGTGGAAGTTCTTGACAGGTAGATAAATGGAGAAATACAACTTCTCTCATAAAGAATGAATGATGAAATGAAACTAGAAAGCTAATAGAGTAATGATTAGCGAGACTGTGATTTCGGACATGGATGATGGAAGATCAGGGGTTTTACGCTGTAGAAGCAAGAAGTTTTGGTGCTGCAAGAGAGAATGAGTGAGCAAAAGAGTGTGTGCGTGCGTGCGTGTTTGTGTGTTAAAGCGTGACCAAATGAGAGAGGGGAGTGAAAGAGAGCAAACGTGTGTTCGTGTAGGTGCGTGAAAGCGTGAGAGAGAGAGATAGTTACAATGAGTTACAAGGCATAGTTAGTATCTCAGCTTCCTTGCGGTCCATTTCGAAGAGATACTCGAAGTGGAAGGAGAGAGAGAGACTTTTTAGTGCATTACAAATGCCTTCTTTATCCAGCAAGAACATACACAAAAATTGAAATCTGCAGAAGACCTGTTGGCCCATACGAGGCAGACCCCTTCTTCCCTACATCCCTATTAGTTATTTTCCAACCCTTGGTTGCAACACGTCTTGTAGCTACAGGAGTGTGCAAAAATACTATATCTACCTACTCTCCTTCTTTCTCTTCTTGACTGAAAACCTAACTACAAAAACTCTGCTCAACTGCTCGAGCTGCTACTGAAGAACTATTTACATCTTCGGAGGGAAGTTTGTTCCCAGGGTAGAACAGGATCTTGTTATGGTGAAAAGTTTCCAACCAGATACTGGAGTGCCTGGATTCCATCAATTGTGGCCAGCCATGGGTTGATGTTCTTGTTGTATTTCATATTGGGATGCTGAACATTTTGTTATAGAGGTCCACAATTGATTGGGCCAAAAAAACCCATGAAGTATCTAAAAAACTTCAATAATGGACCTGACCCTCGTGTAGGTCCCTGCGTGTATCGAGAGGAGAGAAGAGAGAAAGAGAGCAGGGGGAGAGAGAGAGAAGAGATAGAGAAGGAAGAGAGAGAGAGAGAGAGAGAGAGGAGGAAGGGAAGTAAATGTCCAAAACGGAGAGTTTTGGTGTGTTGTTGTTGGAGGGA
>CM064498.1:15536792-15544278 GCA_032716605.1 Paralithodes platypus | reverse complement strand
TTTCACCCTCGGCCCCCTCTCTTTCCTAATTGCCTCCTAATATATCTCTCTCTCTCTCTCTCTCTCTCTCTGCTGTCATATGGCAAGGTCAAATTTATATCGGTGAAGTTTTAGATAGTTTGCGTATACGCCAGAGGAAATGTAAGATTATGTAAATATGTTTTATTGGTTTAAAGGGAGATATTAATTGATTTGTTTAGTTATGTTTTTTTCCTCCCTAGGCCTCCAGCAAGCTCAACAAAATACTCCCAGGACACCTCTTTGAGATAACCGGCCTAAGGCCGGTTTCTCCTAAAGAGTTTTCTCGCTGTCGCTCGCCAGGAAAAAAAATTGACACGTAATTGGCACGAAAGGTATTAACATTCTCAAAATAATGGGGCAAATGTCTTAAAATCTGAAAAATAGTAAAAAAACAATTATTAAAGGAAGGATGTGCATGAATCAAAAGGTTAATTGAGATCAATTTTACTCGTATGATTTGTGGAGGTCATTCATAAGCTCTGTAAAATCGTCTAATATTAGCCAAAGGAAACTGTTATAGCGCGGTATGATCCTTAAAGGGTTAATATGCAAATTTGCCGATTGCATGACATTCGAGGACGTTCTAGTAATTCTGAAGGGGCTTGGGGACCGGGCATGGAATTGACCACTTGCGAGTTTCAGGCTATAAGGAGGTTCGGTCGTAAACAATGATATAACAAACAAATACAGCAATAATATAGGTTTCTGATTGATAAATAGTATGTTGAATTTGGTTTTGTGTATTTATAAATGTACTAAAACCGCATTATAGCTGGTTATTTGCTAATTATCGATGTATACAGCTCCAACTTCCTTATAGAATGAAACTCGCAAGTGGTAAATTGTGCAATCTATGTGCAAATTATGACATTGTTACGTGGTCGATGCCACTAATCAGGGAAAAATTAACCCTCTGAAGATCATGACCCCTTTTCACAGTTTATTCTGGCTATCATTAGACGATTTTAGACAGCTTAAGAAAGATATGTGGGAATTAAACGGGTATAGACTAACACTCAATCCTCTGACCTCCACATACCCTTCCTAATCTGAATAAAATCGTCTAATAATAAACAGAAAACAGAAAATAAATGCGTATCGGATCTTGAAAGGGTTAATGATGATGCATAATACCAATTAGCAAATACAGCAACGTCATGCTATTCACAATTTGAAAACGAACTATGGTATTTATTTTCTTCATCCTCAATTAAAAGTGATATACGGTACATTTCCAATTACTGTATTCAAGTCAAACAGAATAACAACGTAATATTTGTCAACATTAAGGGAGCCCACCTCACTTTTTTTTTTCTATTTTTTCTCCCTCTCGCTTTGGCTTGTATCCATTCGGCCCCATTCAGCCTACTGTGTTAAAACCTTTACTCCCATCCAGGTGTCAATATTTTCCTGGCGAGCGGTAGCGAGCCATCATATATATATACCGGTATATATTTGTTTCGACAGCAAGCTAAATATGTAAATTTGTCGATAGAAAAATTTCTCCAGCGAAGCCGGATTTATCCATAAAATGCTGGCTCGCTATCGCTCGCCAGGAAGAAATCGACACCTGGATGGGGATAAACGTCTTAAAACAGTGGGCTAAATGGGGCCAAAATGGATACAAGCCAGAGAAAAAGAGAAAGGGAGAGAAGGAGAAAAAAGGCAGGTGACCCCCCTTTAGCAAAGACATATTTTCGGTATAAGGAAAAGTAGGTCTTGCAGCCACTCGTGCAATATTCTGAGATATTTGTATATCAAACAGTCAGGAAAGACAATAATAGACTACCAAGAATCCAAGGCTGGGCTTCGAAACGTATTTTATCGATAGGAAGCTAAGAGTTGCTGTGTGTGGTTTTTCGTTGACATACATAGGATAGCAAACCAAGTTATTATTGTATGTATTGTATTTCGTACGCTTGAATGTATTTCGCTTAGGCTTAACCCTTTCAAGATCCAATAAGCATTTCTTGTTCTGTTTTCTGGTGATTATTAGACGGTTTAATTCAGATTAGGAAGGTTATATGGAAGTCAGAGGGTTGATTGAGATTGTCTTTACCCTTTTAATACCCAAAAGCCTTCCTAAGCTGCATAAAATCATCTAATGATAGTCAAAAAATATACTGGTAAAACGCGTCAGAGCTTCAAGGGGTTGAGATCAATACAACATCCAACTTAGGTTAAATGGTGCAGCTTATAATGCTTGGCATATGTATTTGTCGATTTTGTTTGAAATAAACTTTAAATATACTTCGATATATGTGATTATTAGTCTTTCAACGGACGGTAAATATAAATTTGTCGTTAGTTTGCTGCCAAATAAAATGTGTCTTTAGCATCTCTCTCTTTCTCTCTCTCTCTCTCTCTGTATATATATATATATATATATATATATATATATATATATATATATATATATATATATATATATAAAATTGAATTTAATTTTTCTCTCCTTATTCATCTTCATTCTCTTTCCTCCATTAATTATCTTCCACTCATTCATTTTACTGGATATTTTTCTTTCCATAGTGAGGTGGCTCATTGGGGTCAAGAGAGAGTGAGAATGAGTGAATGAGAGTGTGTGTGTGTGTGTGTGACAGTAAATATCTATCAATGATAAACAACAAATTATTAGAGAATTACAAATACTATTAGTTAGGCAAACAATTGATAGATATCCTGGTAATGTACTTTGAATTTATACATACACTGTAGATTTAGATAAATACACGAGATTTATTATACTCACATAGCACAATAATCGTGTACGGTCCAATATAATATAAGAATTTACAATAAAATCAATGGAAGTAATACATTAACTTGTAGCGGATTCAAGACTCTTAGACATGAAGCTGATAAACTTGCTCGTGGGGCACCAGCTTAACCCTTTGAGGATTTTGACGCACTTTAACAATTTATTCTGGCTTTTATTAGGCATATTTTACAGTTTAGTAAGGATCTCTGTGACTTATGAGGGTACCAACTATCTCAATAAAACCTTTGACTTCCATCATATACCCTTCCTAATCTGAGTAAAATCGTCCAATAATAGTTAGTAAGCAGAAAATATATGCATCATCGGTTCTTCTAAGGGTTAAGGGAGGAAATTTACCATCAGCTGGAAAGAAACAAACACACAAGTATATTTAGACACCCGAACATATAGAAGATCAAGGGTCCCAAGTAATTAATTAGGAGGAATGGAGGGGGGGGGAGGGAGATGATGGTTAGAGTGAAGAAGACCCTGGATAGGGATAGATCTGGTCCTTTTGGGTAGGGAGAGAGAGAGAGAGAGAGAGAGAGAGAGAGAGAGAGAGAGAGAGAAATTTAATTGTGTGTGGCAAATTAAGGATATTGACAATAGCTGTGTGGAAGTAGAATTATTTTGAAGGAACAAACAATAATAACAATACAAGGAATATAAAGTAAACACAATAGTGTATTATACACATGAAGAAATCACAAATTAAAATCAAGTGTAAAGAGAACATGTAGTGAAATCCAAATATTATATGTATAGAATGCTTTGGAAATATAAATTGAAAATTAAAGTGTATTGTCAATGAAAAACATTACGAAGGCTGGAAGAAAAGTATAAAGATAAAGCTGACGTCAAAGAATAAAGCTACAGTACGTTGTTGTGAGTAAGAAGGAGGGCAAGAGAGAGAAGAAGCCCTGTCCAAGATTAAGCCATTGGTATATTAGTGTATTGGTATAACTCTTATATGGTCACAGAGAGAGAGAGAGAGATAGGGGGGGGGGGAGGAGAGGAGGATTTAGGGAATAGAAGATTGAGAAGGACAGTTGAGAAGGAGAACACGATAGACGAGGATGAGAAGGAGAATAATACAGCAGCAGGAGAAGAAGGAAGGCGCGATGGAAGGGAAGGAGGATGAAGTAGAAAAGAAGGTGAAACACAGGAGGAGGAGGAGGAAAAGGGTTGTAAGTATGTGGAGCAGGTGGAGGAGGAGTGGGAGGTGGATTGGCGGTGGAATAGAAGGGCAAGACAGGAGAAGGTTAAGGTAGGAGGATAAGTCGTCAAGAAGAGGAGCAGGAGGGGGTTATATATAGATGAGGCAGGTGGAGGAGAAGTGGTAGGTGGATAGGCAGTGGAATAGGATAGGATAGGAAAAGTGGGGGAGGGTGGAAGAGTAATTCACTATGGAGGTGGAAGAAGAGGAAGTTATACATAGCTATAGGAGTGAGAGGTGTAATAGGACAGGATAGGTAAAGAGAAGGTCGGTAGGAAGAGTAAAGCACCAAGAAGAGGAGGAGGAGGAGGAGGAGGAGGAAGGCGGATGGAAGAAATTAAGGGAGCTCAGACGGTATTGTGCAGCAAAATTTACTGGTTCGGCTCAATGGTTTAAAGAGGGGACTTTGTTTGCTCTCTAAACCTCTATCAAACTTTTAAAACACACCCACAAGACCCCCCTTCGATATACATTTGTGGGGACTGGATTGGAAAAGGGAAATGAAGGAGGCATAATGAGATACTATAATGAGGAAGAGGAGGAGATGGAGGAGAAAGAACGAAAGGAGAAGAGAATGATACGAAGAAGGACAGATGCAGAGAATTATGCCTGGAAGAAATAAAAGAAGGGATCAACGAGAGGAACTGGACACGAAAATAGATAACAGAGGAGTAGAACAAAATATATGTAATAAATAGATAAACAAAAGGAGAGGAGGGAGACTGGAGGAAGGAAAGAAAGGAGAGAATGAGGATTAGAAGAAGGAAAGGAGGAGGAGGAGGACTGGCGGAAGAAGCGTATAAAAGTGGAGGCGGTGGACCCTTGTTTCACCTGTCTGATCCTATTACCAGGCTGAAGGGCAGGTAAGGAGATCTTGGCAGGCCCCTCTCACCCCTCACTGCTCTCTCTCTCTCTCTCTCTCTCTCTCCAGATCATGTCAATAAGTATTTGTGTGATTGTGGATTAGCGAAAAGACTTAAAAATATTTTCAAGGAGGTGTATCTGAGTGATCACGACGTTTATATAATAATTTGATGGAGTCGGCAACATACCCGTTTTATAAGGGGAAATATTATTTAGAATATAGTTATATTGTATTTCTGTGTTTCACTGTACCATATTCCCATCGACATGCCATAAAATAACTGTGTTGATGGCAATCGAGTACTTCTACATGCGTCTCAGATCTACAGCCAGGAGGCGTAGATCCTCTCTAGGGATCCATTGTTGACATCGATATCTATGTCTGTGTTCTCCGATTAGGTTCGTATTTCAAGCTATACATATACATATTTGGATTGTTACTTAAACAAATAAAATGCATATCTCATGTAAACAAAATAACCGCTTAGTTTTGACCGACATTGTATCTCACACCTAGTTAATTGTTTTTAAATGTTCATGTGAGTAAAAAATACAAGCACGGAAGGTACTATGCCTGTTAACATTATGAATATTGTGAATGCTTCCAATTTTGTTATCCTTAAATTTATTGTAGATTCCTACAATTCTCCCTACTAAGGTTATAACACAAATGGCCACTTCAGCAGATTGGCCCTGTTTTCTCGCTCTCGAGACCATTAAATGGCGATATTCGGACAATAGCCACCACTGAGTAGTCTTCCCAACAGCAAAACTATGCCGTATTTTGACATGTCTATGCCTATCAAACATTCCAGGCATTGAATGCATTTGTATACTATACGTTTAAGTCATTGATAACCATAACAATCGCAAATTAGTGGTTTTGATGGGGGCAATTCTCGTCGGGAATAAGAGGTTGGTTGAGGTACGAACAGTCTTCTGTATATGGACAATTATCTGACTGCCAAACAATATACTGTATATATTAAACGTAGTTATATATTATAATTATAATGAACAGCGCATGATTACATAGAATAGTAACACAGTTTAGAGATGTATTTCGTGTGAAAATGGGTGCCCGATGAACGAGAAGACTCATATCGTTTCTTGGTCACTTAGACCTACTTTAAAACTCGAAAACAAGGAATCTACTGTAGCTGTATCCTTGGTAGGGAACATTGATATATATTTGTGTGGTAGCAAATTGAGCGTGTGAGCTTTCTGAACAATAATTACTTGTTAACTCACCCTTTTAGGAATGTGTATATGAACTAGAACATATCCTGAACATCCATTTGTAACTGACAAAAGTGTAATCAGTATAGTAATTTTTTTTTTTTTATAGTGTAGCTCCATATATACCTTCTTTGTTCTCTCTTTCTTGTCCAGCTTTATGGGGGCTGACCTGCTTTTTGTTATTTCTGTCCTTTTCTCTCTTTCTCTGGCTTTTATCCATTCGGCCCCATTCAGCCAACTATTTTAAGACGTTTATCCCCATCTAGGTGTCGATTTTTTCCTGGCGAACGAAAGTGAGCCAGCATTATATGAAGAAATCCGGCTTCGCCGGAGAAATGTTTCTATCGAAAAATGTACAAATTTAGCCTGCTGTCAAACAAAAATAAAAATATGCTGGCTCGCTACCGCTCACCAGTAAAAAAATGACACCTGGATGGGGATAAACGTCTTAAAACAGTAGGCTGAATGGGGCCAAATGGATACAAGCCAGAGAAAGATAGAAAAGGACAGAACAAAAACAGGTCACCCCCCTTATTTGCACCGCTAATCATTTATTAACTGACATTTACATCGGTATTGCCCTATTTTTAAGTGCAAACTTCTAACCTCTGAGTTCTGCTCCTTCGGTCTATTTTTCAATTGTCACCTCTCTTTTGTATGCACTTTAATTTAGCTATGTATTGTTCCTTCTTTATTGAGGTTTGGTTTGACTGTCCCTCCTCTTATAATTACTTCTATAAGCTATTTCTTTCTCTTCTGTTATTTATAGTTTCAGCTGTATATTTGTCTGTATTCAGTTAGATCTTCCAATTACACATACCTTTTCTTTTCGAATCAGTAAAGCTTTTATTAAGGCTGTATATCCCAAGCTAAAATAACACAATGAGAAACACAAGTGTAGGACTAATACTCATTATTTAAATCCATCCGCACATGGCGTTTTCCTTTCAACTGTATTTTGCCATTCACATTCCTGTCTTTACACTATCGATATTTCCATTGCAGTATCCATTAAGATTTCATTTTGTGTAATCTATTTTCACCTCGACAATTCCCTTTCCATTCCGCATATCAACATTCCTCATACCCGTCCCCTGCCCTACCAATCCCACTCCAGACTCCTGACCAAACTATTCCCATTTCATACTGTAGATTCACCATTTCCTTCAAAGTCAATTTTCATCCAGTTACCATGCTCTCAGTTGTGGATACTAAGTTTGAATGATATGAAAAAGGTTTGAAATACAGCCCCGGTGATCATCGAGGCCACCCTAATGCTTACATTTTGCTCATCGTGGCCATCCAAAATCAACAGGTAGAAGAAGTAAGGATTCTGGTGGATCCTGATAAGCCCTAGGGATATGTTGGAAGTTCGTAGTGTCTCG
>CM064498.1:15444292-15531792 GCA_032716605.1 Paralithodes platypus | reverse complement strand
CTAACGACATTTTTTGTTCTCATTAAGATGTATGTCTTTCCCAATATCCGGTCTACAATATCAATGAAAAACATGACGTACTTAAAGCACAAAAGTGATCGTGATAATATATGGCTTGTCAAATCAATTTCTACTCGATTCAATTATATAAGAGGCTATATATTGGATCAATTAAATTGTATTGTCGCAGATTGATCCGTGGGGAGAGAGACGTAGTCAATTATAAAACAAAACTATTTTAAATTATGCAAGAATATGCATGTACGATCAATGATTTATGAATATGATAAAGCGTATACGTCAATCGTTAAAAGCCAAACACATACATATTAATAACAGTATCGTAGTTGTGTTTGTATTAATGAATATGTTCTAATCCATATATCAGACACATTTTGGGTATGAAAACTGTTCAAATTGGTTTATTTATTAGTCATTTGCAGTTTAATAATCCTTATTGACGCTCTACAATGTTTCAAACTGCTAAATTTGTCAGACTCAACTTTCCATATATACTCATTTATATATACTGCTTTTCTGTGTGCAGCTATATATATATGTGTCTGCTATATCCAGTAGCTTTATACATTCAGCGTTTACGTACTTCTTAGTCCACATACGTTTAAATAATCCCAGTGTATTACCATTATGGTGTGGTGCTCATATACGGACGTAATTTCCATTCTAGACTTCGCTTCATGTCCTGTGGTATTGCCATTCCTGATCGCATTTACATTCTGATCTATAGTCAAATGTCATGTTTTACTTGGCGTTCACTCAATCCCCGTCCTCCACTTGGTTATATTATAATATGTATCTATCTGTTTATCTATCAATCTATCTATCTTGTCCTCCACCCCAAACTCATAACTAGTCATATTGTCATCTCCAGAGACAATCAATGCACTGGCTACAAATTTCCCACGTGTACAGTTGGCACATAAATTTGTAGCCACCCCATGATTTTGTACATAGAAGGAAACAAAGTATGATTGGTTTACAATAATTATTTAGTATGACACTGTTAATTGATCATATTTTTAAGTACTGCATAAAAACATGTACAGTATTTCTAATTAAATCATATTAATTTTCCTGGCCTATTTAGAAACACAAAGTGTATGCAAACTCATGAGACCAACTGTACATATAAAAATATAATCCAGTATTCTTCTTCCCATATTTTCCATTTTGCATCTGTGTTTGTCCTCCCTCCAAGGCTCCTATTTCGTCATATACCCCTCCCCATGTTTTATTCCAACCCACAGTACGTATTTTCCTCCAGACCACTCCGCCAATGCCAGGTCTCCTATCCCATTCCAGCTTCTTGTTCCCATTCCGGTGCGTCGGGAATTGGTGGGTCCCTCGGGGGCTGTTTGGTGGGGGGGGGGGGGGGGTGACAAGAGGAGAGAGAGAGAGAGAGCCTCTCTGAATATATATATACCGGTATATATATATTTGAATTAAGTATATATATATATATATGTATTTCTTAGATTGCTCCCTAGACCTCTATCATACATAAAATACCCCCCCCCCCCTTTTCGAGATATATTTGTACATTTTTTTAGTAGAAACATGTTCTGACACCTAAATGTCAATAAAGGTTTTAATATTGCCAAATAAATGGGGCGAAAGGTCTTAACATCGACAAGCTAATGTGGTGAACGTCTATAATACGCATACCTAATGGGGCTGAACATGAGGGAGAAGGGGTACAGACATTGTTAGGAGGAGGCTGTAGGCACCAGCCAGGGGAGTGTTATAGGTGGCTGATAAGGACAGCTGGAACTCCTGTTTCACTATCTGGCCTCCCTAGCTGATCCTTTCTATGCCTCATCAATACATAGGGCCACCACAGCCTGCCCTCCATAACACCTTCTCCTACTATCAAGAGACTATACTACAAACACGTTAAACACTACACTATCTCTCTACCAAAAAATGGTTACAAATTTACGACCAGTCCCCAGGGGGGGGGGGGGGGGGGGCAGGCAGAAATTCCCCCATCCGACTGTCCCCTGACAACGAATCTGCTCTGGACCACTATCTGGACCACGACAAAATGCTCTGGACTACTATCTTCTACTCTTATTATTAACTTCTGCAACATTAGTGGCTTTTCCTCTAACTTCCACTCTGTGGAACACCACCTTTCCTCAGTCAACCCTTATCTTCTATTTCTCACCGAAACGCAGTTGTCTGGGTCTACTGACAGCAAACCCTTTTCTGTATCCTCCTACTATATGAGGTGGATGTTGCGTCTATGTACGCAACAATTTTGCTTTCTCTCGTGTTCCCAACTTAGATTCTTCTGAATTCTCAACTCTCTGGCTAAAGCTTTCTTGTCACTCTCAAACTAAATATTTCTGCGCTGTTTGTCTCTCCCCTAATTCTACTAACTATCTAAAATTCTTCGACTATCTAACTTCTAAAGTGGAACACATTCTATCCATCTCTCCTTCAATCTATGTTCTGGAGTCACTGTTGCCATCTATGTATCTGACCCATTAAACAATACTGAAAGGAGAGAGGAAGCATGATATCCATTAGCTGTTATCAGACTAAAGTTGTGAGTTTTGTTTTATATATGGTTATACATTAGAAAACCTTATTCAATAACTGGCTACTATAATGCAAAGTGAATCGATCAATCGGTATACATTGGCAACTGCACACAACTTTGTTCGCTTTTCGGTAACATAACACAAAAACAAAACAATTCTATATATCAACGTTTTCATAAAATCGTTGTATGTCTGACTGGTTCTCTGTGTAGGGCTGATGTTAAACCTGCAGATTCCTTTGGTTTATGTACGCTCCGCCACTCCGACTAAGATTACGTTGCTCCTACGCAGGAATAAATATTTTGTATAGATAGAACTGACGTGTGGTGTGTTCATTCTGTTTCGTCTAAGACTTATTGTTATGGATATTATCCATTATTTTGTAATGATTCTACTCATCACATTGTATGTTTGTTTCTTGGCATCACCTGGAAAACTCTGAAATACACATAATTTCCAAAAAACAAATACGCGTTTCTTTATATTTTGACTGCATTTGATCTAGTTAACATAAACCAAAGTAACTGACAAATTCCAAAACAAATTACTGAAGCGATTATAGTAGTACATATTACACTTACCTGTTATTAATTGACATTATCCAGTATTATCTATTTTGCTATCTATTTACTCAGGCTCATTCCCCATTTTTTCTATTTGTTGTTTTCTGGGGGTGGCCGACTCAAGACAGAGCCCGAACAGGGACAACACAATACAACAGAAAAACAATGAACACACAAATACAAACCCCAAATTCACACACATCCAGCATTATAGGTGAAAGAAGACAGTCAACTAGAGTTTGGATAGAGCAGACTTTATCATCACTAATGATCCATTATCTTAACCCTTTGAAGATTGTGGCGCATTTTAACAGTTTAGTTTGGATATCATTAGATGGTTTTATACAATTTAAGAAAGACCCGTGGAAATTATAACGGTAAAAACTATCTCAATTAATCCTCTGACTTCCACATACCCTCCCTAATTATGAATAACATCTTTTGATAATAGCCATAATAAACACTCAAAAAGGCATCATATTCTTCAGAGGGCTTACCACTCCATTCCTGTATTATTTAGTTAAGGAGGGATGGGCCGTTTTTGTGGCCGCCCTTCTCCCTCGTGTTTAGCCCCATTAGTTTAGACATTTTAAGACGTTCGGATCATTAGTCTGGCGAGTTTAACACCTTTAGCTCCATTTCGTTGTCAATTTTAAGACCTACCGTGCCATTTAGGTGTCGATGAGGAATTTTGTCTACCGACAAATTTACGAATTAATCTTGTAAAGGGGTCTAGGGGTTGTTTTTCTAACTTTGAGGGAAGTCCAGCGAGGAAACTAAAAAAAAAAAAAAACACACACGCAATGAGTAAATTAATTAATATACCAAAAAACAACCACTAGCCCCTTAATGACCATAGGATAAATACATATGTCAGTGTAGGTGGTATATGGAAATTGTAAGTATGCTACGAGGTGGTCACGTCAAAAGTCAAGGGGATAGCACAGGTATATTTTGAGGAATATTATATTTTTCTGATTATTTATACATATATTTATTTTCTTGTAATTATTTGTTTCCTCCCTAGACCTCCATCAAGCAGAACAAAATACCTCCAAGAAGACTCTTCGAGATAAATTTATTCATTTCTCTGCAGAAAAATCTACCGGGCTAAGGCCGGTTCCTCTTAAGATGCAAGCTCGCCAGGAAAAAATCGACACCTTTATAGCATGAAAGGCTTTACAATTGACAACACAATCAGGCAAATGGTCTAAATATCGCCAAATTAATGGTGTGTACGTTTTATAAATGTCAGGACTAATGGGACAAAGCATGAGGGAAAAGTTGATTCAGAAAGTCCCCACTTAACTAGTTGGGATATTGATAGGAATTCAAAATTAAGGCTCATATGCCTAGTGCGTGTATAATTATAAATATGGACACTTCGTAGAAATTACCCTTACCATACCTTTTATCAGTTTATTTTCAGTACCCCTCTTCCCTCATGTTTAGCCTCATTTAGTTCTTGAGATTTTAAGACCTTTGACCCATTAGTGTGGCGATTTTAATACCTTTAACTCCATTTGTTTTTGTCAATTTTAAGGCTTTTCGTGCCACTTAGGTGTCGATTATTTCCTGGCGAGCAAAAACGAATGTATCTTACAGGGCGGTCTTGGGGGTGTAATGTAAGCTTGATGGAGGTCTGAGCAAAATATAATCACCTTAGCCAACATATTTTGACAAAGTAGTCCTATTGGATATGCCGGGTAATTATTCATATCATACTTTGTTTTTGTGTGTTCATTGTTTTCTGTTGTGATGATCCCTATTCGGGCTCTGTCTTGAGTCCCCCCCCCCCCAAAAAAAAAAATAAAACAAAATAAGGATAAATGGGGATTGGGCCTGAGTATATACATACATCGGGGTACACACATAAGCATAAACGCATATGGTAGTCCATAGTAGTCCGATGATTTGCAGGAAGAGAAAACCTGCGCATAGAAGAGTTTAGAGTGCCGAGGGAGGTGCGCAGTTCCAACTTCACTATCTTGGTACTGAACAGGGGTTGCTGATGGCAAGGGGGTGACCCAAGACGACCAGCTCCTGCTCAATACTGCAGGGGACTGCCGGGATTCCAGTTTGTCGGAAACCGCCAGGACGTGACCCCAACGTCTGCTTTTCTCTCAGGGTGTGCTCCCCTAGCCTTTGTCTTACTAGACTAAACCACAAGGCAGTGGGTGTGTGCGGTTGTTGGTAGATGACAAGGATGCACATTATACCTCTGGGGGCCACTGCATGCCCCGAGATCCCCTATTGATTTAGCCTGGGGTCGCAAGACACCCAGTTACCGTGTGTGGCCCCGGGGAGGCACAATAGGAGTCTTGGTGATGGAGGGGGGGGGGGGGGGGGGGCGCTGTAAGCCCCCCCCCCCCGGATTTTTTTTGCAGTTTTGATCAATTTTAGGTGCATTTTGAAGCTATCTGAAAGTTATATTAAGGTGAAGTAAACAAAAGATTATTTATATAAAAGTGTATTTTTCTTCAACTTTTTCCATACAGCTGAAATATGATATAAATGGCTAGTTTAGTTTTCTTGGTCAAACATTCTAAATTTGAATACCTTGAGCATACCTTTTGTCTCCCTCACTCACATAGAAAACAAAAATAAAAACAAATGTGAAAATGCCCACAAGATATTGTATGCACTCAGTGATTTTGTGTATAGAAGGAAATTAATATGACTGAATTAAGACTATTTTCTTATGTACTGTAGCCTACTGCACAAAACTGAAAGTGACAATAGTTGATCAAGAGTCAAATGCTAATGCTGTGTCTGTGTCCACTACCATCAAAGGACTGCAAAACACGAACATAATCTACAGCAATGTCCTGGTGAATATGCAACAGTGCAAGAGCGGTTAGTCTGTCGGAAGCCATGGTAGATCTTAAGTATGACTTTAGCCATTTCAGTGCGCTAAAACTTCGCTCAGCAGATGAAGAAGTGACAGGTATTGTTAAGAGAACTGTAAAAATGTTGTGCAGGTTAGGATATAGGTCTTTTGTACTTTCAACACACTCCTCTAACTGCAAAACACCACCCTCCTTGTGCTTCCATTTCCACCTTTCCACTGTCCACAGTGTCTAAGTCAGGAACACCGATGAATGGAGCATATGCATCTTTTATTGCTACCACATCGCCATCTGAAAGACTTGCAAGATTTTGTGGCAATAAATGTTCTGCCTTAACTCTGTTGGTAGAGCCACAAAGACGTTCATTTAGCTGTACAATGAGGTGGTCCAAAAAGGGGTTGTGTAGATTCCTTTCGAAGTATTCCTTTGTTGTGGTTGCTGCAGCATTCCCTCTTTTTTTTTTCTTTTTTTTTGGCGACCAACAGATCGAGGTTGTCTTATGTCAAAAAGGTACTAAACTACTACTACTAATAATAATTCTCCCATCACTGTAAATTAATGAGCATCCTATTTGCTTCCCTTCCTTTTGGGCCCTTAGCCTATTCAACTAGCGGCGTCTGTATACAAAAAAACAAAAAAAAAAACACTAAAAGTAACAACGAAACTTGTATGTATTACAAAATGCAACAAATAATCATAACAAAATATATTATTTAACCAAACATTTCCGTAGGCTTACCTCTGCTCTGACCTGTAGGCCTACCTTCCCTCAGACTCGTGTGTAAACAATGAACGTTTTTAGAATTGTTATTAATGCTTTAACAAAATATCAATACTATTATTATTCTTGTTTGGGTCTCTTTTATAGAAAATTACTGAATAATTATATTATACAACAGTAAATAGTAACTTATCATTCAGATGAAAAATTATCAATAAGAGATATAATATTTAGCATTGTATGAAATATCTGGACTCGGTACCGGTAACGAAAGAACACGAAGAGTTGGGAAGGATTAACTATCCTATTTTTAGACAATAGCCTACTCTGCAGATATTTGCTTCGTAAATTTTAGTAAGAACTAAGAATATATATGATGACATTACGGTACATAATAATACAGACTATTCCTATTCTATCAATGTCTTAATGATGAATGACATAATGTATACAGTCAGTCAGTCACCAAGCTAAGTAATGATATTAAGGACTAGCCTATAAGGGGCCTCATAGGGGCCCCTAGGGGGGCCCACACATGCCTGGAAGCTTACAGTGGATGCACGTGCGTCCGCCTGTGGGCGCCCCTGGATATACATAATGTGTATAATAGCTTCCAATTGTAACACCTTTCATGTTTGTAATATATGTATTTTCTCTCTTCCAGGTATGAGGTCCTTGAGGAAATACAATGATACACCTGCGTGAGTATCAACAGGTGATGAGTGTACAGTCGTTGGCATGAATAGGTAGTATTTGGAGGAGCAGTTTTGATACGCTGACGTAGGTCAAATATCTTCCCCACAAACCTCTATATCTCAAAAAATGACCAGAATAATCGAGCGAATATTAATACTATTTACGAAGTATCAGCCAGTGAATAGGCTTCGATTTGTACAGGCCATTTGCTCTTTTTTATTATTATTATTATTATTATTATTATTTGTTTTTAGTTACAAATATTAGGACTAAGTATTTGTGGTCTACCTATAATTAATGGTCTCTAGTAATTAATTACCCTTTCGACTTCCACCATAATAAGGAGGTGATCAAATACTGGCCTGACCTAAGTGTATGACCTATATATGAAGATATAATACACAATGAAAAACAATGTCTAATGACAAACACACTTGATGGATCTCAAACCAGGTATATGCAAAACTACTAAATCCTAAGATATACCTATTATGTCACTCCTCTCATATATTACTTTTTTTTCTACCGTTATGTCTTGTTGTCCCATCACTTTTGCTATAAAGGTTTAAGGAAAAAAGGCGACAAAATGGGAAGAACAGGAGAAACAATGAAAGAATGCAATGAAAACAGACCAGCGAGGAGCAAAAAGGAGGGAGAGAATACAATTGAATCCTGGAACTGAACTGATTGAGAGAGAGAGAGAGAGAGAGAGAGAGAGAGAGAGAGAGAGAGAGAGAGTGGAGAAATATATAAAACACGTGAAATAAACAGTGTTATACACTGAATACACTACAGGGGTGTTAATCTAGCAAGAGAGAGAGAGAGTGTGAGAGAGAGAGTGAGAGTGAAAACGAGAGAGTAGAGGGGACAAGAGAAAAGTAAGGCTAAAAATAGAAGGGAACTGTGAGAGGGAAGGGAAATAAGGAGACGGCTAAAAATACGAGAGAGAGAGAGAGAGAGAGAGAGAGAGGTAAAATAGAAGAGGAGAAAGTTACAAGGAATGTTTATTATCTTAGAGACCTTGCAGTCCATTTCGGGGATATATTCGAAGCGGAAAGTGATCGTTAAGTTTGCTTAATTGCTTCAAACTCCGTGTGTCCAGGCATTTTGGCTCGAACGTCCCTTGATTTTGGCCCTGTCACTCTTTCAACTATGGGGGAGACAATCGCTATAGGCAGTTATGCCTTTTGCCTCCCTCAATCACATAGAAAAAAAAGAAAAAAAAATGCACACCACTCATTACAGAGTGTGCATAATACTATCTAATTACCTCTCCAACGGATATCCTGAAAAACTGTTAACAACATATGAGGAAACTTTGTTCCAGGTAGAACGGATCTTGTATGTGGAAATGTTTCCACAAATACTAATGCAGAACCGTTTCAATTCTAATTTCCAGCCATGGTTGTGTGTTGTATTCATTTGAGCCTAAACATTATGTAATAATCCACTTGGCAAACCCATTAAGTATTATAAAAACTTCAATGAGCTGACCTCATAGTCTACAAGAGAGAGTACAATGCAGTACAAAAGAAGTCAAGCAGCAACTGTCTAGCGATCCCTCAAGGTTGCTTGCCCTCTAAATCACTGTTGTTCGAATTGTTCCACAGTGGTTTAGCGTGGGTAAAGGACAATCGTTCTAAGACTAATGTCCCTGGCAGGGTAAGGGGATGTTGATAGAGGACAATTTGGGTTTATACTATAACACAGCTGTAAGTGATGCTTCATGAATCTTAGGAAAAGTAAGCAACATGTTAATTATATATTTATACATGTAGTGATTATATCGATGTATCTGAGAAAAAAAGGAGAACAATTAAAGGTATTTATTTACAAATGCAGTCAGTCGCGGGTTTAAAGGTGAATTACACAAAGATGATAAACAAGTGAGATAAGTTATCTAGCAGAACGTTAATGCTCTAGTATTACACCATTATCGGGAATATCCTTAAATTTGCCCCTAACATATAAAATTAATAGGGTCAAGTTAAAGGTAAATTTCTGTTGCCTGACAACTATCACGATTTATGACGTCATCATCGGATTTATGACGTCATCACAATACTGGAAGGCGAGAACTTTGCAAGACAGTCAACTATCAGACGCTGCCAGATATTAAACTTTGATATTTGTTTTCTTTACTGACGTAAATTTACTTTATTATACACAAACCTGAGCATCCTTAATATGTTTTGATGCATACAAAATATACATCTTACGAGGTATGCAGCTTATGTAATTCACTTTTAAGGTAAGGCGTTTGTCTAGGTGATATTCAAAGGCATCAACGGTATACTGTAGTCTATAACATCTCGAGGAAACCCGTTCCACAAGTTCACAACTCAATTGAAGAAGAAATTCCTCGACTCATGTAATTTAAGGGGAGGCTGACCTATAACCCCCTCATTCACCCTATATAAGAGATTGTGTTTCTGGCATTATACCATTTTAATACCAATGGAAATACTAAGACTCGCTGAAAAATTCATCATTATACGCGCGTGCGCGCACGCACACGCAAATTTACACATTATATAAACTAAAATTGTAAATTCATTCAAATTTCGCGCAATTTTTTTATGGCGTATTCTACAATCATCACCTACAACTTGCTGTGCTCGCCTTCATATATTGAATAAGACAAGGTGCTGAAAAATATAAATCAAATATATACACATAAGTTTTTGGTGCAATATTAAAAATTATATATTTAGAGACAGCCAAAATAACCGAGTATCAGCCATTATGAGCACGCTAGTATACTCCAGTATACTCCCACATACTGTATAGTGTATGCAAGAGGAACAAAGCCAAGCAATATATAAATTACTAGATTCACTTTGAAGTAGTACTGTGGGAAATAACATCTGAAATATTTGTGTCATTATAATTGGATCTAAAGAAATCTTCCATAGTTACCTGTGCTAACCCGTGCAACTACATTTTCTCTGTTAAGTGAAAGAAAACTATGTTTTGGATCATATTTGATGGTAGACTATGATTTTGTTATAAAAATAATCCAGATATCTATACATATATCTGATTGGAGGGTGGTGGTGGGGAGCCAGTTAGGGATGTCCTATGGGTTTTTATGCCCTCCTTTGCTAGTCTCCTACGTTTAGAGAAGCAGTTTAGACCATTTTAGAAAAAAAAAAAAAAAATAGCTAAAAAAAAAAAAAAAAAATCAGAGAGTGAGAGAGAGAGAGAGGTGGGGGTAACAAATAACAAGAGGTGCATGTACAGAAAACAAGTGGAATGTTTTTCTATTGTATGTGTGTGTGTGTGTTACATATAGTTACATATATACACAGACTACACAGACCTTGCGGTCCCTTCTAGGTAGTCCGAACTTAATGCTAGAATAGAATTTGCTACATACAAAGTGGAAGGCAAGGATAGCAAAGAAGAAGGCTCTCTCCCTACCCACCTCCCCCTCCGACCGTTGGTCGGCATGAAATCAAGTTGGGGAAAGAAGTCACCCAGCAGAATGAGAAAAAAATACAAACTTCTACTGGGAAATTTATAGTAAAGAACGAAGATGCGAAATATTATATACTACTGATGCTTAACCTTTTTTTTTTAACCAAATATTATTCCCACCTCAAAATTAATGTCTAGACTTCTTTTGAAAGTGTCAATTGTCTTACATTGTACCACTTTCTAAGGCAATTTGTTCCACTCGAGGACCACACTGTAGGTGAAGAAGTTCTTTGTGACATCGAGAATCGCCCTCCTGGTTTTTAATTTCATTCCATTTCCCCGAGTTAATGAACTATTATCTATTTGGAAAAGTGAATCTACGTCAATTTTGTCAAATCCCTTCAGTATCTTGAAACACTCGATCGATTAATTGACCTCGCAATCATCTTCTTTTCTTAGTCTTTCATAAGATTTATTTCTTAGTGACGGAATCAACTTTGTCGCTGCTCTACGCTGCACCGACTCGAGCTTCCCAATGTCCTTGCTCAGATAAGGAGACCAAAATTGCACACCATATTCAAGATGAGGCCTCACTATGCTTTTAAATTAAGGCACTATAATGTTTTAATTTTTATTATTAAAATATCTCTTAATATATCCCAATGCTCGATTGGCCTTATTCGCAGATGCTGCACATTGATCTGAGGTCTTTAGGTTTTCAGATATAAGAACCCTATCTATCTATTTTATCTATATGCTCAGGTCCAATCCCCATTTTGGGGGTAGCCGACTCAAGACAGAGCAAGAACAGGGAAAACACAAAAACAACATAAAACAAAAAATAAACACAGATAAAAAACACAAACTCACACACATCCAGGTCACCCAGGAGAAGACCCAGAGACCAGGGTTACCAAGGTCGCTCCAGCACTCCCCCGGCCCCTGACCACCCGGAGAGGTTCCGATCTCGGCAGGCAGACATGCAGCGGAGCCAAAGCCACAAGCCCTCCCACCACACTTCCAGGCACACCCTTCATATTAATCGTCCCCCCGGGCCAGGCGCCTGATGGACTATTGTCTAGTCGAACTTGCGCCCGACCCCTTACTCCAAATGACCACGTGTTCACTCAACTATTCACAAGCATTCTCCATTCACTCCTGTCCACCACCACTTCCCCTGCCTGATCTATAGTCATTCCTCTATCATCCAAAGCCTTTTTTACACAGTCTCTCCATCTCAATGGGGGTCTTCCTGCCCTTCTATCTCCCCTTGTACCTGACTCACCAAGTCTTTAACTAATGCACTTGTTTTGATTGGCTGACCTTTCATCTTGTATCCATATTTTTTGTTTGTATTACCTATTTACAAGACCTGGCATTTGTCAACATTGAATGGCATCTGCCATTTTTCCGACCACTTTACTATTTTATTTAAATCATATTGCAGTTTATTTCTGTTTTCTTTGGTTAATACTGATTTTCCTAGCTCTGTGTCATCAGCGAACTTTGAGATAGTATTATTTAGTTCAACATCGATGTAATTTATATAGATTAGAAACAAAACTGGCCCCAGGACCGATCCCAGAGGCACTCCACTATAAACAGGCTCCGTCTCAGAGTCTACTCCATTTATCACTACTCTCTGCCTTCTGTTTGTCAGCCAGCTTTCATATGTGTGTGTGAGAGAGAGAGAGAGAGAGAGAGAGAGAGAGAGAGAGAGTTAAGTAAGCAAGTGAATGTCATTACAACAGTAACGTGAATGAAATTCTAAAAAAAAAAAAAATTAACTACGGACGGAATATCGGAAAAGGAATACGAAATATACCCTAACATAATCCTGCAAATAATATATATATATAAATGAATAACAACAACGGAAATAAAGTGACCGTTCCAAAAGGAGAAAATGAACTTTACGGTGAGATCATAACTGAAAAAATATAATTGGAATAGAGAGTTATGATATAGTGATATTTTGCTGCTACTAGTACAGTGACCGCACTGTACTGAAAGATACTGTACTGAAAGATACCGACATTTTAACCCTTTCGGTATTTTTCATCTTATTCTAGATTTTTCGATGATTTCTATCTATCTATCTATATGCTCAGGCCCAATCCCCATTTTGGGGGTAGCCGACTCAAGACAGAGCAAGAACAGGGAAAACACAAAAACAACATAAAACAAAAAATAAACACAGATAAAAAACACAAACTCTCACATGATGATTTAATTAGGTTTAAGCCAGCGTCACACGAACAAATTTATTGGCTACATGTATCGGAACGTTGAATGCACTACAAATCATCTTAATACTTATCAAATTGGACTGTACACGATTAGGAGCTCTAATAAGATACAAAATACAGGTATAACGATAGCGAAAATTGTCAATTGTACCGGTAATCAATTGTAGCTACTTTTTTATTTGGATACTGTGGCTCCGATATTCGTGTGACATCAGTTTAGGAATAATCTGTGGGAGTTCAGGGGCTCAGTGATATGGAGATTGCCACTTTGATTTTTTTTTCCATTTCTTCCTATATATGAAATTATCATGTAGCTCAAAGGGGAAAACGATCAATTTGAGCAAGTGATCCATTAAATGTTTAGTATATATTGGTTATGATGTTTAAAATTGTGTCAAATTATAGACTTGCGTGTACAGTATATTGTATAGATACCAGTTAATTGTAATACAATAATTATATTTCAATTAGGATCTACAGAATGAAGAAACAATTTATTATATTTCTTTCTAAAGGATAACACATCTCTATTCTCTCACACGCTTCTGAGAGAGAGAGAGAGAGAGAGAGAGAGAGAGAGAGAGAGAGAGAGAGAGAGAGAGAGAGAGATAATTCGTTATCTTATTGTAGACATGTTTGATAAGTCGACATAATACTCCCGACATAATATTTTGTGAAGATTGTGTCCTGTTTCATACTCGCTGTCTCATCTTGTTCAATAACGCAGTTGAATACATATGCATTGAATCCAAATGCTTCATGACAGAAACACCATGAGCAAATCAATATACGGATTAAGAAAAAAATCACACCTATTAAATACTCATTTTCCATTATCTCTGTTCACCTCAATCTTCCTCAACCTATGGCTGCATACCTTTTAATTATATCTAAACAGTTACTTCATAAGCCATAAAATGCTTAATCCTATAAATCAGATTACGTAAATTTACAACTTATTCCAACAAACTGCAGTCTATTTTGTTCACCTTAGGAATTATTTGTCTGAGTTAGAGAGATCGTTTGAATATATGTTAAACGTTTCATTCCCTGAGGTTCTTTCTGATTGGATTACCATCCGCTGCCTGTAGCGTTTGTAAAGTGTACGTATCGTCGTAAGGCTGAATAGGTTAATAGCAATGCCAAACTTTACATTTTAGAGGTTTGAGATGCCAAAGTGCCTTAAGCAATTAAAATAATATTACTGCTATATAATATAATTAATTAAGTAAAATTAGTCAAATCTGGTAGTACACTCGAATCACATGCTCTACCGTACCATCATAATTATTAAAGACTTAGTAAGAATTGAGCTTTCCTATTGTTAGGTTTTGTCAGCATATACAGTATATCTTGATATGTATATTTTGAAAGGTACGTTTATTTCTTAAACTCAATTTCCGAAAGTTTTGATTTCAATTGAAAGTGAAACTCACTTCTTAATTTTCGAACTGTTTATAAGTATGAGTCATTATACTTAACCTTTATACTAAGTACAACATATTGGTAGTTTATTAAATATGGTATGAAATGGAACATGCCACATTTGATAGTGAATATCTTAGAAAGCATTCTTGTTATTACGTCGCTAACTTATCATGTAAAGTTACCCTAAATCTTCGTTGTATATATACTAATAGCTAATTAATACAAATTACGAGAATTCGTTCGTCGTTTATATTATAATGGCTCTATAATACTAAATACTCGGCAAGCATATTATCATACATTGTGTGAGTGTAACTAAAAGACAAATCACCCCTGGATTATAAACGACACTGTAAAAAAAAAATATATTAACTGTCTTCGTGGTGCGATGTATAAGGTGTTGATTTTCTGTGTGAGCATCCTGGGTTCGAATCCACGGACTGCCACATGTGTTTGTAAATTTCATTAATCAATTTTAGGAGTATGGTTGGTTGTTGGAAGGAACATAATAATATATATATACAGTATATAATGCCTTCAATTCTACCTGGGATATCAGAAAGCTTTTACAGATACCCACGACTGAAGCACCAGCAATGAAATAAACATTATGTAGATCCTATACAAAAAAACATGCATCTGTCACAGAAAGAAAAAAAACAAAAAAGGAGACGAAGTGCCAAGTCTGAGGTACCTACAGCGCTCTCAAAATTTAACAGACAAGTGCCCAGCCACAGCGCTCTCAAAATTCAACAGACAGTTCTCGCTTCAGACATGCAGACAGAGCTCTCCAAACTTAAAAACAATACCACTGTCGACACCACTGCGGGCTCTTCAAACGCGTGTACACGTTGTCTTTACTCTCAAAATATTCACGAGATTTTTTTTTTTTTTTTGGAAGTGTTTTTATCGTTATTTTTTTTTATTTTTTTTTTAGGCTGCGGAGTCGTGCTGTGGCGTGCTCAGAAAAAAATCATGGATGGAAGTACGAGTAATAGGTGTTGAAAGCTTTCCATACAAGTTCGTGTAGGCAATTATACCATCAATTGTATTTCGGAAAGTAATATATTGTTTTCCTCGAGTATAGTGTTGTTTTTAAAAGCCATATTTTGTGGGTCAAATACCTTCATCTTGAAAACAGTAAATACTGTGGACTTATTTGGTCATAAAAACTGCAATCTTCGTTTTGATGCTTGTTCATGCTTGCAACTTCGTAGAATATTATTTAGGGTGGTTTTAGTTACTTCATATTTGTTTAGATCGAAGAAAACTTATATTATAATGCCATTATCTCTGAATGTCCGGCTTTATTTCTTTATGGTACCTAGCCTGAAATCAAATGCATCATAATAACACTATCATGTCCTATTTTTGCTATCCTGAAAGCCGTATTATAACCGAGTTCAGCTTAAGCGGCATGAACAAAGCCGTATGAAACCATGGAGCTTGTGGTTACCTTGTAAACAAAACTTATAAGAGTTGATGACAAATCTATGCCGGACTTATTCCGACAAGGTAAACTCCTTACACAATTATCGCGTACACCGGTAATATATATGGAGGCATTTGCTCTAAAATTATATCTTATATCTATTTGTGTGACGACTGTGTCATATGAGTATATGTCAGTATCTTAGCTTAACATAACTCGTAATCTGACTAAACCCAGGGTAAAGTAACCTAAATAGCAGGAATAAAATGTGACGAATATTGTTATAATGTCTTGTGAGCAAATATCTAGTGAGCATACTGTATCTTATGAACAAACTTCGGTACAGCATAATCCGATGGTAATCACGTCTATAAATATCGCACAGGGGTCACTACACCAACAGCATGATAGGTTTGCTCTATATCATAAGTAATTCCTGACCAAGTAACTTATCGAGGATTACTCATTAATGTCCACCCATTGAATTAATTACTGCTCAAGTAAGCGAAAACGGGGTGCTTCCAATGTCCATATATTCTACCGTATACCTTATTTTCAGCTTTATCATCATATGTTTCTACTGAGAAAAGTATAGGGCCTATATAAATACTTGTTTAAACACAAATTAATGAGCGATATCACGATGCATCAGTCAATGTTTTATGACTAACTATTTAAATTATATATATATATATTTACAGGGTGTTTGAAAACTACACCATCAATATTACAAGGAAGATTATACAGGAAAAAAAAGTAAAAACTTCAAAATAATCATGTCCTATTATGTACCAGATGTATGTATTAATATTTATGTAGCAGACACAGGGGCGTAAGGAGAGCATATGAATACAGTCGTAACAGTTGATGAATTACATAAGGAAAATATAATATTGCATTGCTATAAAAGCTTCATGTACCTTCATTCCCCACTTCATAAGCCCAAAACAAATAGGAGAAAATCAATGAGTACCTCCTTGCAAGGCTGCCTTTCCGGTGCTGGAGGGCGATGTAGGTCCCTGTTACCGAGTTGACACTGGTTTGATAGTGTGCTTATGTGTGTGTGTGTGTGTGTGTGTGTGAGTGCGCGTGCGTGCATGCATGCGTGTTGTGTGATTTAGGAAATGTGAATTTGTGTTCGGACAATTGCCGCATATTTTCGTCCACAGTTTGGACTTGGATTAATTTACATTTTTATAATGTCTATATCTCATTATTGGTAAGTAATAGGACATTAGATATTCATAAGTACTTATTTCTTGCTTCCTTCTTCTGTTACCACCACCCAAAATTAATAATAGCACAACAACCACTATCACCATAACCATCAGTTGCCTACCACCACCAACATAGATATCACTACCAAAACCAATGCAAGTATTTCCTTCACAATTACCATTATCGCATCCACCACCACCACTAACATATATCACACAACCATAACCACATTCACCCTTACTAGAACCACCACCACTGTCACTACCATCACCGCCAAAACAAATATTATCACCAACTCACCATTACCAGAACCACCACCATTATCACCAACTAAATAACCACACCGAACACCAATATGACCACCCCAAACACCAATATGACCACCACCACCACTACCACCGTCACCACCAACAGTATAATCTATGATTTAACCATTTCTTGTATCTTGGCATAATCTTGATGGGAGAGGGGTCTGACCAGGGAGTTGATGACTAGAGATTAACAGAAGTTCAATAATTATGTATTGTATTTTAACCTCTAGTGGATTATGGCGCGTTTTAACAATGTATTAGTCGATTATAAGCAGCTTAGGTATGATCTGTGGTAAATAAATCAGATAAACCTCTGACTTCCATATACCCTTCCTAATCTGAATAAAATCGTCTAATTATAGCCAGAAATATAGAACAAAACATGTGTCTTGGATCCTCAAGGGGTTAAGTTGATTTTCCTGCAACACTCACAATATTAATTCATTAACGCAAACCTTTTATTCAATACCACCACTACTACCAACATCAGTACTACTCCACCTTCCTCCTCTTCGCTCCCTCATTATCATCACCACCACCAGAATACAAACAAACACAACCACCAACATCACCATCACATGTTTTCCCATCACCACCACCACAGCCAGACAACAATCACCGCCTCCACTGTCACAACTACCTTAATACCCACCCCTAGTATCACTATCATCACCATTACCACTACCACCACCACCCTCACCACGACTACCACTATTAGCACCACCATCATCAATCCCATCCCCACCACAACCACACTATCACCATTACCTCTACCCTCACCACGACTACCACTACTACCACCACCATCATCAATCCCATCCCCACCACAACAACCACTCTATCACCATTACCACTACCGCCACCACCATCAATCCCATCCCCACCACAACAGCCACTCTATCACCATTACCACTACTGCCACCACCACCCTCACCACGACTACCACTACTACCACCACCATCATCAATCCCATCCCCACCACAACAACCACTATCACCATTACCACTACCGCCACCACCACCCTCACCACGACTACCACTACTACCACCACCATCATCAATCCCATCCCCACCACAACAACCACTATCACCATTACCACTACCGCCACCACCATCAATCCCATCCCCACCACAACAACCACTCTATCACCATTACCACTACTGCCACCACCACCCTCACCACGACTACCACTACTACCACCACCATCATCAATCAATCCCATCCCCACCACAACAACCACTCTATCACCATTACCACTACTGCCACCACCACCCTCACCACGACTACCACTACTACCACCACCATCATCAATCAATCCCATCCCCACCACAACAACCACTCTATCACCATTACCACTACCATCACCACCACCCTCACCACGACTACCACTACTAGCACCACCATCATCAATCCCATCTCCACCACAACAACCACACTATCACCATTACCACTACCACCACCACCCTCACCACGACTACCACTACTAGCACCACCATCATCATTCCCATCCCCACCACAACAACCACTCTTATCACCATTACCACTACCGCCACCGCCAACATCGATCACAAACCCCCACCACTACCACCGCCAACATCATCACCACTACCACCACCACCCACTGTCAGCAGCACCATCACTATCACCACCACAATCCCCACCCACCACCACCTACTATCAGCACCACCATCACTATCACCACCACCAACACCACTACCATCCCCACCACCACCACCATCACTACAATCCCCACCACCAGCCACTATCAGCACCACCATCACTATCACCACAACCAACACCACCACCACCACCACCAACAACAACAGTATAATCCCTGCTTTAACAGCCTACTCCGTTTTGAGATAATCATGACGGGAGAGTTTCCTGACCTGGGAGTTGAAGACGAGAGCTTTAGAGCCTAAAGCTGGTCACAGGGTCATGGCTCTACGTAAGCTCTCCACTATGTTTGCATACATTATTTTAGTTTACTTATTTGTGTATTGGGTATTGTTAATATACTTTTTGTCAGAATGAAATGCAACACATGTTTCCGTAAGTTATGAATGAATAAATATCCTTAAAACATAGTTTACAAATACTGATATATCATATCAGCTTAGTATATGGAAACGAATCTTTAGAATTGCATTACAATGGGCTTTGATTCGAGGACCTGTCACTGACCAATATAACGTTGCATCTGTTAAGCAAGGAAACCATTGCATATACTAGTGAATGTGCATTTTACAATCATCAAACAATTATTACTACCAACCTATGAAGTAAAATGCATTGAAGTACTTTATGTTGTATGGAAAATGAACATTACTTTAATGATTAACATCATATACAGTATGTTGCCATCAGTTGGGTCTATGAATATTATATATATGAATGCCATTATATGTTATTTTGTATACAAAATTATGTATAATGAATATCATAGGCACGCACATAATCAGAACCATACTCTCTGTGCACTAAATGTGTTGTATTCGTGATGTGGATATATAATATTTGTCTTCAACTATTCAAAACACTTGGAATTTCACACAAGGATCCGGCTGTCCAACTTCTGAAAGGTCGTGTATATGTTAGCCATTTCAATTTATATACGAAGGATTCAACCCTTTGACTACCGGAGCGTATTCTCCAGGTGCAGCACAGTCGTGACCTTCAAAAAGTATACACGCATTCGAGGCTTTGAACATTTAAGAGAGCCTAGACGGTATTGTGCAGCATAATTTACTGGTTCGGCTCAATGGTTTAAGGAGGGGGTTTAGTTTGCTCTCTAAACCTCTATCAAACATAAAAAACAACCACAAGACCCTCCATCGATATAAATGCGTTAGAAAAATGTTCCGGCCGAACGCCGATTACTTTTCAAATACAGGCTCGCTATCGCTCGCCAGAAAAAAAAATCGACACTTACATGGCACGAAAGGTCTTAATATTGGCAAAGAAATGAGGTAAAAGGTTTGAAAATTGCCAAACTAATGGGGTGAATGTCTTGAAATCTCATAACTAATAGGGCTAAACATGAGGGAGGAGGAGGACTCGAATAATCAACTGCCTCCCCTTAAAAACAAATTCTGATATATTGAGTATACGATAATATTATTGTAGTGTCTCGTTTTGGTTCAATACAGATATACAGTAATTGCCGACTTGCGAGTTTCGTTCTATAAGGAAGTTGGAGCTGTAGACAACGATATTTAGCAGCATTTATAGCTAGCATACGGTCGTAGTACATATATATAAATACATAAAACCCAATTCAACATACCATTTATCTATCAGAAACGTACATTATTATTGCATTTCTGTTTAATATCGATGTTTACGGCTCCAACGTCCTTATAGTCTGAAACTCGCAAGTGGTCAATTGAGCATGTAGGGCTTATGGATCACAATTGTAGGTCCCACAGAACCCCAACGACGCATAAGGTGCGTCCTGGTTAATTACTCCCGTCCTATGGCACCTAAAGGGCTCAGATTTGTATGGGAACTGTGTAAGTATCCCACGCAACAATGCCGATGGTTGAAAATCTCAAAACCTCAAAGTCCAAGCGTGTGCGCGTGAGCGCGCAAAAACTTGTTTTTGCATGTTTTTGCCTACCCATTTCCCCTCTTGTAATTCCGACCTTCGGGCGCCCCGTAGGACCCCTTAATGACCTAGGGGATCGGTTTTTTGTGGTTTTTCCTTCATTTTCAACCTATTCCAGGTGTTTTCTAGATTTTTTTTTTTGGTTTATACAACCTGCTGGTCCTGGGGTGTACTTTTATTTTTAATTAGCTGGTGTTCAGTGGGTTAAGAGGGGTGGGGGTGATGGGTTTCAGGAGCCTCTTATCCCTCATGTTTAGCCCCATTAGTTTTGAGACTTTAAGACGTTCGCCCCATTAGTTTGGCGGTTTTAAGACCTTTCACCCCATTTCGTTGACAGTTTTAAAGAACTTTCCTGCCATTTACGTATCGACGTTTTTTCTGGCGAGCAATAGCAGGCCTCAAATATAAGAGGAACCGGCCTTCGTCC
Source organism: Paralithodes platypus (assembly GCA_032716605.1). Lineage (NCBI taxonomy): Eukaryota > Metazoa > Arthropoda > Malacostraca > Decapoda > Lithodidae > Paralithodes > Paralithodes platypus. The sequence goes on along the minus strand of CM064498.1, from coordinate 15,510,304 downwards.
TGTACATTTTGCTGAACTATGTTAAATTACGATTCGGTAATTATGCCTTGCATGGAAAAAGCAGATATGGGGGATTACCTGCTTTTTTTGTTCTCTCCTTTTCTCTCTTTTTCAGGGTTGTATCCATTCAGCCAACTGCTTTAAGAAGTTTATCCCCATCCAGGTGTCAATATCTTCCTGGCAAGCGATAGCGAGACAGCATTGTATGGAGAAATCCCGGAGACATTTTTCTATCGATAAATGTACAGATTTAGCTTGCTCTCAAAACAAAAACATGTATATGCTGGCTTGCTACCGCTCACCATGAAAATATTGACACCTGAACGTCTTAAACGTCTTAAAACAGTAGGATGAATGGGGCCGAATGGATACAACCCAAAAAGAGAGAGGGAGAGAAAGAGAAACAAAAGCAAGGTGGGCCCCTTTAAGATGTGTGTATTAGGATTACGATTATTTTATGTTATGTTTGGTTAGAGTAGGCTATCCTATTACAAAGTGTTAGGCTATGTCAAGTTAAGATTATATTATGGATGACTTGGAGCAAATATACACAGTGCACATGAATATACACAGTGCACATGAATATACACAGTGCACATGAATATACACAGTGCACATGAATATACACAGTGCACATGAATATCTGTATTATTAATGCGTATGCTACCATTAGAAGAACATTTTGGTGAAGAAATGTGAAGATAATTATATATTAAAGCTTTGTGAATACTGCATTGCTTTCGTATATCACGAACGAATATGCTAAAAATAGGCTTAATGCGATATACATCAATTATCTATTAATATCGTTACCCTCCTCCTGATTCAATCCCTGCTGGCTCCAATATTCAATACGCTATCAACGAGCATTCGAGAAGTTCCCTTGAAATTAATAGTTATAACACCCTTGTCATGTGGTGTGAGCTGGTGGTGTGGGAGGGGGTGGTGGTGGTGGTGATTGGTGGAGAGTGTGGTGATTGGTGTAGAGTGTGGTGATGACGTTGGTAGTTTGGAATATTTAAAAGCTGTTGAATGTGTGCTTTGTGGTGTAGGCGGGAGGGTGGTGGTGTATTGTTGTGATTGGTGGTGAGTGTGGTGATGACGTTGGTAGGCTGAAATATTTAGAAGCTATTGAACCTTTGCTCTGTGGTGTAGGTTGGTGGTGTGTTGGAGGGTGGTGGTGGTGTGTTGTGGAGAATGTGTTGAATGTGGTAATGTCATTGGTAGGTTGGAGTATTTAAGGGAGCCCACCTCGCTGTTTGTCTCTTTCTATCCCTCTCTGTTTGGCTTGTATCCATTCGGCCCAATTCAGCCTACTGTTTGAAGACGTTTACCCCCATCCAGGTGTAAAAAAAATCCTGGCGAGCGGTAGCGAGCCACCATATATATCTTTTTGTTTTGACAGCAAGCTAAATTTGTACATTTTTCGATAGAAAAATTTCTCTGGCGAAGCCGGATTTCTCCATACAATGCTGGCTCGGTATCGCTCGCCATTAATAAATTGACACCTGGATGGGGATAAACGTCTTAAAACAGTTGGCTGAATGGGGCAGAATGGATACAAACCAGAGAAAGAGGGAGAGAGAAAAAAAACGAGGTGGGCCCCCTTGCAAGCCATTTGACTTATGCCCGGTGGAGTAGGTTGGTGGTGTGTGGGGAGGGTGGTGGTGGTGGTGGTGGTGGTAGTATGTGTGGTGGGCGTGATGGGTGGTGGTGTGTGGGGAGGGTGGTGGTGGTGGTGGTGGTGGTAGTGTGTGTGGTGGGCGTGATGGGTGGTGATCGTGGCGTAGATTGGTGGTGTTCGGGATTTGTTTACACCATATCCAGGATATAGTGTATAATATATCCAGTGTGTGAAAGGCTGGTTTGAGAATGACGCTGAACGTTAATCTGATATATTAATAGATGATAGAATGTGAAAAGGCTAGTTGGAGAATGATGTTGAATGTGATTCTATAATGTATTGATGTAGGATAGAATGTGAAAGGGTAGTTGGAGAATCAGGCTGAACGCGATGCTGATACACTGTATGTATGTAGGATATACTATGTTAACCCTTTCAGGCTTATGACGCAATGTTGAGCCTATTAGGGATACTTTAAAGCCTTTGTTACCATCAGGGGTACTTCGAAACCTTAATTTAGTTACTTTAACCTCTGCAGTTGTCTTTGAGTTAGCTGTGGCCAGAAAACTAATTTTGGAGAGGTAATTATAAGAGTGAGAGAACTCTATTTCTTATTGCTAATCTGGCAATCTCTGCGTCATATGAGCGTGAAAGAGTTAAGGGGAGATTTTCACGGAAGGGGTCTACTATTTTTTACCCCTTCTTCCTCATACTTAGACAAATTCATTTTAACATTGTGTACTGACGAATGAACAAAATTGATTTCAATTTTATTAATTTTTAAATAAGCTTGATGGAGGTATAGGGAACAAACTAAAAATTCCTTCAGCAGTTGATTGCTTGATTCTTAAGGAGAGGTTTTTAGTTTGCTCCCTAGACCTCCATCAAACTTTTAACAACACCCCTAAGACCCCTCATCAAGATGAAGGAGTACATTTTTCGGTAGAAAATATCCTGGCCGAAGGCTGGCTTCTCTGAAATTACAGGCTCTATCGCTCGCCAGGAATAATATCAACACCTAAATGGCACAAAGGGTCTTAAAATTGACAAAAATGGGAAGAACATTTGAACAAAAATGAATGGGGGAATGTCTTACAATTTAAATACTAATAGGTCTACACATGAGGGAGAGAAGGGTCAACAAAATAAAACTACCATATCTACTATATCTCTGCACCATACTTGCAATAGGTTCTTATAAATATACAACTTACTCTTCTACAAAACCTTAGTAACAGCTGAAAATAACGTTAGGCATTGCTAGACCTGTAACAATGAGTAAAATGCAATATTGATAATGTTATACCCTGTTCCAAATGAGTAGGCAAAAACCCTTGAATATTACCCTCACAAACGACTAGAGTAATCGTGCTAATAGTTTTGTTATTTGGGAAGGATTAGCCAGGGAATAGGTGTGGACATTTACAGCCCATTTGCTATGTAACTGTCTTGATAGAGTAATGCATAGTGCGCGGAATTACGATGTGAGTATCCTGGGTTCGAGTCCTCGGAGTACCACATGTATTTGTTAATTTCATTAATTGAGTTTAGATGTGAAGTTGATTGGTGTAAAACACATAATAATTGCACCTTTTGAGTTACATAGATTAGGGTTCACGATTTCTGGCCTACCTATTTGGAACAGGGTAGAGTACGTTTTGATGATGATAGAAGTAACGAAATCGAGTCGTGGTAGTGTTGCTATTTTAACTACTTTACCGTTAGATCTAGAGGTATTTACTTCAATCTAGAGGTCATTGTTTACATCTAGTAACATCATTCATAGCGATATTCTAGATATTTCAGGCATTTTAGAGCTACATTTTAGAGATTGTGGCATCATTCTAGCGAGTTTGTATATTTATTTACTGTCTAGCGAGTTCTGAGAAAGGATCAAGCTATATTTTGTGTTTTAATTGTTTAACCCTAGTCGTGGTAGTGGCAGAGTTAGTGATATTGGTTATAGTGGTAGTGATGGGATGGTGATTGTGGTGATGATAGTGGTGCTGGAGGCAGTAAGGGTGGTGGTTATTCTGGTACTGGTGATGTGGGAACACTGAGAGAGCCTCCCTGGTGGTACCAAGATTTAGTGTTGGTAATAGTAGTGGTGTTGGTGGTAGTAGTGTTAATGTCAGAGGGAGAGGGAGAGGGAGAGGGAGGGAGGGAGGGAGGGAGGGAGTAGGAGGAGGGAGGGAGGGAGGGAGGGAGAGAGAGAGAGAGAGAGAGAAGTAGAGAGAGAGAGAGAGAGAGAGAGAGAGAGAGAGAGAGACAGAGAGAGAATAAGAGAGAGAGAGACAGAGAGGAGAGAGAGAGAGAGAGAGAGAGAGAGAGATAGAGAGAGAGAGAGAGAGCTGAGAGAGAGAGAGAGAGAGAGGAGAGAGAGAGAGAGAGAGAGAGAGAGAGAGGAGAGAGAGAGAGAGAGCGGGAGAGAGAGAGGAGAGAGAGAGAGAGAGAGAGAGAGAGAGAGAGAGAGAGAGAGAGAGAGAGAGAGAGAGAGAGAGAGAGAGAGAGAGAGAGAGAGTGTAATGGTGTTAAGTAATTGCTTCTGTTTGCCCTTCTGGTTACCAATTTGCTTCTCAGGCCGACAACAAAAGATTTAATATTGGATCTGCTCGGTGTGTGTATGTGTGTGTGCAATGCATAAAGTACTGACTATTTTACCACATATATATATATATATATATATATATATATATATATATATATATATATATATATATATATAATATGTATTAATTCATTCTTGTACTGTACATGTGTTCATATACAGTATGTGTTCGTTTGTGCTTGACTACATTTACTGTCTATCTGCCTATATGCCTCTATGAATATAAGTGTTTATGTATGTGTATTTGCTAACATGGAATAATACATATGCGTAAGGTTCAAAATGGGAATAATATATAATTTGATATTGACGAAAATACATTCATGATATAGACCGAACGTAATTTTTCCTGATATTTTGTATTAATAAGTTTCCTTATCTACGATCCCATATCTGGCCATTTTACATTGTCATGACACAGATAAATGTAGTAGCCTGAATAACAAACATAAAATTATATTGCTTGATCAATTATGCAACAGCCATTCATAATAGTCGTTGGTTCTCCTATGATTTTCTGTATGCAAATTTTGTAAACACAATCGAGATTAATAATGCAATTTATAAACAATAGTTATAAACACACATTATCTCATTCGTGCAGAGCAGATTGCATTCAACTAACATTTTCTTAGGTTACAAAAAAATAGCTAGAATACACAATAATCTATAATCGAATTCGTTAGGATCAAGTTTAATCGATTATGGCGAACAACAGAAGATAGTTACCATTTATAAGGACACAACACTACTAATGTAATGCATAACGATTATCTCAAATATGTTCTGAGCCATCTGAATACAATAATCAAATATTAGCTAGAAAATACTAAATTAGCGCCACCATCACCCTTCGAGCGTTTCCATTAATTATATTGATATATTGTGTTGTATAGGCCTATATGAAATAAAATTGCTAGTTCATTATATGAAATCCATGATATATTATGTAACCTAGATTAATTTAGATTCTAGAGTTTGATTGAACGTATTAGACCACCATACAAGTTTATAGATATGCTTAGATTCATTTGAACTCGCAGGAAATGCTTAATTATTATGTTCCCTCCACCAACCGACTCTACTTCTATATATTCCTTGGTACAGATACTCCTTTTTATTACAACATGTCTGCACAATAGAACGCAAATTTGTGTTGCATTAAATTCCCGGGCCACTTTCAGCATTCCGTTTGGTTCAAATTTTGCATGCAATATTTACCTGCAGATTATTCTCACAAAATGAAAAACAATTATTGGAAATGCATCATTTTGGCACAAATCTGTATATGCAGCCTTTCGACGCAATCCAATGTATGATGCTTTACAGTTTTATTTGCTGGCGTTGTGATACATTTAACACATACAAGTTCTTTACACAGTAGCAATTTCTCAATGCTATCACCTATTTGATGTAGGTCAATGTATTACACATTTCAAAGTCAAATAGAGTGACAGTTTAAAAGATTCAAATACATATTCACACAGTGTCTTGGCATGTATGATATTTGTTCTCTAATAAATTATATTAGATTACAAAATGGTAGCACCTGCAGAAATGTTAATGAGTTCAGTAAATGGCACATTCATCAACCTTTATCTTTGTCAAATGCTATGTTATATTTTTGCTTGATTTTTGTTTTACCAATAAATAGTTATATTTCGTACAATATCATATTGTTTGATGAACACAAGCAAAAACAACACATATGATTTAGTATGATGTGAATGATGTTGTTCCAACTAGTAGCCTACAGGTACATATATCATTACCAGTACGTGGCGTGTTTTTGAAAGTGTAAGTACAGAGTGGTAAAGGAACTAAAATCTATCCCAGATAATCTCTCCAATGGCATTACATATCCTACGTTGCATATCCTGGCAGACATCAAGCAAATTAATTTATTATTAAAGTATTCCCTGCCTAGTGATTTAAGTGGTTTTCCTGGACCATATATTTAAATATATATATATATATATATATATATATATATATATATATATATATATATATATTCAGGAAAAATACTAAAAGTTGCAGGACCAAAACTTGATATGCAGGAACAGTTTTTGTATGCAGGAACTTGATAACTAACTGGATAATCTATCTTGAATGAAGTAGAAATACTAACAGGGAGTATTCCCCATATTGGGAGAATAACTCAATCCTGTATTACTCGCTCCAAGCCACGTGTTTAAGGGGGCTCACCTCGCTTTTTTTCTCTCTTTCTCTCCCTCCCACCGACACCGACCCGTGGTAATAACGTTCTTGACATTGTACTTGCAACAAAAGAAGAATTAATAGAGAATTTGAATGTTGGTGATGAATTCAGTAACAGCGACCATCGTACGATAACTTTCACTTTAAACTTTACTAGTAACGAACCAAATAGTAGCATCGTAAACTTAGAGCTATGTTTAAAGAAACTGACTGGAGCTTTTTAATTAACAATAACGACATACCTGTAAATACATCTTGGAAGTTATTCGAAACCACTTACCTAAAAGCAGTGCAAGACTGCATACCATCGAAAATACGGCGTCCAGGCCATAATAATAAGCCCAAATGGTGGAATAAAGATATTTCAAACTGCCTGCTTGCTAAAAAATTTGCTAATGATAGATTAAAATCCTCACAAAATGACGAAGAACGGGTGAAATTTGTAGAGCTACGACGCAAAGCCAAAAAGTTAATTAAGCAAAGTAAAAAGACCCTAGAGTTACATATTGCGAATCAAAGTAAAACAAACCCGAAAGAATTCTATAGTTATATCAGAAAGAAAAAAGTAGTTACTTCAACTGTTGGACCGTTAGTCGATGAAAATGGAGAATACACCAAAGACGAAGTACAAATAGTAATGCCCTCAATACCTTCTTTGCATCAGTTTTTACAACAGAAGACCTCAGTGATATCCCTACACCATCGCCGATTCAGATTGATAATTCAGATGTTCTAAGCAATATCACCGTTACAGAGAGAGAAGTATTGAATTGTTTAGATAAACTCGAGGTAAATAAAACGCCTGGACCTGATACAATCTCGCCTAGAGTTCTAAAGGAAGCTAAGGATGAGCTCTCCAAACCACTGACATTACTATTCAATAAATCCTTGCAGTCTGGAACTATGCCTGATCAGTGGAAGATAGCCAACGTAACACCGATATTAAAAAAAGGCAGCAAATCCCTACCCAGTAACTATCGTCCAATTAGCTTAACCTCATTTGTATGTAAAATGCTAGAAACGGTCATAAGAGACAGACTCGTAAATCACTTAGAGGAAAATAACATACTTAAAGATAATCAACACGGCTTTCGTAAAAAACGTTCCTGTTTAACAAACCTCTTAGACTTCTTCCACGATATCCTCAACCTCTACGATGAGAGTAAAGCTGTAGATATTATATACCTTGATTTTCAAAAGGCCTTTAACAAAGTTCCCCACAAACGTTTACTGCTAAAACTAAAAGCGCATGGAATACAAGACGGTGTGTTGAAATGGATAGAAAATTGGCTCAGCGACAGAAAGCAAAGAGTAGTCATAAACGGTAAGGCATCTAAATGGACCAATGTAAGTACCGGGTTACCCCAGGGATCGGTACTAGGACCAATTCTCTTTCTAATTTACATCAACGACATAGATGAGGGTCTCACCTGTACAATCTCAAAATTTGCTGACGATACAAAAATTGCAAATAGCGTACTCTCAAAAGATCAAGTTGACGATATGCAACACAATCTAGATAAATTGTCACATTGGGCCCAAATTTGGCAAATGAGTTTCAATGCGGATAAATGTAAAGTACTACATATCGGATACCTAAATGAGAAAGCAAACTATTCGATGAATGGCACTCAGCTTAAGAATGTAAACAGAGAAACCGATCTGGGAGTAACAATATTGAGTAACCTACAACCGAGTCAACAATGTTCAGAAGTTGTTAAGAAGGCAAACAAAATAATTGGCTTTATAGGCAGGTCATTTGAGCATAAATCCAAAGACGTTATCCTAACCCTTTACAATTCCTTAGTCCGCCCTCTTCTGGAATACTGCGTTCAATGCTGGTGCCCTTATTACCAAAAAGACATAAACAAGCTAGAACGAGTTCAACGTAGAGTTACCAAAATGATACCTAGCCTAAAGAACAAACCATACGAAGATCATCTTAGAGAATTTAATCGATTTCCTTTAACCCAGCGCAGATTAAGAGGTGACTTAATTCAAGTGTTCAAAATCATCAAAGGCATCGACAATATGAACTGTAGTAAGTACTTCACTATCGACCAATCTAATTACACGCGGGGAAACGGTTGCAAAATTATTGGTAAATCTTTTAACTCACACGAATCTAAGAATTTCTTCTTCATTCGAGTTGTCAACTTGTGGAATGGGCTTCCCCGAGACGTTATAGACTGCAGCACCGTTGATTCATTTAAACTCCGCCTAGACAAATATCTCGCATCAAACCCGCGACTGACTGCGTTTGTAAATGAATAACTTTATTTTATCCTCCCCTCAGTTACTAACCCATGTCCCCTACTAACTTCCTAGTCCTGCCACGGACATTAGTTCCAGGGCAGTAGTTCCCTTTCCAATGTTCCCTTACCCACTCTAAACCACTGTTTGGACACTTGATCCTCAGTGTTTTGGAGGACAAGCAGCCTAGAAGGGTCACTAGATCTGTTGTTGCTTGATTTCCTTTGTACCCCTTTGTACTCTCTCTTTGACTTGTATCCATTCGGCCCCATTCAGCCTACTGTTTTAAGACGTTTACCCCCATCCACGTGTCAATATTTTCCTGGTAAGCGGTAGCGAGCCAGCATATATAGATTTTTTGTGTTGACAGCAAGCTAAATATGTACATTTTTCGATAGAAAAATTTCTCCGGCAAAGCCGGATTTCTCCATACAATGCTGGCTCGCTTTCGCTCGCCAGTAAGAAATTGACACTTGGATGGGGATAAACGTTTTAAAACAGTTGGTTGAAGGGGGTCGAATGGATATAAGCCAGAGAAAGAGAGAAAAGGAGAGACAGATAAACAAGCAGGTGACCCCCTTAAGTGTAAGATAAATTTTCAAATCACCTCAAACATTTGCTTCCGGTCACTGACCCCTAGTGATAGCAACAGGACACACAGCATCATATGACACCGCACTGAACTCAGTAAAAGCTAGCGATGATCACATAATAAGGTGCTGTACAGTCGCTTCACAATAATTATGTTCATTACTAATTCACTGCAAGTAATTACCTTAAAGCTATATAAGAGGTGGAATATTTGTGCCAATATAAAATCCCAAATATATATATATATATATATATATATATATATATATATATGTATATGTATATATATATATATATATATATATATATAACATACTTCACACACTAATTATAATTTCACTTAATTTTTCCGAAATTTCAGAAATTTAAAACGTATTGTGCTACTGACGAATCACTCAGGTCTGCAAGCATTAATCAATTTATAATTAGCTTTCAGATCCATTCAAAGTGCCTGAATTAATATGCATCGTTATATATCGGTTATAAGCGATTATAGAGAGGATACATTTGTAGCTGTTTGAAGTAAGTGTAGGGAGAATAGAGTGAGGAGGACAGAATAAAGGATTGGAAAGGGAAGTGAACAGCAAAACACAAATTATTTATGCTGAAGCTTTCTTGTTCACACATGATAATAGTAGTTTGTATAGTCTTTGTATGCATCGCTCAAAAGTTTGCTAGAAGCAGGAATGAGTCAATACAATATAATTAACCAATTGTATATATTTTAAGAATATGTAAATTATGGTTTTTCAAAATATAAAAGCTGCTAATGTTTAATATCTTGGACATTTATTAAAAACATCTAAATTTATCAATGAGAGAGAGAGAGACAGAGAGAGAGAGAGAGAGAGATTCTACAATGCTAAATATTGATAACATAGACGGTTAAGGAGAGGGAATTTAATTACGTGAATCACAAATATATCTTTAAAATAACATAATAGTTTCTAAGGCATAATTGAGAGATACAAATTTATAGAACAATGAAACTTCAAAGATAAACGTAAAAATGGAACTGGATGTGATATACAGTACAGTACAGTACTCTAGAAAATTATATAATGTATATGAAGTTAGTAGATTAAATAAAGTTGCCAAAACAATATTTTATTGTTATTATTTATGATTGCCAATACATGCTACTGAAAGGAAATCGAATAATGCTGAGAGATGATTGGTATGGAAGAACCGAGCCATTAATAAAAATGTGAAAATGCGTGACTGAATACGTGACAGAAATTCGCAAAATGTTTCCAAAGAGGGCTGGAGCGAATCAAGAGAGATTAAGGAAAAGGGAGAGAGGGGAGGGGAATAGAAAATGAAGGCTTATAGTCAGTTTTCCAACAGTTACTTCACCCACAAATCACTTCGCTTCAAAAAACTACTTCGCCTGAATTCATAGTCGAAGTGTATGAATCTTACGTACTGCACACCGTAATTCAATATCCGTAAGATTAACAGGAAATTAAAGTAACTTTCGAAAACTTTGTTGATCGTTACGGTGCCCTAATTGTATTATATATTTACATTACGGTATTGACCGTTTGACGATTATAACGCTTTTTAACTGTTGATTCTGGCTATCATTGAACTATTTTATACAGTTTAGGAAGGAGCTGTGCCAACTCTGTGGGCATTATAAAGGTATAGACCATCTCAATTAACTCTCTGACTTCCATATATTCTTCCTCATCTGAATAACATCGTCTAATAATAGCCAGAAAGCAGGACAGAAATGCGTCATAGAATGTTGAAAGGGTTAAATAGTATACACAAATGTATTTTTGATAGCTATGCTTGTGACCGCTAACATTACGTAGACACAACGAAATGTTTTTTCGCAACGTATTCTGTTACCTCTTCGATTATACGAACACTTTGTTTCCATTATTTCTTCTAGACGATTTTACTCAGCTTTTGGCCAATCTTTACGTAATCAACGGGTTCCATACTATCTCTTCCGACCATTTGTATGAAAACCTAGAGCATTTTGTAGCGCTTCTTTGGCATCTTGGTGTGTTCTGGTAGGGGATTGTCGGTGGTGGGGGAGGGGTGAGAGTATTGCCAACACCATATAACTATATGACACGTCAATACTAATTGCCTTGAATTAAAAAATATATATATATATATATATATATATATATATATATAGTTATATACTGTATATATATATATATATATATACTGTATATATCTTTGGCGATTGTAAATGCAGTAACGGTTTCTTAGCATTAATATATTAGAAGTAACCTTAACTACTGAAACCTGATTTATCCCGACGATGCCTAATATACAATAATAATAATAAAAAGCAGAACGTACCTTAGCACAGCATGTACAACACAAACAACTTTAGGAAAACCCGGCAGAGCATTTCGTATATGAAAGAGCATGACTCGAAATATATTGAGTACCGGCGAACAGACATGCTGGCGAAATTACATATAGATGAAATACGTTAGGGGATTACGAAGGCAGGCTGAAAGGTGATTATCTTAGCCTAGTGATGATGGTGCAGGGGAAGAAGAATGAGATGACGATAGCTGCACATATAGACAAATTTGGTAGGTAGATGATACATGGGTAGATAGATAAATAGATAAATAGATAGATAGATAGATAGTTAGATAGATAGAGAGATAAAGACAGATAGGTCGGTGGAGAGAAAGATAAATAGATTGCTAAATAGATAGATATATTTTTTGATAGGTAGAGAGATAGACATACATATACAGTATATAGACAAAGAGAGTTATAGCTAGTTAGATATATGGATAACTAGATGTATAGATAGGCAGACACACATATAAAGAACCAGACAAACAGACACATATACAGTATTGGTAGACAGAGATAAACATGTATACATAATACTTAAATTAATAGAATGATGAAAATATACATAGATAGGTAAACTCATCTATAGAAGATAAGGAAAACAATTGACGTATCCAGATAAACATAGCTAAATAATTATACAGTACAGAAAAATACAGTTTAAGAAGCACCAGTGATCAAAATCCGTGGTGTGATAAAAACAAAATGTAATCTTTAAAAGCCTAGGCAGTAAAAATACAGAATTATAACAAAAAAAATGTAATAACGCCAAACAATATTCAACTCTTTTTGTAAACGCTCAGCAAAGTTCATTGTTGCCATTTTTCTGTTGTCCTTTAAATGTGAGGTGGAGGGAAATTGACATACTTTTATACATTCATACAGTTTTACGTGTTAGCAATTATTTTGTTTATGATTTCTGTTAGCTCACACAAATAGTGTAACCGTCAGTAAACTTTCCATTTCCCACTAAATAATATGGGTTGGAATAACTGTTTGTATTGTTTGTATCTATTCGGCCCCATTCAGCCTACGGTTTTAAGACGTTTACCCCCAACTAGGTGTCAATATATTCCTGGCGAGCGGAAGCGAGCCAGCATATATATATTTTGATTTGACAGCAAGCTAAATTTGTACATTTTTCGATAGAAAAATGGGTCCGACGAAGCTGGATTTCTCCATACAATGCTGGCTCGCTATCGCTCGCCAGGAAGAAATCGACACCTGGATGGGGATAAACGTCTTAAAACAGTTGGCTGAATGGGGCCGAATGGATACAAGCCAGGGAAAGAGAGAAAAGGAGAGAAAGATAAAAATAGCCGGTGACCCCCCTTAACTGTTTTTCTTCTTCGTCTAAACATATATTGGTCGATTGTTTATCTATACATCTCTTTATGGATCTTATTTATGACTACTACGTCAGCACTAAATACAAATGTTACACTGTTCTCGTGACCAAAACTTTACATATACTTCCCCTCTTCTTGCATAAACATTTTAATCCAATCACATCTTATTTTATATTTATCAGTCACTGAATCTAAGTTACTACCATTAGCCTATTGTTAACTGTTGTTCCTTTAGTATTACCTGCCAGTTAAACAACTCATGGGCCGTATTTTAGTGCAGTATTTTAGGGCTTTTTACTAAATATATATGCTTCTATTATTCAATGCATATTCATTTATACATGCATGTGTTGTATTTTATATTAATAATGATAATAAAATCAGCTGTCTATATGCTACCCAAACTAAGATAACATTTGGTTCGAAACAAATAATATTTAATTAAGAAACGTGTCTGAGAAAACAGGCAAATATCGTTTTGCATACAGCCTATATGAGTTTGTAAGAGTATTAAATCACGAAGTGAATTTTAGTGACGAATTATATCCGATTCTAGTATACACTCTTATTTCAAGTGTAAATTGAGAGGTATGTGGTATACAGTATATTCGAGAGGATATAACCTCAACTAATACAGTTAATATCTCATACTCCTTATTATCTGTATGAAATTGTCGTATTATATCCAAAGTTCAATTTTAAACATTTGCCATGGTGTACTGAAAAGGTTTACAGGGCATTAACACGTACACTTTAAAACAAATCCATACATTTTGGATCCTGCATTTCCGTCAGCATCCTTGGTTTGACCAACTATCTGTTTTATAGATCACAACACAAGTCCAAGGTATGGCTTATGCTGAGTTTATAATTAGTCTTTGCTTTCAGGTTAACAACTTTCAGACAAGTGGACGCCTTTTATTCTGGCTTATATTAGCCAATTGTATTAAGTTAATGAATGATCACTGGGAGTCATAGGGTTAAGATCGAGTTTACCCCTTATATTGCTAAAGATCTTACTAATCTGAATGAAATGTTTATTGTTAATCAGAATACTATTCTGAAAGCCTCATTTGATAGTTGTAGTTCATCCTTATCCTCATCCTTATCTTACTATAAACTCCCTTGTAAAGATCATTCGTTATGCTGTTGCTTAGTTTTAAAGTAAGTCTCTGCTTGATGCTTTATGTAAAGGAAGACCAAACCTAAACATTATCAAAACTCTTAGATTTCTACACATTGCATTGTGTATATTCATATTGTAATGGTTTGCTAAAGATTCATAATTGACATAATTGTATTATCAAATATCCCAAATACATATATTGCAAAGAAACAAAGTAACCTGTGTATACCTCCCAAATGCACGGGAGAGTGTTTGCAGAGTTAATATATCCCGGCAATATATAATAAAACTCTGCTTCATATTCAAATGAGATAAATTATGCTACGGCCTGTTAGCTCAGGAGCGAGGCAGGGTTCTCTTGGAATGACTTAATAAATCGTTACGTTAATATTTGTGCACTGTATTAAGGGGACTACACACACCCCCAGCCCAAAATTTCATGATATTTTTTTGTTGTCTAAAAGGCCTCTTTCAACATTGGAAAATAGCATAGGAGGGCATAAACAACCATATGACAATTCCCCCCCCCCCCCCCCCCCCCACACAACCGAAATGTCATGATTTTTTTTGAGGGGGTCTAAAATGCTTCTTTCAACAATGGAGAATAACATAAGAGGGCATAAACACCTAAATTACATCACTACACCCCCCCCCCCCCCTCCCCCCAAAAAACACTGACATACACCTATGATACGTATAAGAGGTTACTTATAGAAAAATCCTAGTTTACCCTAAATTACTGGCTAGTTTATGTTTTCTTGTAATACCTAAATCAGAAAACTTAGTTTTTATGGGTAACTTAGCCATTTTTTCATGACACACCACCAAATAATTGAGATGTTATATATATATTTTACTTTTGTCTGCGGTTTCCCACAATCATATATTGGCAACTTCCGAGTGTAACTAGTCCATTGTATTGTATTGGAGCTGCTTGTAAACGCTCATGTTAACACATATTGGTTGTGCCTTCATCGTGTATTTTTTTTTTCTCGATAAAGTGAAAAACTTGAGTATCAGGGGGAATTTTATTAAACAAAATCGCGATCGACGCGACATCGCGCACGACGTACATTTTATGACCTCGATAGCTCATGATGTATTGGAAAATTTAAGAAAAACTAAATTACACGCTCTTCGTATGGTATTCGAGTACTTACATGTAACAGCAGGTATCTTTAGGACAAATAATAAGACCGCAGGAAGTTGTGACATCATCATGACGTCGTGATGCCATGATGTTATGACGTACCACATTCTCAGGCTCCCACAAAGTCGGCATTGATAATTTGATTATACCCTAAAAGTGTCGAGGTGAAAGATATAATATTTGTTTTTTTATTATGTTTTTTTTGTCGGAGGGTGTGTAGTCCCCTTCACTATCTATTGCCAGACCCCTTGATTCCCAAAGGGATGGCTATGAATGAATCGTTCCATATTCCAAGACAACTCATTCGATTATCTAGATTGTTTCGAGAGAGAGCGTGAGGTGCATGTGGAATGTTTGGCCGTGGTTATGAGTGTTGCCTGTAACCAGAGTAATAAGCTCGATCGTGCTGATCAGATGCTATAGTACTCACCTTGTAAATTCGACACTGGCCTACAGTACCTCTGAGGTCCGCTATTGCAGTGAAGGATTGGGAGGCCGTTGGGATGAGTGTCAAAACCATTCAAATCAGCAAGGATCGAACTTGCGGACTAGCGCATGCACCTACAGAAGTATGCTCACACGTACAAGCACTCTCTCACACACACACACACATACTCGCACGCACGCACACACACACACACACGCACGCACGCACACACGCACCCACACATGACATTTGGGCAAGTCTCCTAACGGTGTAGCCTCTGTTCACCTAGCAGTATAAATAGGAACCTGGTGTAAGTGGACGAAGTTGTGACGTCCCATCTGGGGTTGGTGATCGGTTACAAGGTGAGATGGGTATCGTACTGGTCAACCTAAACCTTCGGGTGAGACTGGTACCGTAGTGAGAATGGTATCGTACAGATTAACCCTAAGCCTTCGTTTCCAGATGTCACCAATTGGCTAAAATACAGACTACATACACATCCACAGCCATTCCAACGATACATAAACATTTAACATGCATTTCACGCAATACATTCCCAGTTGAGGAGGCGCGATAATAATGAGCTTAGCTCGCATTGCGTGGATTCCCCTTGACGAACAAGCAAGTGAATAACACACACACACACACACACACACACACACACACACACACACACACACACACGGGACAGCAACATATCGATGAACAACCTACATCAATTAGACCAGTCAAGCTAAATGGATATTGAGATGTCGGCATCATATTGCTTTATATTATATGTTTCAATAAATATATATAATGACATTTGTGTCCACCACTGTAATACTATTTTGATATTCTACATTATTTTGGTTAGCCCTTTCCCAAAAAACTCTTTTACTGAAGTTTCATAAACACCTCGGTGTTATATAAATCAGTTAAGGCTATAGTAAGCTGGTTTTATTTTGTGATGATGCTTTACTTTTAATATGATAATATTTTGACAACATTTTCCCATAACATGGTATACTCAGGCTACATAACAAATAATGATCATACAAGTATTTCGTATAATTGAAAGTCATCACAGTATATACAGTGTTTCCCAAACCATATTGTTAATGTTTCACAATAATACTAAATAGTCTACCTATTTGTATTATAATGAACTCCAAAATCTAAATATTCTTTTGTTTACAATGCTCGGTAAAATGTTATCATTAGTTTTCATGTTTGACATATCTGTCAGTTAAATGCACATTAACAGCAATATCTGGAATGAGTACATTTTAGACATTTTGAGCAATGACCATGTATATGCTGTATAATATGCACTATTGTAAAGATCGATTGGTCTACGGGAGGGGCGTTTTCAGTTTCCCTTCCTAATGACATTGCTCCAGGCAGCCCTATTCAGGTCTGCCCCAAGGGATTGGAGTTCTCGAAATGGGGCTCCAGTCCTGGGGCTATTCTTGACTTACAGTGTGCTGGTTGAATAATCCAGAAGGGTTGATAGCCTCTGAAGTTCCATCATAACAAACTAATTAAAGCCTGCTCCATTTATCAGGATTATATTTCAAGATCATATCATACGACTTGTTTTATATTTTTTAGAGCATATTAACAAACATAATTTGATATAAGTAAACATTTTATTAGCAATGGATAAACTAATTATTTGTTTTGAATTCTATAACTAAACTACATTGGTTACGTCGTAAAACAAAGGACTAGGAGTGGAATAGTTTTTATGGGAACGGAAATACTGAACCAATTGTATTCTGATTAATATATTTTTTGCTTGTTTCTAGTCTTTCGCTTGAACAGCCTTGGCTAAAGCTATCCGGGTTAGTATTAACATTACTAATAGTTATTGTGCATCATCATAGGCACAGCAATGATGATGTCGTTGCTGAAGATGTTGGGAAAATACATATTGTATGTTTTTAACCGTTTGAGTATATTTACTTACCGGTATTTATTTATTATTATCTTTAAATACCTCCCAAGACCCTTTAGCTTAAGAGAAATACCCCCAAGACCCCACTTTGAGATAAATTTGTACATGTTTCGGTACAAAAATATGTGCCGGCGGAAGGCCGCGGTAAAAAAAAAATTGCCAGCTGAAGGCTGGGTCCTCTTATATTACAGGCTCGCTATCGCTCGCCAGGAAAAACTTCAAACTTATATGGCACGAAAGGTAAAATAATGGTGCGAACGTCATTTCATCTCAAAACTAATGATGATAAACTGGAAGGAGAAGGGTGTCCAGAAAAGGCAAATCTCCCCTTAAACCTATATGAGGTAAAGATCAGTATTCTGGAATCTCCCTGTTTCACTTCATTAGTTGTTTGCATCTTATGACGTTTGATTGAATTAGTCTAATGACCATAATATGTTTCGCTTCATTTAGGTGTCGATTGATTATAGGGAGCCTCCATTGTGTAAATGAAATTTGCACACAGTTAGCTTGCAGGGGGTCTGGGGATAGTTTTGTACCTTGAAAGTAGTCTTTGAAGGTGTTTTTTTCTTATATATGGGGCAAACTGAAAATACATTGCTTAAGGGGGTAGTTGTTATTTGTTGGTCGATTTATTTATGTATTTGTATAATTTATTCAGTTTCTGCCTATCCATCAAGCTTAAAAAAAAAACACACATTTGAAAAAATTATGTAGAAAATGTCTCGGCCGTAGACTTTCCTCCTTATATTACCGGCTCGCTATCGATCGCCAGGATCAAAGACCCCCTTCGATACAAATTTGTACAATTTTCGGTAGAAAAATGTCGGCCGAAGGCCGGCTCGCTATTACTCGCCAGGAAAATAAATCGACACCTAAATGTCACGAACATATTAAAATTTGAAAACTAATGGGGCTAAGCATGAGAGAGAAAGGGGTTCAGAGTAATAAACAAATACTTCCCCTTAAATTGCTGGCTCGCTATCTCAAGCCCAGAAAATAACCGCACTTGAAGGGGGTGAAGTGTTATATATTATCCTCCCAAAATATAAATATATTACATGAAATGTCTTGAGATTCCCCAACCACTCGGGTGAACCATAGAAGGTTAGAGAAAGACCCCCCTCGCCCCAGAGAGGGTTAGAGAAAGACCCCCCTCGCACCAGATAACATTATAGAAATACCCCCCTCGCACCAGATAGAATTAGAGAAAGACCCCCCTCGCACCAGATAGAATTAGAGAAAGACCCCCCTCGCACCAGATAGAATTAGAGAAAGACCCCCCTCGCACCAGATAGAATTAGAGAAAGACCCCCTCGCGCCAGATAGAATTAGAGAAAGACCCTCCTCGCACCAGATAGAATTAGAGAAAGACCCACCTCGCACCAGATAGAATTAGAGAAAGACCCTCCTCGCACCAGATAGAATTAGAGAAAGACCCTCCTCGCACCAGATTGAATTAGAGAAAGACCCCCCTCGCACCAGATAGAATTAGAGAAAGACCCTCCTCGCGCCAGATAGAATTAGAGAAAGACCCTCCTCGCACCAGATTGAATTAGAGAAAGACCCCCCTCGCGCCAGATAGAATTAGAGAAAGACCCTCCTCGCACCAGATAGAATTAGAGAAGGACCCACCTCGCACCAGATAGAATTAGAGAAAGACCCTCCTCGCACCAGATTGAATTAGAGAAAGACCCCCCTCGCACCAGATAGAATTAGAGAAAGACCCTCCTCGCACCAGATAGAATTAGAGAAAGACCCTCCTCGCACCAGATAGAATTAGAGAAAGACCCTCCTCGCACCAGATAGAATTAGAGAAAGACCCTCCTCGCCCCAGAGAGGATTAGAGAAAGACCCCCCCTCGCACCAGGTAGGGTCAACACGGTCATCTGTCATCTCTCAGGAGTTACAGTCGTGTTAAGGGGGTACTGCTTGTATTTTGCTAGATATATTTATCTATTAATTTATTTTTGAGTTTCCACGCTAAACCTCCATCAAGCTTGGAAAAACACACCCTAGACCCATTTTCAAGATAAATGTGTACATTTTTTATAGAAAAATTTCCTGGCCGAAGGCCGGTTCCTTCTAAAATTAGAGGCTCGCTGTCACTCGCCAGGAAAACATCGACACCTACAGGGCACGGAAGGTCTTAATATTGACAACAAAATGAGGCGAAAGGTCTCAAAATCGCTAAACTTACGAACGACCGTCTTAAAATATAAAAATGTATATGCTAAACATGAGGGAGAAGGGGGTCCAGAAAAAGCGAGTAGTAGGCCTAACCCCTTAATCCCATTTTGATCCAGCCCCCCTCTGCCTTGAAATCCCCCTCAACTTAACATGAGATTCTGGACTGTATAATTAGCCGAGCGTCCTTGGCTTGGTAGGCTCTGATTTGAGTGGCTCCAAAGTGTTGGGGGGATTTGAGGGAGTGGGGTGGATTAATTGAGTGAGCTGGGTGGATTAGTTGAGTGAGTGTACAAAGGAGTACAAAGGAAATCAATTAACAACATATATAGTGACCCTTCTAGGTTGCTTGTCCTCCAAAACACTGAGGATCAAGTGTCCAAACAGTGGTTTAGAGTGGGTAAGGGAACATTGGAAAGGGAATTACTGCCCTGGAACTAATGTCCGTGGCAGGATTAGGAAGTTAGTAGGGGACAGATGGGTTAGTAACTGAGGGGGGGATAAAATAAAGTTATTCATTTACAAACGCAGTCAGTCGCGGGTTTGAAGCGAGATATTTGTCTAGGCGGAGTTTAAATGAATCAACGGTGATGCAGTCTATGCAGTCAGAGTGGGGTGGATTAGTTGAGTGTGTGGGATTGAGTGAGTGGGGTGGATTTGTTGTGTTAGTGGGGTGGATTTGTTGTGTTAGTGGGGTGGATTAATTGAGTGAGTGGGGTGGATTAGTTGAGTGAGTGGGGTAGATTAGTTGAGTGTGTGGGATTGAGTGAGTGGGGTGGTTTAGTTTAGTGAATGGGTTGGATTAATTGAGTGAGTGCGGGTGGATTAATTGAATGTGTGGGATTAAGTGAGTGGGTTGGCATAATTGAGTGTGTGGGATTAAGTTAGTAGGTTGGTTTAATTGAGTGAGTGGGTGTATTAATTGAGTGAGTGGGGTGGATTAGTTGATTGTGTAGGATTGAGTGAGTGGGGTTGATTAATTGAGTGTGGTATTGAGTGAATAGTTTGCATTAATTGAGCTAGACGGGGTGGATTAATTGAGTGTGGGGTAGATTAGTTGAGTGTGTGGGATTGAGTGATGGGGTGGTTTAATTGAGGGAGGGGGGGGGGGTTTAATTGAGTGAGGGGGTGGTTTAATTGAGTGAGGGGGTGGTTTAATTGAGTGAGGGGGTGGTTTAATTGAGTGAGTGGGGTGAAATTATTTGAGTGTGTGGGATTGAGTGAGTGGTTTGCATTAATTGAGTTAGTGGGGGTGGATTAAATTAGTGTGTGTCATTAAGTGAGGGGTGGTTTATTTGAGTGAGTGGGATTGAATGAGCGGGGTGGGATTGAATGAGCGGGGTGGGATTACGTGAGTGGGGTGGAATAATTCAGTGCATGGATTAATTGAGTGAGTGGCTCGATTAATTTTATGCGTGGGATGGACTAATTAAGTGTGTGACATTGATTGTGAGAACGAGACGGCTTGAATTAGTCGTGCTGATCATTATAAGTGTTTGACTGATTTTGATTAATTAGTGCATTTGTTGATTGCAGATTTGAGTGAGTAGGATGGATTGATTGAGTGTGAGACATTGCTTAAGGGGACTTTATTATATTTATTTACTTTCTTATTATCACCGGTATATATATATATATATATATATACAGGTATATATATATATATATATATATATATATATATAAATATGTATATATATATATATATATATATATATATATATATATATATATATATATTTTTTTTTTTTTTTTTTTTTTTTTTGTCTGCTCTCTAGACTTCTATCAAGTTTAAGAAAAAGGACTTCCCAAAGAACCCCCTTCTATATATATATTTAAAAAAAATCGGTAGAAAATGTCCAGGCTGAAGGCTGGTTCCTTCTAAATTACAGGCTCGCTATCGTTCACCAGGAAATAACCGACACTTATATGGCACGAAAGGTCTTAATATTGACGAAAATGTGTGCTAAATTCTTAAAATTTGAAAACTACTGGGGCTAAACATGAAGGAGAAGAGGGTGGAGAACAACACAAAATACTTCCCCTTAAATGAGTAGGGTGAATTAATCAAAGTGAGTAAATACGGTATATTGAGTGGATGAAGTGGCTAATGTGAGTAATGGAGTAAAATGGAGCGTGATAATTAATTGAATGAATAAAGTATACTAATTGAGTTGGTTAAAGGATTGAGGAAGTGTAGATTGGCGGAGTCAATTTACCCTTTCAGTTCCAGTGCCTTCCTTCTAGCTTTACTCTGGATACTATTAGACGATTTCATTCAGATTAAAAAAGGACTACATCAATTAACAGGTTTCAAACTATCTCGTCTAACCATTTTTACTACCACAGATCCTTCTTTAGAATGCACAAAATCGTCTTATTATAGCTAGCATAAAACTAAACAGGGGAAGAGGGTTGTAGGAACGTTGAAAGCAGTATCAAGAAATAGGGTGGTCAGCATGGAAGTAAAGAAGTCCTTGCATGACAGTGTGGTAATCCCGACATTGACGACGTACGGGAGTGAAGCATGGACGTTGTTGGAGAGACACAAACCAAGAGTGAGAGGGGTGGACATGAGTTACTTGAGAAATGCGTCCGGAGTTACATGGAGGTATAGACAGACGAATGAGGAAGTACGAGAGAGGTGTGGTGTGGATGTAGATGTTCTGGAAAGTGTGAAAAGGAATACCTTGAGATGGTTGGGCCTTGTGGAATGTATGGGAAGCGAGAGAATGACTAAGAGAGTGTAAGAGAGTGAAGTGGTATGACAGAGAGGGAGAGGTAAACCGGGAGAGGGGTGGAAGGATGGAGTTAAGAAGCATATGCGTGAAAGCAGTGCTGGATGGGAGGAGGGGTGTTGACTGACTGGGGACAGAGGTGCATAGGGTCGGTTCATTTGTGGCCACCTTTTCAGTGATCATGGCGTCCGGCAATAGATTGATAAATAGATAGATAAAACTAAAAAGACGTCGCTGGTACAGAAGGGGTTAAGTGAATTAATCAAACGGAGTACATTTATTGAGTAGATAAAGTGGCTAACATGAGTACGAATATTGATAAAATGGAATGTGATTAACTGAATGATTAGTATGGACTAATTGAGTTAGTTAAGGGATTGAGGAAGTGTAGATTTGGTTAGCCAATAAAACCCTACAGGATTTTGACGCGTTTTGGCAATTAATTCTGTCAATAATTAGACCATTGTATATAGCTTAGGAAGGGTAGGCTACATGGAGGTCAGAGGGTTAATCGAAACTGTTCTTTGTCCTTTTAATTTCCATAGATCTTTCCTTTGCTGTATAAAAATAGCTAATGATAGCCAGAATAAACTGCCAAAACGGGTCATGATCCTTAACGGGGCCCACCTCGTGTTTTTCTCTCTCTCTGGGTTGTATCCATTCGGCCCCATTCAGCAAACTGTTTTAAGACGTTTATCCCCATCCAGGTGTCGATTTATTCCTGGCGAGCTGTAGCGAGCCAGCATATTATATAAAATGTTTTTAACAGCAGGCTAAATTTGTATATTTTTCGATAGAACAATTTCTCCGGCGAAGCCTGATTTCTCCATACAATGATGGCTCGCTGTCGTTCGCCAAGAAAAAATCTACACCTGGATGGGGATAAACGTCTTAAAATAGTAGGTTGAATGGGGCCGAATGGATACAACTCAGAGAAAAAGAGAGAACAAAAAGCAGGTCACCCCCTTTAACGGTTAAGTGTGTCGTGTGGTATGAATTATTTTGTCTGCCTTTGCGAGTTGTAGCTTCTATACCGTTAGTCACGCCACTGGGATTTTCCGGGTATCCTCAGAGTATCTTTCCATCATCCTTCAATCCATATAAATCTGTTCATGAAAACTGAGATAATTAGGGTTGGTTTAGATTGTGTTATATAATCCGTCTTCTATGATATTATATAAAGCAAAATGACTGGAGAGTTTGCGTCTAATGAATTGGAAGTTGACTGAGTTTGTTTCGGATTGAGTGACTATAGAGGGCTGAATTAGTGTTTCGGGATAAACTATATCATAAGATTAATTAATGCCTAATTAACTCCGCCAGCGAAGTTTGACGGAGGATATGTTTTCACCTCCGTGTGTTTGTCTGTCTGTCTGTCTGTAGGTAAACAAGATAGCTCACAAAGTAAAACATTTATTTCACGAAATTTGGTGGGCAGATAGGATTTGTGCCAAAGAAGAAGTGGTTCAATTTAGGAGGCAATCTAGACTGTTTCACGAAGTTTGATTCAATTTTGGAAGCGATCCGTATCCCAGCTCTAGAAGGAAATTTAGGCCTATGATATATTTTATAGTAGAGAACCAGCCAGCGTAGGCGGAAGTAAATCCTGTGTCACACGAGCGCTTTTTCCGTCAATTTTTCATGAGCAAGTTTTTTCTCGTATTATTTCGGGACATTTTCGCACTGGTATCGGTAAGTAGACTGAAGGTAGATTATGTTAGGAGGCTGAATTCTGATTAAGTGAAATTTATGAAGCTTCCAGACCATAATTGCCTGTAAAAATTGATCGAAAATGCGCTCGTGTGACACCGGAAGTATGCGTTCTACCGAGTGCCCCTCTTGTTATACATGGTGTGTATTTAAGGGGACCCACCTCGCTTTTTTTTCTTTCTCTCCCTCTCTCTTCGGCTTGTATCCATTCGGCCCCATTCAGCCTACCGGTACTGTTTTAAGACTTTTGCCCCCATCCAGGTTTCAATATTTTCCTGGCGAGCGGTAGCGAGCCAGCATCTATATATTTTTGTTTTGACAGCAAGGTAAATGTGTACATTTTTCGACAGAAAAATGTCTCCGGTGAAGCCGGATTTCTCCATACAATGCTGGCTCGCTATCGCTCGCCAGGAATAAATGAACACCTGGATGGGGATAAACGTCTTAAAATAGTTGGCTGAATGGGGCCGAATGGATACAAGCCAGAGAAAGAGAGAAAAGGAGAGAAAGATAAGAAAATGCCGGTGACCCCCCTTAAGCTGAATGGGTGTGATGAATGGATTGAATAACGAGGTGGATTGAATGAGTTGGATGAATGCGTACTTTAGGTGGATTGAGTAACGGAGTGGAGTATATATGATTGGAACTATATTGGGTGTTTCTTCTATCATTAAGGGGAGGTTTTTAGTTGACTCCCTAGACTTCCATCAAGCTTAAAAATACTCCCCCTTGACCCCCTTTCAAGATCAATTTGTACATTTTTCGGTAGAAAAATGTCCCGGCCGAAGGCCGGTTCCCCTTAAATTACAGGCTCGCTATCGCTCGCCAGGAAAAAATCGACACCTAAATGGCACGAATGGTCTTAAAATTGACAGAAATGGGGCGAGAGTTCTTAAAATCGCCAAACTAATGGGGCAGGCGTCTTTAAATCTCACAAGCAATGGGGCTAAACATGAGGGAGAAAGAGGTTCAGAAAAAAATCCTCCAGGTGGAAATCTCCCCTTAATACTGTACCTGATATTTGCATTAGGGAGTTTCGATTAATCAATTCGAGGTTTCAAAATGAACCAGCATTATTGACCGCGCTTGTACCTTGGTTTGCAGGACAAATTGAGCATTTAGCTTAATGCTTTAATATTTGGATTGAATAGATAATTTTTAGTATCCCATGTCCATATATTGAATCCCTTGAGAGTGACATCAGCTTTGTAATTATAGATGGGGTTTGTTCATATAGTTACGCATATGAACATTTATGAACATTTGTCTTAGTGTATGGAAATATTTTGTTACGAACTATAATTTTACGTATCTCATTTTCAAATATTACATCCTTCTTGAGAGATTTGGGCTTAGTATTTTTAGTGTAAATATACTCTGCAAGCTTGTGAGATACCATCTTTTAAAGAGCACTCAAGACGAACACATTATTCACTAAGACAGCAGAATGCAAGCTTGTGAGATACCATCTTTTAAGGAGCACTCAAGACGAACACATTATTCACAAAGACAACATATTCTGCTAAATGTGTTGTGGGTTATTAACTTAAGATATGCTGATACTAAAGCGTTTTTTAATGCAAATAAGTGTCATTAGTAGAAAGAGAATAATTGAAATTTCATAATTGTTCTGGAAAAATAATAATAATTTAATTTCTTAACACAGTCTCCAATCTTTCTGTCAGTAGGGTGGACTGATTGATATACAGTATGTTGGTTGGCATAATAAGATAACTAATTGGATATCTGGAATATATGGTGATTATCCCAGTGATCAATTATATATATATATATATAGTGTGTGTGTGTGTGTGTGTGTGTGTGTGTGTGTGTGTGTGTGTGTGTGTGTGTGTGTTGTAGATATATACACTTGGTCAAAAAGTATCTGCACCCCTACGCTGATCATCTGGTGTATACAGCTCGGTAGGGTTGGCACTTACACATTGATATACTCGCAGGCAGAGGTGCCGACCCTGTCGAGCTGTACACACCAGATAATCAGCGTAGGGGTGCAGATACTTCTTTGACCAAGTGTACATCGTACGCAAACGAAATGGAATATGATTTGTTCTTCAGAGAATAAACATTATGCAAATGATTATATTCATATGCAATAAACAGAGAACTTTCATATACTGTATAGTAATATGGTGCTTTGAGTAAGGTAAAAATAGTGTCCAATACGCCTCGTTTATAAAATAGCTATATATATTTTTTTTTTTTTTTTTTTCTTAGTTAAACCAACCATATATGATATCAATTTCAAACTGTAACTTAGTGTCTCGCGTAACTGTTCTTCTTTCTGTTATCTCTCTCTCTCTCATAGAGTTACATATTGCGAATCAAAGTAAAACAAACCCGAAAGAATTCTATAGTTATATCAGAAAGAAAAAAGTAGTTACTTCAACTGTTGGACCGTTAGTCGATGAAGAAGGAGAATACACCAAAGACGAAGTACAAATGAGTAATGCCCTCAATACCTTCTTTGCATCAGTTTTTACAACAGAAGACCTCAGTGATATCCCTACACCATCGCCGATTCAGATTGATAATTCAGATGTTCTAAGCAATATCACCGTTACAGAGAGAGAAGTATTGAATTGTTTAGATAAACTCAAGGTAAATAAAACGCCAGGACCTGATACAATCTCGCCTAGAGTTCTAAAGGAAGCTAAGAATGAGCTCTCCAAACCACTGACATTACTATTCAATAAATCCTTGCAGTCTGGAACTATGCCTGATCAGTGGAAGCTAGCCAACGTAACACCGATATTCAAAAAAGGCAGCAAATCCCTACCCAGTAACTATCGTCCAATTAGCTTAACCTCAGTTGTATGTAAAATGCTAGAAACGGTCATACGAGACAGACTCGTAAATCACTTAGAGGAAAATAACATACTTAACGATACTCAACACGGCTTTCGTAAAAAACGTTCCTGTTTAACAAACCTCTTAGACTTCTTCCACGATATCCTCAACCTCTACGATGAGAGTAAAGCTGTAGATATTATATACCTTGATTTTCAAAAGGCCTTTGACAAAGTTCCCCACAAACGTTTACTGCTAAAACTAAAAGCGCATGGAATACAAGACGGTGTGTTGAAATGGATAGAAAATTGGCTCAGCAACAGAAAGCAAAGGGTAGTCATAAACGGTAAGGCATCTAAATGGACCAATGTAAGTAGCGGGGTACCCCAGGGATCGGTACTAGGACCATTCTCTTTCTAATTTACATCAACGACATAGATGAGGGTCTCACCTGCACAATCTCAAAATTTGCTGACGATACAAAAATTGCAAATAGCGTACTCTCAAAAGAACAAGTTGACGATATGCAACACAATCTAGATAAATTGTCATGTTGGGCCCAAATTTGGCAAATGAGTTTCAATGCGGATAAATGTAAAGTACTACATGTCGGATACCTAAATGAGAAAGCAAACTATTCGATGAATGGCACTCAGCTTAAGAATGTAAACAGAGAAACCGATCTGGGAGTAACAATATCGAGTAACCTAAAACCGAGTCAACAATGTTCAGAAGTTGTTAAGAAGGCAAACAAAATAATTGGCTTTATAGGCAGGTCATTTGAGCATAAATCCAAAGAAGTTATCCTAACCCCTTACAATTCCTTAGTCCGCCCTCTTCTGGAATACTGCGTTCAATCCTGGTGCCCTTATTACCAAAAAGATATAAACAAGCTAGAACGAGTTCAACGTAGAGTTACCAAAATGATACCTAGCCTAAAGAACAAACCATACGAAGAGCGTCTTAGAGAATTAAATCTATTTCCTTTAACCCAGCGCAGATTAAGAGGTGACTTAATTCAAGTGTTCAAAATCATCAAAGGCATCGACAATATGAACTGTAGTAAGTACTTCACTATCGACCAATCTAATTACACGCGGGGAAACGGTTGCAAAATTATTGGTAAATCTTTTAACTCGCACGAATCTAAGAATTTCTTCTTCAATCGAGTTGTCAACTTGTGGAATGGGCTTCCCCGAAACGTTATAGACTGCATCACCGTTGATTCATTTAAACTCCGCCTAGACAAATATCTCTCATCAAACCCGCGACTGACTGCGTTTGTAAATGAATAACTTTATTTTATCCCCTCCTCAGTTACTAACCCATCTGTCCTCTACTAACTTCCTAATCCTGCCACGGACATTAGTTCCAGGGCAGTAATTCCCTTTCCAATGTTCCCTTACCCACTCTAAACCACTGTTTGGACACTTGATCCTCAGTGTTTTGGAGGACAAGCAACCTAGAAGGGTCACTAGATCTGTTGTTACTTGATTTCCTTTGTACTCCTTTGTACTTTGTACTCTCTCTCTCTCTCTCTCTCTCTCTCTCCATCGATCACAGTTTCCAATAATTGTTTCCCGTCATTCCATCTTTAGTGTCTCCTCCTTCCCTTCCAGTTCCTCCCAGCTTCTTCTCCGAGACATTTCTCTATATAAATATTGTTCTCTGTTCTCTTTCTGTTCTCCCTTTCCTATTATCTTCCTCATTCTTAGGTTATCAATCTTCGCTCGTATGTTTTATTTGTGTTTATTATGTGTTTGGTTCGCTTCCGCTTCACTTCGTCGATATTTATGCTTTTCTTCTGCAACTAGGCCTATGAATTAATTTATTAATATATGCTTTAGTTTACTTGCTAGACCTCCCCCAGACTTAGAAAAACATCCCCTAGACCCCCCTCAAGATAAATCTGTACATTTTTCGGTAGAAAAATGTACCGGCCAAAGGCCGGTTCCTCTTATTATTACAGGCTAGCTATCGCTCGCCAGGAAAAAATCGACACCTAAATGGCACGATAGGTCTTAAAATTGGCAACGAAATGGGAAGAAAGGTCTTATAATCGCCAAACTAATGGGCCGAAGGTCTTAAAATCTCAAAACTAATGGGGATAAACACGAGGGAGAAAGTGGTCTAAAAACCGGCCCTGCTTAAGTGGATGCATTTTATATATATTAATGACTATTCCAGCTGAAATAATGTGATATTCCGTGTAAAGCAATGTGTACGTCTGTTAGTCAGGTGATAACATTACATTTCAGAACTTAATTATTTTTTATGAACAACACATTATAGCTATGACGATTGATTCACATTAAAAAGTTATTTTACAGTTATCAATTATGCCATTGCTTAACCTCAGAAGTGCGCATGGGGGTAATTAGACACCTCTGCCTGTGCGCATGTATTTGAGCTGTTTCCATCACTAAAATATTCATTTTACCATAAATAGCATTAATACTTATCCATATGCGCCTATTATAGGTTGATTATAAAGGTATTAACCTGTTACAACAATAAAACAAGTGAAAACAGCGTTTGGATGGTCAAAATCGGCGATACAGGGCGGGAGTTACATAATGTATGGGTGAGGCAATCTCCTTTCCCGCCAATTTCCCCCAAGGCTGGAGAGACACTGTCGATCGATCGATACTCTCTCTCTCTCTCTCTTGCACTCGCTTGCTAACGGTAATTACAATGCCCTGCTTGCAACTCGCTAATGTTAGCACGAAAATATACCTCAGAATAAGGGAATAACAGGGAAAATAGGTGATAACTGAAGGAGGGGAGGTAGAGGAGTGATATTTTGCATGGCCCAGGGGCAAAAATTTTTTTTTTTTTTTTTTTTTTTTTTTTTTATGTTTAAAGTTGATTTTTTTTTTCTCTGACTCTTAAAGAGTCTTCCCGCAGTCCGCCGGGGGAACTCTTAAGAGTCTTCCCGCAGTTCCCGGGTTAATGACGCATTTGCATATTTTCTTCTGGCTACCATTAGACGATAGTATGCAGTTATTGAAGAGATTCTGGAAGTCTGAGGGTTAATTGATACAGACATTAAACTTTTGATTCATAGAGGACCTTTTAAAGTTGATTAAAATCGCCTATTATTGCCTAGAATGAGGTGGGAAATATGTGTCATACTGTATTCTGAAAGGGTTATGCTTAGGCTTATAAAGGATGCCCTCGTTCACTTTCCCCCCTTATTAATAAAGTTACTTACGATTTAATAAAATAGACTTAGAATTGATGAACCGGCCTCATTTGCCTCTTATTAAGTCCACCAAATGTTCATGGCATTATTTTTACACATGAAAGTTCGACGAGAAGTTGTGATTTTAAGAATGTATGTTCTTCAAAAAGGTTATTAAATATTATTATACTATTCCACTCCATACCTTCTCGATTTCTAGAAGTTCACTGACTCACTTATTACGCTTTGCATTGTCAGTAAAGACACTATATTTACGTACATTAACATTAGCAATACTACAAATGGGACTGGAGTTCTCCAAGAGGGACTCCAATCCTAACGCTTTTCTTGACTTACAGTGTGCTGGCTTAATAATCCAGATGGGTTGATCGCCTCTGACGTCTTACTTTAACAAACTAAATAGCAATATTTGTTTAATACTGGTTCATCATAATGTATGTTTACTATTAGCGAAAGTAAAATATATTGGCGTTATGGGATGACACAGGATTATCTTGTTAGTCTATGCCTGTGAGGATTAACTACAGCTTTAACTCGTATTTCGTACCTAAACCTCACACGCTCAGAATATGATTCACTGCATATACATAAGGCTTCGTGTAGTCTTAGTTATAATTCTATTTAATTTAAACCTTTCAAGATATGAGAACGTATTTCAATCATACATTGAGGCTATTAGTAGACGATACTATTCAGTTTAGAAAGGAAGTGTAGGACTCAAAAGGTTGTATGAACTTGAGTATAATATAAACATATAAATAAAATACTCCTTAAACCTGAAAACAGTTGGAATATGAAAAGTCTGCTCTTCATCTAGGTCGGATATATATATATATATATATATATATATATATATATATATATATATATATATATATATATATATATATATATATATATATATATATATATATATATATATAAATGTAGTCAGTGTTCTAAATACATTTCATCTAAATTGTGATATGTATTGCCAAAAATCAGATTATTGGTGATTTTTCATTGCCCTGTTTACCTGTTAAATAATATGCCCATATATGTTATTATATCTTATTTAGTTGACTCTTTTATGTTTATTATTGCCCGACTGTCCAATTCATCAATTATTCTGCCTACCTGATTATCTTTGTATCTCTTTTCCATCGAACATTTAATGTTGGTTCTCGGACCAGTGAGTTCAAAGTGTCATATGCGTGTCAGAAGGTCACTCCTCTTTGCTACATAGTATGTATGTATATTTAATACGCGCTCGTGGCTGATGTAAATGAAGTATGCATCTTATAATATTTGTACATTATCAGCTCATATAGGGAGGCATATGGAGCCCGGTGCTGGTGCAGTGCAGGGTGCCGTGTGGATCTGCGCATGCGCGACGACTTATATTTTTATCTTCAGTTTATATGTTTGGTTTGTTTATTTGACTAACTTAACTAACCTAACAAAGCCAAACCTAACCTAACCTAACTTAATTTTCTATAATCAAAATACAAGTACAAAAATATTGTATTGTGCTGGGATGGAACGCTAGACTTCTTGGGTGTGAGCCCTAACTGTTATCTCTAAGCTATGAGACGGCATGCTGGTCTCGTTTTGAAAAGCCTATTTAAAGGGGAGAAATAAATCAAAGTCGTTGCGCATGCGCAGATCCACACAGCACCCTGCACCGCACAAGCATCGGGCTCCGTGCATGGCCTCCCCTTATATACCTGCACACTATTTTGATTATCAATTAACTTTTCTATTTTCTTTGAAACCATCAATTATATTATTTTTGTTTCCCCTATGCCATTATTTAATAAACAAATGTCTTTCTCTTTCTACAGACATCCACTCTCTGTGAAACCGCGATGAAAACTCCTACGGCTCAAACAAGACCCATCCGGACCCTGTGACGTCACAGCCACTCTGGACCCCCACAGCCAATCAGCGAGCCAGAGGAGGAGAGGGAGGCGGAGTCAAGAGGAGAGGGAGGCAGAGTCAGGAGATATGTGGTGACAGAATAAGACGAGGGTGAATCGTTGAACAAGAGGTGAGGGTTCTTGACTTGCAGTGACTCTTTTTGTCTGTATGTACTTCTTGCAGAATTATTATTTAAGATTATGGGTGTTTGTATTGAATTTAACTAGTAGTTCCGTCTTCTAGTATTGTTGTTCTTACGATCATTGGTGTTTGTATTCAGACTAACCAATAATTTTGTAATGTTTTGGTTACCTAAATTAATTGGTGTGTACTAAATTTGTACAGAATATTCTATTTGAAGATAAGACACAATGTGGCTCAAAGAAGAAATTAAATTTTTATAGTAAAAGGCTCCTTCTCACATTGTGTTTATTTCCAAGTGATCTTGCATTATCGTTTTCTTAACTATTTCAGTATGGAAGACGTTTGTTTGTAATGCATCTCATTTAGCTTAGGAACAATTTCTGGGAAACAAAGGGGTACAAACTATCTCAATCAACCCCAACACAAACACGCGACTTTCCTAATCTGAAGGAATTTGTCTAATGATAACTAGAAGAAATTGAACAGGCGTTATCTGTACTAAATGGTGTAATGTATGTTGCATTCCTTCTACCTCTTGCCTGCCTTTTATATTCTGTAGTGTCGTCTCTTGTTATCTGTGTTGCTTGTATTAAACTGACGTTACATGTTATTACAATGTTATATATATTATGTTTGGTGTTCGTATAAAGAAATGGGCTTGATTCTATTTTTAATAGTATTGTTTTCTAAGTAGAATATTTAGTATCTTTTGTAAATCTTGGTACTTTGTCATATAGCTATGTTGCATATTTAGATAATTTTGGTTGTTCATTCCTCTTGTAGTGTGAATACTAATATATTTGAGTATATGTAGTGTTATTGTTTATTAGTATTTTTCGGTGTTGGTTTATGTTTTGATATTGTATTTTGATAGTTGTGTTATATATATAATGATATTTAGTATTCAGAGTGAATTTTGGGACATTTACTTCATGTTGTCTAGTGCTATGATGTTATTATCTCAAATGATTTGCAGGGAGTTGTGGTACTTTGTTTCTTTGGCATTGTTTTTGTATAATGCTAAACAAATGTAGAGTCTCGTAGCCTCTTTTCCTTCCTAGTAGTATTTTTAGTATTATTGATATTTGCATAGTTCCATTAATCATAAAATAAAACAATTTGACTATCCTTGCATCATGCTTAGTCTTCATTGACTTAATATTGAAAAGACACGGGAAAATTTTTCTTTGTGTATAATCGTCTCATATCTGTATGTTTTAAAACAATTGTTTAATTGTAGTTAATAGTGCTTATTTTTACTAGTCATCAGTATATTGACAGTTCCCTTAAGTCTATTTCTTCATGAATATCCTTCATTGTTCAAAGTTCTTTATATCGTATTAACCCTCACAGCCCGGGCGTACTTCCAAAAGCACGCTCTGATATCGCGTTGTGAGACCCTGGCATACTTTTAAAAGTAACTGGATTTAATTTATCATAAAACCACTTAAAACTTCACTGGCATGAGCCGGTCGATACACAAAACACACAACACCATAACCTCACTGTCAGTTTGCCTAGGACATTGTGTTGCAAGCACAATCAATGTTTTTTGGCCATCCAAATCAATGCATGAAAGCAGTGTTCAGTGACATAAGAATGGTTGCAACGGGGAAATAAATCAATAATAAAATAAACCAGAAAAAAAAAAAATCCATAATCCATTTCAATAATCAATAGTTGCACGAGCGTTTACAATCTGAAGACGTATGCCAGCCAAACATTTAAATAAAAATTCATGCGTAAGTATCAAACCAGAACCACTTGGTGTAGATTGTTCTAGTCTTCAACATTCACAAGATAACAGTGAGTGCTACATTCTGATATACTGTAAATTTAAGCTATATTTGGTCATTTCATTGCGGAGATACGGATACATGAGCATCACAAACTTGCCGAAAGCCACCCCGGATGCAGGTGGCAAAATAGTTGAAAGCTAGCCGGGCTCGAGGGGTTAAAGTTTAAGGGGGTAGTAGTCGCTTTTTATGGACCCGCTTCTCCCTCATGTTTAGCATAGTAGTTTTTAAATGTTAAGGCGTTTGTTCCATTAGTATGGCGAATTTGAGACCTTTCGCCTCCTTTAGTTATCAATATTAAGACCTTTCGTGTCATTTAGCTACTAATTTTTTCCTGGCGAGCGATAGCAAGCCTGTAATTCTAGGAGTCGGCCTTCGGCCGGGACATTTATCTACCGAAAAATGTACAAATTGAACTTGCTAAGGGGGTCCAGCGTTTTTTTCTTTTTAGCTTGATGGAGGTCTAGTGAGGAAACTTAAAAATAAACTTAATATATAAATATATAGACCAAAAACCAAGCACTACCCAATTACCTTTTCCAATACAAAGCACGCTGTAATGTGAAATTATTCCTCATATACAGTGTTCTTTTCTCCACTGTAATTCTTAAAAACAAAATCTCCCTTTATCAATATTATTCGAAGTATTCTACTTTAAAAAAAAAAAAAAAAAAAAAAACTTTTCCTGAACCTCGACAAAATCCAGAAAAGTTATGGGGAGGCTGACCTTTAACATTCACCCTGTGTAAGAGATTGTGTTGTTGGCATTATACCATTTTAATACCAATGGAAATTCTAAGACTCGCTGAAAAATTAATCATTCTACGTGCGCGCTCGCACACGCGAATTTACGCATTATAATAACTAAAACTGTAAATTAATTCAAATTTCGCGCAATTTTGTTATGGTGTATTCTACAATCATCACCTACAACTTGCCGTTCTCGCTTTCATATATTGAATAAGAGAAAGTGCTGAAAAATATAAGTTTTTGGTGCAATATTAAACATTATATATTTCGAGACAGCCAAAATATCAGAGTATCAGCCATTTTGAGCAAGCTAGTATACTCTAGTATACTCCCACATATAGTGTATGCAAGGGGAACGAAGCAGAGCAATATATAAATTACTAGATTCACTTTGAAGTAGTACTGTGGGAAATTACATCTGAAATATTTGTGTCATTATAATTGGATCTAAAGTAATCTTCCATAGTTACCCGTGCTAACCCGTGCAACTACATTTTCTCTGATAAGTGAATGAAAACGATGCTTTGGATCATATTGGATGGTAGACTATGATTTTGTTTAAAAAAAAAAATCCAGATATCTATACATATAACTATCTGATTGGGTGCTGGTGGTGGGGGGCGGTTAGGGTTGTCCTATGAGTTTGTATGCCCTCCTTTGCTAGTCTCCTATGTTTAGAGAAGCATTTTTGACCATTTTAGGAAAAAAACATAGCCTAGTAAAAAAAAAAAGGTCAGCCTCCCCTTAAACTGAACATAGGCCTATACTATAATATTATAATAAATACTTGGCAGTTGTGACATGTTACATAAACAGTTTAAGATCTGTATTGAAATATTTAAATTATGCCAAGGAAATATAATTTATTAATATAAGAGCATCATCTATAATTTCCATCTTTAAACAAATAACCAGTATATATTGCTGGACACAAAGTCAAAATGCTTTCATGTTATTTGATATTATTTCAATAACAAAGTTTTTCTGTGTTTTCGTCTATGTGAGGTATTTGTATATCTCGTGTTTAGTTAGTTTCGTATAAGTGATTTTCTTGGACCATAAACATAACTTTATAGCCAGAATAAACTGCATAGTCACATAAGTAATCCCTACTATGCTGGCTAACTTCAGACTCGATATCCTATTAACTATTAGAGAGAGAGAGAGTTCTACATTTGATCTGT
The DNA here is from genome assembly GCA_032716605.1 of Paralithodes platypus. NCBI lineage: Eukaryota > Metazoa > Arthropoda > Malacostraca > Decapoda > Lithodidae > Paralithodes > Paralithodes platypus. The sequence continues at coordinate 15,474,256 of CM064498.1, read as the reverse complement.
TCCTTGTTTTCCTTCTTATAGTTCACATTTCCTGATGTTAAGCTCGCAAAGGGTCTACCGTATTCAGATAATGATGAAGAGATCGAAAGTATGAAGTTATCACTAAGGCTTCGAATGATTGCTTAGATTATGACCTTTAGAATCATTCATTCTATAATTGTTCCTAATGGATATTGTATGGTGCACACTTTGTACAGTTTCCCCGATATATATATATATATATAATAATATGTATACCTATCTATCTATCTATCTATAATGTATATTATACTGTGCATACCTTACTCTTCAGCATTTCCTTATAACAATTACGTCCATAGAAATAAATCATACCAGTACATTATAAATATTTTGTTTATTGAATTGTTCAGTAAATACGAAACATAATAAACGCAAGAAGCAATAATATATAATTTAAAATTAACAATGACGAACAGTAAGAATGTAAACAGAAAGAGAGTAAATCAGGAATAAGGCCATTATACAAGTGATTTCATTTTACAACAAACACCATTAAGGGAGCCTACCTCGCTTTTTTGCTCTTTCTCACCCCCTCTTGTATGGTTTGTATCCATTCGGCCCCATTCAGCCTACTGTTTTAAGACGTTTACCCCCATCCACGTGTCAATATTTTTCTGGCGAGCCAGCATATATATATATTTTTGTTTTGACAGCAAGCTAAATTTGTACATTTTTCGATGGTAAAATGTCTCCGGCGAAGCCGGATTTCTCCATACAATGCTGGCTCGCTGTCGCTCGCCAGGAAAAAATCGACACCTGAATGGGAATAAACGTCTTAAAACAGTTGGCTGAATGGGGCCGAATGGATGCAAGCCAGAGAAAGAGAGAAAAGGAGATAAAGATAAAACAAAAAAGCCGGTGACCCTCCTTAAAGCTCTGAAAAATGTTGATAAAATGTGTGATATAAGAGAGACGGGGGGGGGGGGGGGCGCGCGCGCGCGCTCCGGCAGAATATAATGAAGTTGCAAAGGTAAATAACCGAGAGGCGTGAGGAAGTTGCCAGCTAAATCAAGAAGTTTTGCTTTAGTTTGTCGCAGAGAACCTTTAGTACACGAACAATGCCCAACTTGCCAGCGGGAGTCCATATTGGCGACTCTTTTTTTTTGTCAATTCTCTGTAATATTAATTTGTGACAATAAACTATTTTGAATTGAATTTGAAATTGAATTGAATAGTAAGAGTTTTTATAAAAGCTTTTCCGACATCGTGTGTAATACAGTTTTATGTATATGACATTGCCTGTCAAATTTGTGTATAAGAACTAGTAAGAGGACATTTAATATATATAATTATATATTTATGTATGTGTTGTATTCAGTTGTATTCTTATTGTTATTATTTTTGTTTACAATATTTAGTGTGCTACCCAGAACTACGTACTCAAGTAAAAAAAAAAAAAAAAAAAAAATGGAACACCACCCACAGCCCCCTTCGATCTAAATGTATACATTTGTTTCGGTAGAAATATGTTTCGACCGAAAACCTGTTCCTCCTAAATTGCAGGCTTGCTATCACTCGCCAGAAAAAAAACAAAAAATCCCCTATATCTTATAATAAACAATATTATAATCTCTACTAATTAAACCCAATAATGTTAAATCAAATTTGTGTGTATCTCTCAAAGTAAGTTAAAAACAAAAAGTCAGTGTGTTATTTGTTTGTGTCATTAAATGTACTCTGCTGCCCCTGTCTCCTCGCTGAATGCTCTGAAAATGTCGGCACGTCTCCAGTGATCAACCACCCATATACATTTCGAAAGCTATGCAGCACCAATGTTAAAGGGGGTCACCGGCTTTTTTTATCTTTCTCTCTTTTTCCCTCTTTCCCTGGCTTGTATCCATTCGGCCCCATTCAGCCAACAGTTTTAAGATGTTTATTCCCATCCAGGTGTAGATTTCTTCCTGGCGAGCGATAGCGAGCCAGCATTGAATGGAGAAATCCGGCTTCGCCGGAGACATTTTTCTATCAAAAAATGTACAAATTTAGCTCGATGCCAAACAAAAAAAGTATATATATATGTTGGCTCGCTACCGCTGGCCAGGAAAATATTGACACCTGGATGGGGGTAAACGTCTTAAAACAGTAAGCTGAATGGGGCCGAATGGATGCAAGCCAAAGAGAGAAGGAGAAAAAAAAAAACGAGGTGGGCTCCCTTAATAAATATACCAAAATATAAAGAAAACGTTCAGGAGTAGCAGATTATAAGTATATATATATACAGTATACGTATTAGATGAGTAATAGGTTCAAATTAACTAGACGTTTGTTTTGAGGCAATGTCTATACGTAAGATATGTTCAATAAAAGATAGTAGCAATATAGTTATGGGGGGATGGGTCGGTTTGCTGGTCCCCCTTCTTCCTCATATTTAGCCCCATTAGTTTTCAGATTTTATGACGTTCAACCCATTACATTGGAGATTTTAAGACCATTCGCCCCATTTCTTAGTCAATATCAAGATTTTCCACGTCATTTACGTGTCGATCTTTTCCTGGCGAGCGATAGCGAGGCTATCATTTTAGGAGGAACAGGCCTTCGGCCAGGACATTTTTCTACCGAAAAATGTACAGATTTATCTTTAAGGGGGGTCTAGGGGGTGATTTTTTAAGCTTGTTGGAGGTCTAGGGAGGAAACTAGAACAATAATAAGTATATGAAAAAATCGACCGAAAAGTGAACCATTATCTGCACCTAAGAGTTGGCCCGAGAAGTGAAGTGAACTGTATACAGAAAGGGTGTTATCGCATCTCAGTTGTCAACATGTTTTCAAATTACTCCAACCGGGTATGTTACAAGAAAAATTTAAACTATTTCTGGGGACCGAGTGGAATTGCCAACTCATCTAATTCATTCCGCGAATTATTCGGATTCTTTCGCAATAGTGTATGTCAATTTCATTAGTATACGTAATTCTTTATTCGTCGAGGAACATATACAGTATGCAATCTATTGTACAGAGATATATGGGCGGGTGCCCAACCCCGAAAGGGGGATAGCTCCCCTATTTCAACCCCTTTCGGGGTTGGGCACCCGCCCATATATCTCTGTACAATAGATTGCATACTGTATATGTTCCTCGACGAATAAAGAATTACGTATAATAATGAAATTGACATACACTATTGCGAAAGAATCCGAATAATTCGCGGAATGAATTAGATGAGTTGGCAATTCCACTCGGTCCCCAGAAATAGTTTAAATTTTTCTTGTAACAGCCAAAGGCTGCTTTCTAGGGCCTTTCCTATCTGATGCTGAGAGGATTGGGTTCTAGTCATGTGGTGATGGGCTGGTCTATCAGAGTGAGAACTAAGCGATCTCTGCCATACCCATAGCTTACTCTGACTGTTCCTTTTACTTATATATTTTATAGATCTCAAGTGACGGCGTCTCTTCCGTGGATTGACCTCCCAATCTACCAAGATTGGAAGCCAAAGCGTCACATTTTTCCTTTGCCCCTCAACTTTCTCTTCATAATTGAGTGGCTTCGGTCACCCAGGCTTTATTGTGGTCGGCAGGGAGGGTTCTGTGGGGGCGCTCAGTTATGGCCTTGGCCTTTCTCGGGGCCTTGTGGCTGTTCAGCCAGGCAGCTTGGGGAACAGCAACAACAACAACAATAGAGATATATTAATTCTAAAAATGATTTCATTTCATGTGTAAGTTTATCAACATACAATATTTGTTTAGGAATTATATATTGTACATCGTTATATGTGTTGCTAACGTAAGTGTAACTAATGGATCATTGATAATGTACTCATTCTGGTGCGACACAGCATATTATATTTCCAAAAATATTTGTTAATATATTTGGTTATCCTATAACAAGCAAAGCACACGATATAATAGGTACAACTCTTAAGGTAAATACATAGTTTGGACACAAATTATATACAGTATACTGTATATATATTTTTGGTTATCATCACATATTGTATTTCGTCGCGACAAATAGAAAATTGGCGAACATTATACTTTGCCAATAATATAGTTGAGTCAAAAATTGTGTATTGTGCAAGCATTATAGAGGAACCATACACATGGTAGGTTTCTCGATGCGTTGTATTCTGTGAACAAGCACACCAGATGAACTGATTTTCGTGAGAAGTATAAAATAGCGCATATACTGTATAGTGTGTGCAAAATAGATGAGCTACAATAGAACACTGTAGGCCTAATTGCCTGAGTAATCTAGAGGCTTCATAACTATTTAGGACTTTATATAAGCTGGCAATGCCATAAGATGTAGAGAAACACCAAGCGAGGTTAGGCCCAATGACAACCGTTCACTATACATCATCTTAGAGTCGAAGCTTCCACAAATGGTGGATTTCTCTGTGGTTTTCTTTGTAGTGTAGGTAACCTCGAAACATGTGTGGTGTATCTAAAGAGGGCTGCACTTGGTAATAGACTCTGGGATTCTCATACTCCCGTGCTCTCTTTTTATTAAATTTGTAACACTAAAAACCTATTGAGAGACTCCCTGAGTACCTGAGCCAAATATAATCCCATTAATCTCAAGGGTTTCGTGGTTACAATGAATAAAACATACAAATTCACTAGCTATAAAACTGTATATACTGTATATATATATATATATATATATTTGTTTTCCTCTCTCTCTCTCTCTCTATCTATCTATCTATCTATCTATCTATCTATCTATCTATCTATCTATCTATCTATCTATCTATCTATCTATCTATCTATCTATCTATCTCTCTCTCTCTCGTACCCTCAGATATCCCTAATAGTAGGAAACTCATCGTCTCATTGACAACGGTTCTCATCCTTGTCTCTCCTTCCCTACTTCTTCCACTGCATCATTAGTGTCCCTTCTCCTATGTCTCTTCTTTCTCGTATGTGCCTTGTCTTCATCTTTCCTCTATTTTGTTTTTGTTCTTACCTCTCCTTCCATATTGCCACTGCATCTTTATTGAGCCTTTTCCTATGTACCCCTCTTTCTCGCATTTACTTTGTCTCCCTCTGCTCTCCATTTTCTCTTCGTTTCACATTCGCCTTTTCTTTATCTGTTCTCCAATTTCACTTCTTCTCACATTCGCATTGTCTTCATCTGTTCCCCCTTTCTCTTCTTCTCACATTTGCCTATTCTTCACCTGTTCTTCAATTTCTCTTCTTCTTGCATTTGTCTTTGCTTCATTTTCTTCCAATTTCTCACTCTCGCTTCTTCCTCCATTATTGTTCTTTCTCCATTTTATGTTTTGTTTTGCCTTGCCTTCATTTGTTCTCAAATGTCGTGATCTCCTTTATCTTCCTTCCACAGCCTCATTAATATCGTTCCTTCTATGTCTTGCCTTTACTCTACTTTTCCTTTACTTCATCTTATCTTTAATGCTCAAAGTTTGGTTGATGCGTCCTTAACTCCCTTGCTCAATTACTCTACCTTAATCGAAACTATTTGTTTTCTTGTTAAGGGGATATTTTTTTGTTTAAATATTTATGTAGATTATTTATTCTAATTTGTATTTTTTTCCGGGGTATTGAGGGAGACACTCGTTGCAGGCAACCTGCCTTTTGTCTCCTTCATAACTATATAAACAACAATTGCTCGAAAGGTCTTTAAATTGACAAGGAAATGGAGCAACGGGTCTTACAATAGCCAAACAAATAGAGCAAACGTCTTAGAATCTCAAAATTAATGAAGCTTAACATGAGGGAGAAGGGGCTACAGAAAATCACCCCCTTAATATCATCCATTAGTTTTTTTGTTTTGTTTTTTTAATTCGTTCACAACCCTTACTTACAATCCTTGTCTTGCCCCCGTTAAAGTTTTCATTCTTCTTTTATGTAACTTCTTCTCTGCTTCCTTCCTTTGCCTCATTATTTCAATTTCTCTCCTGACTCTTCTCGTCTTCGATTTGCTTTATATTTCCTTTCTTTTGAACATTAAAATCGTGTCTTGTTAACGCCATCATTATAGCTAACATTTCTTCGTCCATATCCTTCACACTTCAATCCATTTTTATTTTTTATTTTTTTCATACATTTATTAAATATTTATGTAATTTTAATTCATTTTGCTTGTTATAATTATAATTTATCCTTTGTCTCTTCTTTTCTCCTTCTGTTCACTGCCTCATTATTTTCATTTCTCAGATTGTTCCTTTTGATTCACATGGTTTTGTATTTCATTTCAGAGTTCACTTGTGTTTTGTTAGCACCATACTTTTATTTAGATCATAAGGTTATTGTGCTTGCCCCCTCCGACATCTTAATTACACTTATTTATCTGTTGACAGTAGCCACACTATTTGGCACTATTTGGGGGAACTGTTATTTGTGGTACTGCCTAGCTCGGTATGAAGTTGCCAACTAGCTCCACATTTAGTGTTGCCCTTAGCTGAGCACCTGTTAAATTTACACGCGATTATGTATGCGATCGCGTATATAATAACTTAAGTTAACACTAAGTTCCCAATGTATATACTTGATTCGCGTGCAAATAGGTGTTTGGTCCAAACCACTTATATACTCGATCGATCGCCTGTAAACTGTCTAAGGGGGAGCCACTAGTTAATTTTATTCTTTCGTTCACTGCCTTCGCTTATCATTATTCCCTCGTTAACTTTTTCATTAATCTTTTATGCCACTACTTCTCTCCTCCTTTGATTTTGTCTATATTTTCATTTCTATATATTCCCTTCGTTGTATATATTATAGTTTTCATTTTCGTCACAGTATTTAAACTGTATTTATCTGCCATTTTGCCAAAGTCATTTACTCATTCTTGGTATATATTTTGAATCTTCCTTTCCCTGTTTTGCATTTTTTTTATGTGTCATTCTTTCAATAATCCCAAAATCTGACACAATGATCTATCTAATTACTCTGTCATTGTCAGTTCAATAGCCGTTCCCTATCGTCTATCTATCTATCTATTTACTCTGGCCCAATCCCAACTTTTCCTATTGTTTTGTTTTGTGTTCTTTTCCCCCTTTTTTTTTTTGGGGGGGGGGCCGACTCAAGACAGAGCAAGAACAGGGAAAACACAAAACACAACACAAAACAACGAACACACAGACAAAACACAAATTCACACACATCCCTGTCGTATCTCACCTATTTGTTTGCATCCTTTCCTTTATTCTCTCCCACCGGTTTTAACCCCTTCAGGATCATGACGCATTTTGACAGTTTATTCTGGTTATCATTAGACGATTTTATACAGCTTAGAAAGGACCTGTGGGAGTTAAAAAGGTAAAGACTATCTCCATTCAACCCCTGACTTCCATAACCCTTCCTAATCTGAATAAAATATTATAATAATAGCCAGAACATATGATAGCAATGCGTCTTAGATCCTCAAGGGGTTAATCTCTCAATTATCTCTACCCATAGCTATCTTTATATCCCCTCCCATCCCTAGAATCATATAGTTCACCCTGTCGTACTCTCTATCCCTCCTTCCATCCTCTCCTTGCTGGTATAATCTCTTCATCCACTTCCCTCCCTCTTCTATAATCCTTGCAATCCACTCACCCCTCTCCAATGTCATCCCTGGGTTACGTTTAGCAGTATTGGTTTCTATTTTATATGATTTGCTTACCCATTAGTGTAAATTGTCCTGGCATTATTTGTAGCGTGCCCTTAGTTATTCAGTATGGTTCGTTTTAGATATACTAGTGTACTAGATAATTTGATGACTATATTGGTCCCTAAATCGAATTTTTGAGACTTACAGAAAACATATGTCTGTCATTGGACAGATTGGCTTGAAGTTATAATAGCCAGATTCTCCTAACCCAACTTTACTAATTTGAATCTAACTAAGCCTAATATTATACAGCCAGACCGAGCCTACACTAACCTATCCCTACCATGATCTGATTCCAATTTAGATGTATATATGCCCCTATTTGGTTTATACTATGGTGGCGAGCTCCCTTGGTACAGTAGATAACGTGGAGGATTTGTTCGATCTCTGTCACCGACACCTGAAAGGTTACATACCTGATGGAGTTATCTGATCATGATGATGTTTGTGTGTATGTGCATAGTAATCTCAAAGGAGTGAGAGTTTCGTGGCATTACAACCCAACTCACAATGTTGCATCTCTATCTCTCTTCTTTCACAATTACAACAATCAGTGTTCTTCAGAGCTCTCTCAATGCGCACTTTCTCCCTTCCGGCGAGTGCAAAGCACCCGCCTTTTAACACAGTCCCACTTTTATTCTGCCCAGCTCTCCAACCCAAGAATTAGCAAGTTTTCTTTTCTTTTTCTTTTTTTTACTGAACAAGTGAACTCTGGAACTCTTTCCCTCAATCCATCTTTCCTTCATCCTATGACTTATATTGTTTTAAACTTCGTGTGTCCAGGCAATGTCCCTTAAATTTGGCTCTCTGTCACTTTTTTGGTTTTGGGGGAGACACTCGCAACAGGCAGCCTGCCTTTTGTCTCCATCATACACATAGACAAATAACAAAAACAAATAAACTAATTACCTAATCTAACCAAATGTCTCCATTGTTGCTTAGGATCGTGGTTGTTTAATCCTTTTCCGTTAGCTATATTATACTGTAGGCACATATAGGCGGGGATGAGAGAGAGAGAGAGAGAGAGAGAGAGAGAGAGAGAGAGAGAGAGAGAGAGAGAGAGAGAGAGAGAGAGAGAGAGAGAGAGAGAGAGAGAGAGAGAGAGAGAGAGAGAGAGAGAGAGAGAGAGAGAGAGAGAGAGAGAGAGAGAGAGAGAGAGAGAGAGAGAGAGAGAGAGAGAGAGAGAGAGAGAGAGAGAGAGGCCATAACCCCTGATCGAGAGACACACTCCATAATAAGGGTGGGGGAGGAAATGAAAGACACAGGATCTTGGTAGTCCACTGATCTGTGACTGAAAAATGGGTCTCATCCCCGCTCAGATATTCTCCCACTCTAGTCCTGTTCCTTTTCTTATAATGCTCACTTAACTATTCTCTCTCTCTCTCTCTCTCTCTCTCTCATTTATACATTATATTTCTACTTAGTCCTATATATTATACATATTTACAATCCCCTATTTTATGGTGAGAGCCTGAATACTACTGATGTTATATATAATACTAGTAGGGGTATACAGTTATTTAGTTGTATGATAAGATAAAATATTTTTCGATTATTTAAATATTACACTATACATAATGTGTTATTTGTTTATCATGAGTATCACTCGAGGATTAACATACCATTGCATTATTATCAGTGATATAAAATCCCTTGGCCCAATCGTAGCCTGATCTCTAGACAACCCAGATCCATGCTAATATATCGTATGATGAAACTTCTACAGTACATATCACACCATTACAATGTCTATTAGCCTTATCTTTAGAAAGCTTCGAACTTATTGAAGATTTTTTGTATAACCAACAGATTGAACCAACATTAATCTTCATCTTTCTCTCAAATGCAAGCTACCTAATCGTCAGAAACTTGGTGTCTTCACTGATGCACACCTTATAAAATTTGCTGCGGATATATGTACATATCCTTCTAAACGGTTGCTATATAATGTTTTTATGTGATATATCCTAATATACAGATTACTTGGAAAATATTAATTCATTAATTAACCCTTTATAGGGCAAGTGACCAAATTTGATCATGCGAGGGATCAAGCAAATTTGGTCGGACCTATGAGCGCGCGAATTTGCACTATCTCCAAAAGCACTCCGCCCCACAAAGGGTAAAGTCTATTACTCTATAGCTTAGTTAACATTAGTGTTCTTCACTATTGTGTCATATTGTTTAAAACAAGTATAAGTAAATCATGTGAATACTAATTTTTGATAGCCAAATGCTATCTATCTATATGCTCAGGCCCAATCCCCATTTTTCCTATTTTTATTTTTATTTTCTATTTTATTCTATTGTATTATTTGTTTAGCCAAATGCACCTGACCAATGTATACGCATATATGTTCGTCTGGGACCCACGGCCTGGCACCTGAACAGCTTGATGTGCAGGAGTTGGTGGTATCTATAAGCCTCATCTCCCACCAAACTCAAAAGAGAAACACCAGAAACCTTGAAACTTGCTCTCTTTCCTAACACACGGGACAAGATTGAAACCTTGAAACTTGCTCTCTTTCCTAATTTTCTCTCTTTCTCTGGCTTGTATCCATTCGGCCCCATTCAGCCAACTGTCTTAAGACGTTTACCCCCATCTAGGTGTCAATATTTTCCTGGCGAGCGGTAGCGAGCCAGCATACCGGTATATATTATTTGTTTTTACAGCAAGCTAAATTTGTAAATTTTTCGATAGAAAAATGTCTCTGGCGAAGCCGGATTTCTCCATACAATGGTGGCTCGCTATCGCTCGCCAGGAAGATATCGACACCTGAATGGGGATACACGTCTTAAAACAGTTGGCTGAATGGGGCCGAATGGATACAAGTCAGGGAAAGAGAGAAAAGGAGAGAAAGATAAAAACAAAGCCGGTGACCCCCCTTAAGGCACGGTCTGCGTGGCCTCCCTTCAGATAGGTTTCACACTATTTCATGCGACGTCTTGGGCGTAATTGTGTTAGTATGAGTAACTATTATTGAGGATTAAGATTGTCTCTACCATTACCGCGCAATGTATTTTTAGCATGCCATCCTGCCTTAACAAAAGTGACTCCTCACACCCATTTAAAAAAAAAAAAAAAGGACTGAAGGAGGAGTCAAGAAAAAAAAAAAAAAAAAAAAAAACTTCCCCGTAAAGTCACTCTAGGAACATACAGTATATACCCATAAAGAATATGCAACTAATACACACATATATATATGTATATGTAGATACCCAAACGCACACATGAGCACACACGCACACATACTCACACAGTTGTTTTTATTCTGCAAAACTCCCCTTGGTAATAGGAATGGATATACTTATATTAGTAGGCAAAACGGTAATGTATTTAGTTTTATCTCTTATAATTTCGGCTGGAATGAAAATAACGCTTTCATAGTTTCAGCATATCCACATTAAACACTGTTCATTTCACGGTGGAATATGATCAGGGCTTAGTTTGTTTATGGAATGTTAGTTTTACGTTTATTATCATCAGACAATTTTTCGTCGATTATATGTATATTTTGTTTAGTATTGAATTAGTTTCATGTTTAGATTATTCTGTATTCAAATGTTTCAAAGGGGTGTTGGTTTGCTTCATATATTTGAACAGTGAAGCATTTTGGCGATGATTGCAAATAGATGTATTGTAAGCGTATTCAAATAGTGTGTACATTGTTTTTTACATTATATATTTTAGATATCGTCCCGTTGCGTTGATTCTCTCTCTCTCTCTCTCTCTCTCTCTCTCTCTCTCTCTCTCTCTCTCTCTCTCTCTCTCTCTCTCTCTCTCCACCATCACTATTCCCAGTACAGGCGCCATCAATCATCCCGTCACTCCGTCTCCGATCACCTGCCACTCCTTCCGACCTCAATTTCTTTTTCATAGGTACATTGACAAGTGATTTCAAGGTGTATTTCCTAACGCGTTATTTAAAAAAAAATTATATGAATAACCTTTATTCTATTTTTCAGTACATTAAAATAATATGGATGGATAATTTGGAGGTGACATTTCGTACGAAAAATTCATTGTTGATAATGTTAACCAAAAATATGACTAACAATGTAATACATGGCTGCTTGTTAGCGAGCGTTACTTTTAAAAACTTCGGGTTAAAATAATATTTTGATTGCAATACTGGAAGTGGTAAGATCGTTGTGAATATAACATCATTAACAATAACATAATAATTTTAGAATTTGATTGCCATTCCCCACTAGATATTATATATTACAACCTGTACGCTATTATCTTCTCTATTATAACTCATAGTTAACTTCGAAAGACTTATTTCGCAATTGCTTACTATGTATCAGTGGAACATAAGGATGTCACATAACCTTTTTCTCTAGCAGTTGTTAACAATTACCTTGTCATCATCTGGGAGCTCAGACGATATTGTGCAGCATAATATACTGGTTCGGCTCAATGGTTTAAGGAGGGGGTTTAGTTTGCTCTCTAAGCCTCTATCAAACTTTAAAAAAACACCCACACGACCCCCCATCGATACAAGTTTGTGCATTTTTCGGTAGACAAAATTCCCGGCCGAAGGCCGATTCCTCTTCAAATACAGGCTTGCTATCGCTCGCCAGGAAAAAAATCGACACCTAAATGGCACGAAAGGTCTTATAACTAATGGGGCAAATGTATTGAAATCTCATAACTAATAGAGCTAAACATGGGGGAGGAGAAGGACTCGAATATCCAACTGCCTCCCCTTAACTATTTTGACATTTGAATCGGCAACTACTCTAAGGTAATATTTCCGTGGATGACTGAATTTTTATAAAGTTTAAAAAAAATAGTCTTATCTTCCACCAGGTGCTATTTTGCAGATTATAAATGCTCTCGTGTTGCTAAAAATGTCCTAACGTTATCTCGGTTACTGGAAAAAGGTTCTAATATAACTGCCAATAAGTTTTCTATCCCGTTGCTCAAGGGTTGTCGTTCTGTAAGACCCTTCCCCTCATTTGTTTGTCAATATAAAGACTTTTTGTGTCATTTACTATGGGTTTCAAAGTCAGTGTTCCATCGTTTTTCGAGAACAACTTATTAACAAACAGTTGGATCAGTATGATATTTTGCCAGAGCTTGTTTCACACCGTCCCCTAATTTTCTTCAATATAGTGCATTACCAAAAGTTGAGAATCAAGCCACTTGACCCTGTCTCATGAGGTTAAAGTTACACCTGAATGACTAAGAAACGGACAAGGCTACCGTGGCGTACCTGTGGAAACCACCAAACAATTATTGCTCCTCCATCAAACACGATAGTTATCACCCACCACCCAACCCTACTATCGCCTCTACATTCAAGTTATCTGTCAATATCAAATAAATATATACAAAAATACATACATTTTGCATATATTTATTTGATATTGACAGATAACTTGAATGTAAAGGCGATAGTAGGGTTGGGTGGTGGGTGATAACTAATTCCCTCTCTGAAAAACAAGCCATATTATGAAAAATTAAAGAAATTTAAGTTGTTCTCGCTGAAGAAAAGGAGGTCGCAAGGCCAATTACTTATCAAGTGTTTTAAGATACTTACAGGATTTGACAGAGTACAGTAGATATCAGTGCACTGTTCACGATTAATAACAATGCTGCAACCCGAGGTAATGGAATGCAAATAATCAGAAAAAAGAAATGCCTAAATGTGACACAACATTTATTCACATACAGTGTGGTTAAAGAGTGGAATAGTTTACCAAGGGAGGTGGTCGACAATAATTCAATTGATATGTTTAACCTTTTCTGTACCGGCAACGTCTTTATTATTTGATTCTAGCTTTAGTTAGACGATTTGTGCAGTTAAAGAAGGATCTGTGGTATTGAAAAGGGTCAAGTGAGATAGTTCAAAGCCAGTTGATTGCTGGAGGCCCATTTTCAAGTCAAAAAAATAATCTAATAGTCGCCAGAATAAGTTAAAACAACGTCGCCGGTACAGGAGGGGTTAAGAAAAGCCTGGACGATCATCTGATGAAGATTGGATTAATATGAATTGATCAGTAGGCATTTGTAATTTCCCTTTCAAACTAATGTATTTCTATACTCTAAAATGTGGGCAATTCCTGACCCATAAGGTTACACTTCATCCTATTTTCCGGTACGGCTTTTTACCCGAAGGGAGCGGAGAGGGTGGGGGGGAGCCTTCTACTTTACTGTCCTATTCTTCTACTTTAAACTGTCCCTGTCTAGTAATATTACGGCCGGACCACTTAGTAGGGACTGCATGGTCTGTGTGGTCTGAGTATCTGTGTAAATCTGTGTAACTCATTTCACCGTTCTCATACATCATTCCCCCGCTCCTCTATCACGCCCCCCCCCCCCCCCCCCCCCTCCCTGACCCCACCCGACCCTTCCCTGTGAATACTGATGCAAAATTGGCCAGGGGAGAGGGGGGGGGGGGGGGGAGGGAATTCACAAACCTGCCATCGGTCATTTGATGGTTGAAGATGATCGGTGGAGAGAGAGAGAGAGTGTGTTTGTGTGTGTGTGTGTGTGTGTGTGTGTGTTTGGGTGTATTTGCGTGTGTGTGTGTGTGTGTGAGTGAGTGCGTGAGTGAGTGTGTGTATGAGAGACTGAGGTATGGTGTAGAACTGTGGATGGTCACAGTGAATGGGCAAAGTAGAACGGGTTAATTAGCTTAAAAAAAACATTAATGCTTATTATTTAAGACACTATTTAATTTAAAGTCACTCCTAATATTCAATAGACCAATATCATTTTAATTGACGAACAGTTACTGTTAAACTTAAGGGGGGTGACCTGATTTTTGTTATTTCTGTTATTTTCTCTCTTTCTCTGGCTTGTATCCATTCGGCCCCATTCAGCCAACTATTTTAAGACGTTTATCCCCATCTAGGTGTCGATTTCTTCCTGGCGAGCGAAAGCGAGCCAGCATTATATGAAGAAATCCGGCTTCGCCGGAGAAATTTTTCTATCGAAAAATGTAAAAATTTAGCCAGCTGTCAAACAAAAATAAAAAATATGCTGGCTCGCTACCGCTCACCAGTAAAAAATTGACACCTGGAGGGGGATACACGCCTTAAAACAGTAGGCTGAATGGGGCCAAATGGATACAAGCCAGAGAAAGATAGAAAAGGACAGAACAAAAACAGGTCACCCCCCTTAATGAGAATCATTGGCTTTGTTTTACTCCGAAGAATTTTTGAATACTTACCGTATACACGTACAGGCAAACACATCTAAGCATGTATGCATAAGCGCACATACAGACATGCGTTTACTTGAAATACATTTTTGCTTTTAGTAAATTTGAATATATTTCCAGCCATAAATGTAAAACTTGCATAATAAACTTCCAAAACAAGAAACTACCTTCTAAGCTAACCAGGCAAAAACATACGCTAGCAAAGGTTCTGTTCCAGATCCACAAGAAAAATCCTTTATTTTAAAAGCCATGCATGATTGACAAATATGGCATGCGCATGACAGTCTTATTCACCGATTTATGTTAGTGGAAATATATAATGTACAGCACTTGCAAACATGTACACACTCACTAACATACGATCATACACAGGCTCACACATACACACATACACAAGCACGCAAACGCCAGAATATACCCCCCACCCCTCTCTCTCACACACACACACACACACACACACACACACACACACACACACACACACACACACACACACACACACACACACACACACACACACACACACACACACACACACACAAGCTCTCGCTCTCTTTCTCGCGCGCTCTCTCTCTCTCTCTCACACACACACACACACACACACAACTGTGTACACACACACACACACACACAATTTCCCATCCCTCAGTCAAACAATAATAAAGGTAAAGCTAATAGCCTGAGCAAACTAATGTGCTTAATATCGTTCCTACAGAGCCAGAGCAGCAAGAATGGCAGTAACTCAGTAACGCACACACAGTTACGAAATTGCTTTGCGCTTTCGCGTAAAAATTTGAAATGAATCTGTCCATTCTCATTACGAACGTATTTAGCCTTGCTATATTCTGCATTTGTTATCATTTGCAATGGACTCATACAGTATATTTATATATATATATATATATATATATATATATATATATATATATATATATATATATATATAGAGAGAGAGAGAGAGAGAGAGAGAGAGAGAGAGAGAGAGAGAGAGAGAGAGAGAGAGAGAGAGAGAGAGAGAGAGAGAGAGAGAGAGAGAGAGAGAGAGAGAGAGAGAGAGAGAGAGAGATTTGATTAATACCTTCATTGAATTATATTGTGTGATTCGCTGTTATTGTTATTGGTGTACTTCAGGATATGGAAGGGGAGAAGACAATATGATTTGTCATTTTAGTTTAGAGATACTAACGCAGAGAGCTAGTATATCATTTATAGAAGAGTCTCCAATCATATGTACCCGACCTTTCAGGCCTAGAGAGAGAGAGAGAGAGAGAGAGACCCAAACAAGTGATGCTAAATTAAGGAGAGGCTTGTTATATGCTCGCTAGACCTGCATCTAGCTTAGAAAAAATATCCCCAAGATCCCCATCTATACAAATTTGTACATTTTTCGGTAAAAAATGTCCCGACCGAAGGCCGATTCCTTATAAGTTGCAGGAGGCGGCATTATCTTCAAAAGGTTATAATATAGGAGGAGTTCCCACTTGATCTGCCGATTGTTTGCCGATAATTATGGCGTTCCATAAACAGTTTCAATATGAATACATTTTCATCAAAAAGTCAAAGCTCTATGCTCTTAAGGGAGGTGACCTGTTTTTGTTCTGTCCTTTTCTATCTTTCTCTGGCTTGTATCCATTTGGCCCCATTCAGCCTACTGTTTTAAGACGTTTATCCCCATCCAGGTGTCAATTTTTTACTGGTGAGCGGTAGCGAGCCAGCATATTTTTTATTTTTGTTTGACAGCAGGCTAAATTTGTAAATTTTTCGATAGAAAAATTTCTCCGGCGAAGCTGGATTTCTTCATATAATGCTGGCTCGCTATCGCTCGCCAGGAAGAAATCGACACCTAGATGGGGATAAACGTCTTAAAATAGTTGGCTGAATGGGGCCGAATGGATACAAGCCAGAGAAAGATAGAAAAAGACAGAACAAAAACAGGTCACCCCCCTTAAAATAGGAGTATGCTAAGGGGTCGACATGAGACAACAAATAGCACCCGAACGTTCAAAGTTTGGCGCCTGAGAGGGGAACTTGAGGGATAAGCGGCCATTGTTTGGGATGCAAATAGATGCTTATACAGATATAGTGTTATTTGTCACATTCATCTAGACAGCTCGGAAAGGTTTAAGTCTTTGTTGAATAGGTATATTAGTTTGCAAATATTCAATATAACGTTAAATTTGTATATCTGTTATGTTAATAGATTTAGCGTTGTGACGCTTTGTGACACAATATTCTGTCTAACATTAGAATATTGTATTAAGCGTTGGCAATTAATTTAGGAAACACAGGAGTAATATTTATTTACAGTATATTAACCTCCAAACTGAAAATATCACCTGTCGATAGCCAAGACATACTGTAAGTAGAATAAACGTCATACTATAATACTGTATAAGGGATATTAACACAGATGACTATCGCAATAGATATATATGCAGTATATATATATATATATATATATATATATATATATAAAGTGTGTGTGTGTAATGGGTTATGAGAACTTGGCAAGGTAACGTAAAGTGAAGAGACCTTTGAGATCAGTATTAACTTAGCAGCATGTTTGAAAAAATTTATATCATTTGTTCAAAACAATAGTCAAGTTTATCTTGTTTTTCAAATGGGAGGTTTTAGGCTGACTAGATATGAATATTCTGTGATTTACTTAATGTAACCTAGTTAAAATAGGACTTCACTGGCTATCAACCCTTTTGGATTATTAAGCCAGCACACTGCAAGTCAAAAATTACGTCAGAACTGGAGCATCTCTGCGAGAACCCCAGTCCCTTGTTAATTTAACTAATAATCATACCAATTTTACACGAGAAAAGTGATTACTATCAAGTCTAGTCGTAATAAGTACCTGGTATTTTCCCGATTATTTCATGCATTTTATACGTATATTGAATCTTATAATAGCCTACTGACTGGACACAAAACACATAATGATTTATTTTGCTTTACATTTTCCGGCCTTTTTGTCTCATTCTCTCCCTCTCTCTTTTGCTTGTATCCATTCGGCCCCGTTCAGCCTACTGTTTTAAGACGTTTACCCCCATCCAGGTGTCAATATTTTCCTGGCGAACGGTAGCGAGCCAGCATTTATATATTTTTGTTTTGACAGCAAGCTAAATTTGTACATTTTTCGATAGAGAAATGTCTCCGGCGAAGCCGGATTTCTCCATACAATGCTGGCTCGCTAACGCTCGCCAGAAAGAAATCGACACCTGGATGGGGATAAACGTCTTAAACCAGTTGGCTGAATGAGGCCGAATGGATACAGGCCAAAGAAAGAGAGAACAGGAGAGAAAGATTAAAACAAAGCCGGTGCCCCCCCCTTAAAGCCTTTGTAACGCTAACTGTCTCATGGGTGGATTGACTCCGAGCCTGTTAACAAAATATTAAATCAATTAGTGAAAACTGTTTGGCATTTATATTTTTAGTATGACCATTATAGCTTATGAAAGATAATGAGTTAAAGTTTAATTACGATTGAGGTGATAAGCATAGAATAATTGCATCAATAAAGCGTATGTTTAACTCGGATTAATTGTCTACTATGATATTCGCCGATGAAACTGTGTGAGTGACTTCTGAGATGTAAAAGTCGTAGGTTGTTAATTATAACGTATGGATGAGGCCTTGCTGGTAATGTAATTGTAAAGAAATTTAACTTGACCTGTACTGCACATCACTCAAACTATAATATTATATAACATTAATTTCATGGTGATGGGCTGGTCTATCAGAGTGAGAACTGAGCGATCTCTGCCATACCCATAGCTTACTCTGACTGTTCCTTTTACTTATATATTTTATAGATCTCAAGTGACGGCGTCTGTCTCTTCCGTGGATTGACCTCCCAATCTACCAAGATTGGAAACCAAAGCGTCACATTTTTCCTTTGCCCCTCAACTTTCTCTTCATAATTGCTGAGGGGCACAAGGCCCTGGGTGGGGCTATGGTTTCCCGGGCGTTTCCGCACCCTCCTCAGCTCCCCGCCATGGAGTGGCTTCGATCACCCAGGCTTTATTGTGGTCGGCAGGGAGGGTTCTGTGGGGGCGCTCGGTTATGGTCTTGGCCTTGCTCGGGGCCTTTGGGCTGTTCGGCCAGGCAGCTTGGGGAACAACAACAACAACAACAACAACATTAATTTCAATCCAACTCTCATACTCTCTCTCTCTCTCTCTCTCTCCCAACTTTCCAGAACCAGGTGACTAAACAGCTTGTGGTAATTAATTGTCTTGGAAGTTTGGTCAGCAACTCTCTTTAAAACTGTCTCGCGTTGGAGGCTTGGCGAAAGAAAAGGAAGACATTTAACACGTGAACACCGCCAAAGACAAACCACACAGAGAATGATAGAAACACAAACTCTCTCTCTCTCTCACACACACACACACACACACACACACACACACACACACACACACACACACACAAACACACAAACACACACACTAACACGCATAAACACACGCACGCATACTGTACATTCGCCCTATTCCTCGCATAAGTACAGACTGGTATTGCAGAAACTCTTTAATTATTCGATTTTAAATATATATGAGAATAATTATAACTAAACATGAAATCATAATATCCCAAAGTTATTTTTCTATATTTGATTTGCCATAGATATTTGTGATATATACTAAATATCATATAATTATAATAGGGGCTTTATTTATTGTAAATCTTTACAGGTACAGTCAAAATAAATTGTTCGCCAAAAATATTGTTATATAAATATATATTGTTAAGTTCTTTTCACTTCTCATCAGTTGTGTGTTTCAAACAACCCCTGTCTAGTATGTGTCCCGTTCATTTCAAACACATAATCAGTGTTTTCGATAACCTACTGACTTTGACTGCACGCTCACCAATCGAGAACATTCTTATAGAGCGTAATGTACATATGCTATTATATACAATACTGAAGTATACGAATAGTATGCAAAACAAAATATATAGACAGTTATTGTAATCGTTTAATTCATCGTTTGAGATTTTATGAAAAAACGCATATATAAAGTATATATATATATATATATATAATATATATATTTAGTATCAGGACATCTCAACACCATGCCATCTCACCACACAAGCAAGACGAGTCACCTCAACACCATCCCATCTCATGACCAGACCTTTTCTTAACCAGTCGGTTTCCTGACCATACCAGCTCAATACTAAGCCAATTCAATACCAAGGCATCTCAATACCACACGTTGCTACATCTACTGTCCTGTACAGCGATCACGGGTACCCTCCCCCCCCCCTCTCTCTCTCTCTCTCTCTCTCTCTCTCTCTCTCTCTCTCTCTCTCTCTCTCTCTCTCTCTCTCTCTCTCTCTCTCTCTCTCTCTCATCTATGCAGTAAAGATATGGATAAAAATTGCTCTCAGCCCACTACAGGGAAAAGTTTACATTTATTTTGACACACATTATAGGTTTGATTCCCAAAGGGAAGTAGAGAAAACCTAATATTTAGTAGGGGCCCCGGAATCATTGACGATGTTGCCTATTAGTATAATAGTCTCCATTCAACACCCACGTCAGTCGTTTGAATCAACCGCCGCGAGGAAGAAAGATTCATCTTCATAAGTGCAACGCTACTTCTCTTATGGTGTCGTCATATTGATCGGGTACCCACTACGAAAAAACTTAGTAAAAAAAATAAGAGAACAAGAAAGGGAAAAGAATTTTCCCATCATAACACTGTTATTAACACGCTTCCCACATTCGGTGGATTTCTCGTGTTGTGGCTTCTTGCCGTCTCTCGCCAAGCGCAACGATTCCTCCTTCAATGCTATATCAAGATCACTCATAATAACAGCGAATGGGAAGGGGATGGTTGGGAGGGACTTCGTCGTCAATGATTCCGGGGCCCCTACTAAATATTAGGTTTTCTCTACTTCCCTTCGGGAAGCAAACCTATAATTTAATAGTGGCCCCTTCATCATTGACGATGTTGCCTGAATTCCAAGACTGGAGGGGGACATTCGCAGTATCACAAACTCCTAAAAACCGTATGGTTAAATCCAGATTTCTCATAATAGAAAAGTTTTTTGTATATTGTAGTTGTGCATACAACTTAGTAAACAATTATAGATAGAGTGTGAGCAGTGCGTTGCTTCAAAGAAGCCTGCTCCAACAACAGAGTCCTCATCTATGAGGTGTGTGTTGTAAGGGGTGAGATAGAGTTAATTGCACAACCCTTCATCACTCCGAGCCGGAACCTGTGCCGCTTTAGCGAGGTTCGTGGGCGTAGTCGTATTGACACGTATTAACTTTACTGAAGCTAGTGAAACTAGCCAGAGACATATCGGAGTTGCCAGTCGATCTTTACTGATCGTCTGAGTCTAGTGTAACTAGCCTGGGAACTTCGAAATTATATGACCGTAGGACAATTAATTCTTTATTATAAAAGACAAAACTGGACAGTTAGCTATTGTAATTATTTCCAGATTTCTATAGTAATCTAGTGCAACTAGTTGCTAAGACGGAAACACATCTTTTATATTCGTAAACTATATGAGTTTTAATAAAGCTTTGGAAACTTAAAATGAATACATCAGACTTAATAATTAAACAAATTTTACCGAGCTTCTTAGCTCGTGGAAATCTAATTGGGCTTGGCCCGGCGTAAATAACGCCTAGCTTGCCCTGCATTAACTTGTAATCCTGTGGAAGGGGGTTCATCTCTTGTACTGGGATTCTCATACCCCCCCCCCTTTTTCTTAACCCCCTATTTGGCGTCCACATCTCAGTACTAACGGCTGGAATTACAAGTGAAACAACAAAAGGAGTGTGCCCTTGAGCAGACTAAAAGAAAAAAGGTCTGAGCCGTAAAGAAATTGAGTTTTTAACCAAAAAGGGAATAAACACCTGCAAAGAAAAAAGTCTGCACCGAGGGTGCCTCCTGTGACTACCACTTCCTCTGCCCACTTGGTGTGGAGTGATGACACATAGGATCCTGGAAAAAAACTTAGATAGTTAGAAAAACACCTGGCTATACCATTTAGTCCGCCGGGGGATGTCAAATATTTTCTAGTCTAAGAGGATCGAAAAAGATACCTGGGGGGACATGAGCCGTAGGACATGAATGGCCCCGCCCCCGGCTTCCCCCGGCGGTAAATGTTCCTCAGTCTGAACTTTTTTGCCTCATACCACTCAAAACTCGTTCATGATTACTTAAAGAGGTCAGAGAAAGCTCCGGTTCAGCGCGGCTGGCCATATATTAAGGAAGGACAGGCGTCTAGTCTATGCCGGAGGGAAAACAA
Organism: Paralithodes platypus; assembly: GCA_032716605.1. Taxonomy (NCBI): domain Eukaryota; kingdom Metazoa; phylum Arthropoda; class Malacostraca; order Decapoda; family Lithodidae; genus Paralithodes; species Paralithodes platypus. The sequence goes on along the minus strand of CM064498.1, from coordinate 15,452,225 downwards.
GGAGCATGGGATTGAAGGGGAAAACTGTCACTTTAGAAGAGTGATTGTTTGCGGCAATTACAGAAATGATTTCATATGGAACAAAATAAGGGCGAGAGAGCCCATAACAGTTTTCATCTATCACATTTAAGAAGAAAAGTGGGGGGAAAGTAAATAACTGATTCTGCCTTAAGAGGTTATCGTAAAGTGGGGGCCTCCCGCTAAGCTGTCCCTGACCCCGGTAAAACGTCTCTGTACGTGAATACAGCTCGAATAAGCATATGGAAAGAGGACGAAGTCCTCTTTAATATTTAGAGATGGGAATAACATTCCGCCGGGACGAACTTGCAGCCCCCCGTGGCGGGACTTTTCCCAAAAAGGGACCACCCCAACAAGGTCTGCTGCTGAGGGCTTAAAAAACTTACGTAATCATGAAGTGAGCTTAGCGAGAGTGAATACTGATTCACGTTGTACCGCACGTAACGTAAAGAGAGGGACATTCTGGGGATTTGACAAGTGTAACTGTATTAGAGACCCCTAAGGATACCGTCCTCCAATCCATCTAGATGTACTGACTAGTAGGACATCATCCTGGACATCCTGGTAGTCGCTTGCCGGCGGACGGTTGTCTGGCTTATAACCCAAGTGTGAGAGAGGCGGCCCTTCCTGGTGTGTGTCTGTTGCAAGGTTAACAGCGTACGCACACCAGACCTGGGCCGATGATCATGTGTGTTCCTCTGTGTAATTACTAGGTATCACATCCCTTATGCAGAGGGTTGTATCATTCTGTTATGCAACGCCGGGTGAGGCAAAGCCGCGTGACTTCCTTTCTGGCGAGCATATTGCGGTGACCGGCGCAGGCCGGTCGCGCAGAAGAGATAAGGTGGCGCAGCCACCCTTATGAAGTAATTCCTTGTCGAACCTCGGAACCCCATTGCACTAGCACTGCCGAGGGAGAGAGGGGGACGGAGGGAGGACACATGACCCATTCTTTAAGGCATTTTATATTAAATGTACTAGATAGTGGGAGGGGAAACTGTCCGTTGGCCACTTGGAGCCTGCGGGGAGATTTGATGGGGGTTCCCTACATGCAATATCCTCCTTACCTTCACATCTTCCTGTCTAGTTTAATCATGAGCTTCGCGGTGGAGACCAGAGAGAACCAAATCCTATAAAGAGCATTCATAGGTCCCCTAAGCCATACCGAGTCTGAGGAGCTGTCGTTACCTGACTGCCTCAAAAAAGGCTGTCCGGATTTCTGTGAAAGTTCTCGCCGGGGAAGGGAGGGGATATTAATGAGAAGCCATAGCTAATTCCTCCTTCCGTCATGGGGGCGTAACCCTAGCAAACAGGAAGCTAACAAACTTCCTGTGGGCCGTAACTCTGACGAGAAAATTACCTTTGGAGTTCAAGAGGTTCAGGAGCAAAGAGGGGCAAAGGAAAAGCCTCTGCAGTTAATTGAGGGGCGATGAAAAAATCAAAATAGGGAGGGGGATCCCTCCCGGTTGTTGTATGAGCCAGTCAAACTCGGTAATGGAGGTGAAACTGGGGACTGAGGGTTAGATGGAAAAACTATCGCAAATTGTGGGAGTTCCTGATTCCACGTTACCCATGGTCCATCGCCCATCCCACCCGGAGGTAAGTACTTGACCGCTTATCCGGCGAGTATTCCGGGTATGTTGTCCTGCCGCAATGCCGTTTCCTGACCCTGACAACTAGCGTTCAATCGAAAATATGACTATTTCCCGGCATAGGGACATGGGAGATATGTTAAGGCTTAGGAAACAATATTGGATAAAAACTGAGATGATCGATTGTAGTGCTATCGAGTCGATCTGATAAACAAACCCTGGGACTGATGCTACCAAGATCGCTCATCCGTTCGTGGTATGTAGACCGGGAGATAGTGAACTCCGGCGGGCTAAGTCCCTAGAGTTTATAGTGAGAGCAATTCTGCCTTTCACATCACCGGTCCTACTTTAGCGAAATAGATGAGGATCCTTCCTCGATTTCAACATTCAAGTGGGATTGAAAGCTAGAGGTCATTGAGTAATGAACTTAGGCCTCTGACTTAACATCCACTTTGGCCTTACCGAGTCCGTAATGATATATTCGGAAGTATGCCTAACACGGGGCGAAGCGCCGGGAGGGCTGGTATGATTAAAAACGAGACTTTAATCCATGAAATCAGTGAGAAAAGGTCTACTAGGTATACCGTGTACACCATTGCCAACTCAAATCCGAAGGGTTCGACTAACATTAGATCGTCAACCCGCCTCGACGGGACGCAGGGATCAGCCACTTATACATAGTGTTTTGGGGTGAACCTGAACCGTTCCCCCTAGGCCTGGAGTCGTGCAATTGCAAGTACCTATAATAGGAAAAAAAAACACTAGATACCCAGCAAGCTGATGTCTATAGATAAGCTTGTAAAACGGTCCCTACACCGGCAGTATAAATAACACATCGTACTTGTAAGAGTTATATCGTTAAATTACCGCTGAATGTATCCAAACTCTTTATCCGTAAGAACTCTTATCCTATTATAGATTTGTAAACAAAAGAAGGTAAACATTTGTTTGCATCTGTTTGCTTCATTTTAGGATGAGAGTCGTCTCGCCGGCCGAGGTCTAGCGTAACCAACCGAGCCGTCCCGCCGGCCTAAGTGCTTGATCATTATGAGCCGTATGACTGGCTTAAGTAATCCCAGAAACCATTAAACAAGATACTGATTGACTTTTCTTAACTTATATTTTTTAAGGAAAGAAAATTTATGAGCCGTATGACTGGCTTAAGTAATCACAGGAACCCTTACCCGAGATACTGACCGACTTTTCTTAACTTAGATTTTTGAAGGAAAGAACATTTTACTTATCCTAGCCGGAGACCGAGGTTCCATTACAAGGGAGTGTCCCTCGAGAACGTTGTCCGGCGAAGCCTTGAGGGTTTTTGTATTGGGGGGGGGAGGGGTGCATGAGGGCTGAGTCATACCCAATGGCTAATTGCTCAGCTAAGTGGTGAGTGTTGATTGCGGAGATGCAACGTTATCCCTGATTCTGGGGAATTTTTTGTTTTGAAAGTTAGCAGCCGTAAACAATTCCCATACTGTGGTCATTTAGGTATCTATCGATCCTGGCCGCCAGGCCCAATTGATCTATACAAAAAACTCACCCAATCCGCACCAGGATCTATGCCCACCGGGCACTGCTGGGAATTCCAGAGGCAAACTTAGCTGCAGCCTGTCGTAATCTTAGAGTGCAAGTAATTAAAATGTTAAGACGCAACAAATGGGGGGTTCCGTATGGGGGCAAAAGTAAAATTTTGACTAAACCACTGACCCCCCCCCCTCCTTTTCTCCCTTCCCCACTGCGGGAACAGGATGGTCCCTTGCCGTGCTGATCTGGAAAGAATTTCCAGGAATCAATGCTCATAAGGATAACCTGAGAGGAGTTAATAACATGCTAGTACAAGTCCGCCGGAAAGTTAGAAAAACAGTCACTATTAGTCTAACCTTCGACCGGACTTGAGTCTGTCAAATATAGGAATTATTTGTAGAAAATGCCTACCTGTGACAAGTGCCACTGGCCCAAAAACCGTGTAGATTATACCACATAATCTGACCTTCTTCACTGTATTGCCACAGGGCGATGAAGCCGGAGGTCCTGGGTATATAGACTCCCTCACTCTGGCGGGCTCGCTGAGCGAGTAGCCGTTTTATATTACCCGAGGTTACCCGTGAAACGGGTTCGTGTCGTATGTCAGAGAGGGTAAGTCTTATTGTGCTCGGCTATCAATCAGGACAACTTCCCTTGGCGGGCCGAGTACAGGGGCCCTTTAATAAGTAGCACTTCCCGTCAGGAGGCATGTAGGAAGCCCACACGCCGGGACATTCGGAGGGTTTGTTAACTATTTGTAAAATAGAACCCGGCGGCCTTGCTAAGCAAATAACCGCCGCAAAAACCATCCACAACTGTCCAGAGGCATCGACTTCACACAGATGCCAATCTATGACCTGAGTCATCGTTGTTTTAGGCCAGTTGGCGGCGGGTATCTGCGTGCAATTATAGAAAATTGCTAGCAGGCGCCGGTACGTGTACACACCTAGCCGCCGTGAAAGACGGGGTAAACGCAACAAAGGGCCGTTCACACAGAAGACGAAGTGCCAGCCTATGACACGAGTCATTGTTTCGGTCAGTTGGCGGCGGGTATCTGCGTGCTTTTATGAAAAAAAGCTAGCAGGCGCCGGTACTTTTACACCTAGCCGCCGTGAAAGACGGGGTAAAGAACAATGGGCCGGGCGGCATGCCAAAATCTTTATCTCTGCCGGACATCCCTACTTCCGCCGGCCATAACAGGTCGCCGGAAGAAGGGAAAATCACAAAGATCCCACGACAGGGGGGGGAAAGAGAAACACAACCACACGCCGGCACTGAACGGACTCAGAACAGAGGCCGGCGGGTCCAGAGAGGAGTTCACTCGGTGAAAAGCACAACAACGAGAGAAAACCACCCTACTCTCAAACCAACCCTGACGTAAGGACGTCTCCTTGGACTCCCGGGAAGTGTGCAACTCTAACCTACAAGGAGCGCAAGAAACGGGGACACAAAATAATTCACATATAGAGAAAAATTTAATAGATTCCCCCAAAAAGCTAACCTAAAGGCTTAATCATGAGAAATAACTTTTAAAATGAAAAAAAAAACACGAAAAAGCAGCGAAAGCAGAGCAAAAGGTTCAGAGAAAGCCCCCAAATGGGACCTCTCAGCATACACGGATGCCAGAAAGTCCCACAACCACGTGTGACAACCGTAACCCGGCGCATCTGCTAAAAGACAAAGACGGGGTCCCAAGACCCAAAGCTGAACTAAGGAACAGCTAGTGAAGAATAAAAGCCTCCTAACTAAAGGGAAAGCAAAAGAAATAACAAAGGCTCAGGGAAAGCCCCCAAATGGGACTTCCCAGCAGACACGGAACGCTGGAAGGTCCCACAATCACATGTGACAAACTTAACCCAGCGCGTCTGCTAAAAAGACAAAAACGGGGTCCCAAGACCCACAGCTGGACAAAGGAACAGCTATCGAAGAATAAAAGAGCCTCCTAACTAAAGGAAAAGCATAAACTAAGGCGCACAGCAATAATGAAAACCACGCGTGTGGTAACAAGAATAAACACAACAAGTAAGCGCCTGAAAGTACCCTAATTTTAACACTTCCTGCGGGCCAATAATAACACAACCCGTGCTAGCTAATCTAAACCCTTGCTCACTATCCCCCAGATATATACAAATGAGTAGGGACTCACTAGAGGAGAGCGAACGTCGAATGAAGACGGAGCTCGGGGGCACTAGTGTTGACAGTTGGCCCGCGAGGAAGAGAAGGAGGAATCGTTGCGCTTGGCGAGAGACGGCAAGAAGCCACAACGCGAGAAAATCCACCGAATGTGGGAAGCGTGTCAATAACAGTGTTAAGATGGGAAAATTCTTTTCCCTTTCTTGTTCTCTTATTTTTTTTACGAAGTTTTTTCGTAGTGGGTACCCGATCAATATGACGACACCATAAGAGAAGTAGCGTTGCACTTATGAAGATGAATCTCTTTCTTCCTCACTGCGGTTGATTCAAACGACTGACGACTGACGTGGGTGTTGAATGGAGACTATTATACTAATAGGCAACATCGTCAATGATGAACGGGCCACTATTAAATATAGGCCTACACGTATTTTATATACAATGCACTATATATATATATATATATATATATATTGCAGTACCGGTAATGTGTGTTTTATTATTTCAAATGTATATAGACGGCTTTGTACTGCTTAGGAAGGGTCATGTTAGCTAAGGTTCATTGAGATGGTTTGTAGCACTATAACTGATAGACATCCTTCCTTATTTGAATAAGATCGCATAATAGTTAGTAAAATAAAATAATGCGACCGAACTATTTCATTCGGCACCGTATATTAAATAATTTAAGATATGATAGGGGTTTACGGTCTATTCGCCCACAAGTCTTTTCGCCCACACTAGGAATTTGGTAGCCCAAACTATGAAGTTCGTTAGCCCACGCCTTGAAGTCTTTTCGCTCACACTTTGAAGTTTGTTGGCCTCCCACACTCCAAACTGGCTTCTAAAGGATGCACATTTTGTGTATTATGTTGACGACAAAATGTTGTCCATTCATTATAAAATAATACTATGAATAATTTGTGTTATCTCATTTCCGGACTTAACAACTTAGTTTAAATATCTTCAGATTAATTGGTTAACTTTTCATCATATTCATATTACTATCTCTGTGTAATGTTGAGGCTAAGCATTTTGTTTTAATCCACATTGTCTGACCCATTCAGTATATAAGACTTCCATATGAGAGAGAGAGAAGCTGACGAGGATTATTTTACGGACATAGAGGTTGACATGGAGTATTTGGAGTCTTGATCAGATTATCATCCATCTAAAGGGTAAACTCAAACATAAGGAGGCAAATCGTACTGCAGTTACTAGGAATGCTGGTATAAGATTACCGAAAATCACCCTTCCTGTGTTCGACAGTGATCCCACTCAGTGGATGGGATTTTGGAATATGTTTCACTGTAGTGTCCACAGCAATGAGGAGCTCAGTGCAATACAAAAGTTCACATACTTGAGAGGTCAACTTAATAGCGAAGCTAGACAACTAATTGAAAGCTTTGCGATAGGAGCCAGCTATCAACCAGTTATTGACCTACAGAAAACCTATGGACACAGGGATAGAATTAAGGCGGCAAATATAACCAAACTAACTACTCTGAGTCCTCCCTCTTACAATGTCGAGGAATTAAAAGGATTCTATGCTATTTTTGAAAGTACATTAAGGTCCATTGAGACCCTACAAATTACCCTACATGAAGCTAGTGTACGGTGATACTTATGAATAAGTTGCCATCCCCACTAAAGGAGACTTTAAAAAGAACTTTAGGTGAAGACGGTCTGGACCTAGAAAAGTTTGTACAGGCTTACCAAACAGAGGTCTTTAACTTTGAAAGTATATCAGAACGGACTACAACACACATACCAGTAGCTTTAGCATCCTTTGCTGTGCAGGAGGCCTCGGTGTGGAGTAAAATTTGTAAGTTGTGCGATGGGGCACATATATGGTTTAAGTGTCTAAAATACAAAATCGGTGCTCTAAAAGTAAAACGCGCAAAGCAACTCAACGTTTGCACTGGGTGCTTATCCTCAGACCACGGGAGCAATGGCTGTGTAAACCCTAACATCCGTGACTGCAAATTCTGTCATAACCGACACTATCATATCCTCTGTCAGTCCAGATCTCAATGGGATGGTTCGAGGAAGGAGCAAAAACCTCAAAGGTTAACAAAGACCAAGACACAAACTACCACGATGTCTGTGTCTTCAAAGAAGACTAGTATTATCCTCCCAACTGTAATGCTGCCAACAGTAAAGGAACCAAGAGGAACAGTCAAGATGCCTACGTTGCTGGATCAGTGCTCACAGCGCATCTTCGTTCTAAATTCCGCTCTAGACTCTATCCAATATGAAAAATTGGGTGTTGAATAGCTAGAGTTGCAAGGGTTTACTGAACCATGTCAGAGTAAAAAGTATCTAGTAGTGTCCTGCAAGTACAAGTTCCGGGGCAGAAACTATCCTCTACAAGCAGTTGTGGTAGAAACTCTCCCGAATCATAAAGGATCAGAATACCTAGAAGCTGACATGAAGGTGTTGCGAAGCAAAGGTTACACATTAGCTGATTCTCTAATGACACAGACATCTAACCCGGGAATGGCGCTGAGACTCTTAATAGGTTTTACTGGGCGAAGGTGACGGGACTAAGATCCAAGGCCTAAAACAAGTCTTTTAGAAGACCCCAGTGGCACTCAAAACAAAGGAATATGTGATTAATTGAGATAATTCCCCTCCATATCTCCTATCACTCCTCCACATGTGTC